>CM076570.1:97767356-98194458 GCA_034641835.2 Pinus albicaulis | reverse complement strand
CCTTTCTTTTACTTTCTCTCTATGTAGATATACACCATCGGGTTGAATGATGCTTGAAATTCATATCATAGTAATAACACACTTTTCAATCTAGAATCTTTCGTATATCGTACCTTTGGTTCTAATTCTTCAAGTGTAGCTAAATGGAAAACCACCTTTAGCAGGAGGTTGATGGTTTGATTCCATAAATGCACGGTATTCATATATAGGGAATAGCCGAAGATCAGTTTTTGTTGGCGGATACTCTTTTGACATCACCAGTAAGGTTATGGTGAGGTACAAACCCTCCCAAAATATGGAAATGCTAGTCAACAAGCGCCCACCACCAAAAGTATATCAATAGTGGCGACCATTAAGGTCGTCACCATAAATGGATGTTGTTTATGTAAGTGGTGAGGGTCACTCTTTGTCATTATAGTGCACATTGTCCGTAGCGGACCTTGATGTCACCAATGAGTTTATGGTGACGGTCAATGAACGTCGCCATATATATGCACCAATAGTGACGGCCATGAAAGGTCCATCACAAAAAATCATTGCTATTCATATGAAATGGTGACGGTCACTATCCGTCATTATAATCAATATTCATGACGGACACCTTGTGAAGTACTATGTGGTAGTGAGGATGTATCTATGTCACTTGGAAGAGTGCGGAAATATTTCCCCAATCACAACTAGCCCCCATTGTTTAAATGGTTCTTCCACCACAATAGACTGTAACGGGGCTGAAGGTCGTATATCTCTATTTGCGAACTTTTGGCATTGTTGGAATTTACAAACATAGGCATGCGCATCTTTGAATAGAGTAGGACAATATAAACTGACACGCATGATCTTGTGAGTAGTGGTATCCCCTACATAGTGTCCACCTGCGGGACCATCGTGGAGTTCTTCCAACATTTTCTGTGCCTCATCATACTCCAAACAGTGTTGCAAGACACTGTTGTGATGCTTGCGAAACAACTTACCCTGCACTAGCTGGTAGGATACAACTTTCAATCTTAACGCACGCTTCTGCTGAGTAGTTAAAGGGGGGCACATGGTGCCATGTTTCAGATATTTCTGGAGATCTACGTAACCAGAGGAGGTAAGCTTGATACATATCGATATCGTGTTCCCAATTTTCTTCTTCACTGCTCCGTGAGTCTACTACCTCTGCGGCCATGCGACACAATCCTTGGCCCTTTATAGTGTGTGTTGGCTTGAAGTGTAGGTCATACTCTTGGAGGCACATCATCCAGTTGCCTCATCTCTCACCCAGCTCCTGTTGTACGAATAGTGAGCGCACAGCCGGGTGAGGTACGAAGACTGTGACATGATTATTAAAAATATATGGCCTGAAGTGTTTAACCACATTTTATACTGCGTAAGCTTGTTTTTCAATATCTGGATAATTCAGCTCGGTGCCTTGTAACCTAGTACTCATAAATGATATAGGTTGCTCATCATTGTTGTCATCTTTCTGAGTGAGGACGACTGCCAAAGATGAATCTAAGGCAAAGGTATACAAGATAAAGCCTTTGTTGAAATCCAGACTATGAAGAGCGGGTGCTTCTGCGATGGCTTGTTTGATGTTATCGAACACTTATTTCTCAGGAGGATTCCATTTAAAATTGGTGTTTTTCTTAATCATGCCTTGCAATGGTTTCACGATTTGGGCGAAATCTGATAAAAACTTTCGGACGAAGTTGATTTTTCCGAGGAAGGACTGCATAACTTTCTTACCACTTTGGGGCAGTATTTGAGTGATGAATTTTGCACGTTCTAGGTCCACTAATATGCTGTGTCAAGTTATTATGTGCCCTAATAGGTTTCCTTCAGCGACGACGAAAATGCTTTTCTTTGGGTTCAGAGAGATCCCGTATTTCCACACCTTTCAAAAATTTTCCTTAGGTGTTGTAGGTGGTTAGATCTGTGCTTTGAAAACACGGTGGCATTGTCAAGGTATACTACCACGCTTTTTCCAATGATTTCTCTGAAGGTGATGCCCATAGCTCTCTGGAAGGTGGTGTTGGCATTTTAACCTTGTCCACAGACTCTTTCACCCCTACCTCTGTTACCCTGACCCCTCCCGGCTCCCCCCCCAGGTGGGTTGTTTGCTTTGGTGTTATTCTTCAAAGTCTAGTCTAGCTGAGGAACAATGTTGGGTTGGGGTTTGGTAATCGTGAGGCCTCCCTATTTAGCCCCTCGAGGGTTGTCCGGGGGCTCTTAAGAGTTACGCTTAACCACGTCCACATAATCTTCAATCATAAGACCAACCAGTTGAGGTAGGGAATTGACAAGGGTTACCTGGCGAGTATGGTTAGCTGTGGGAGTTCTAGGATTAGCTAAGGAACTAGTGACCAGGGAATTTTTCAAGCCTCTTATGAGGCTTCGAGCAATGGGATGTAGGGCCCTTTGCTATTCTAGGGTGACCTCATAGTAAGGGGCTTCCTCCTCCTGGGAATTTTCCAAAGGGGGAGGACCGATATTTTCATGCATGATCTCCCCTTAGGGAGTTTGTAATGGGATGTTACTTGTGTGCTGGGAGCCTGCCATTCAGGCCCTCCTTCTAGCGCCAAATCTATTGACAGGAGAAAATGTCCGGCCAACAGTAAGGGATCTCCCTAGTAAAAATTCTCGATTAGTCTCTAAACTGTTTGTGATAGGGATCCCGTCCGGGGTGTGGGTCTGGCTACTGCTAAATACTTCTTTTCTTGGACAAAAATGAGCCCTACATAATTATGGACATACAATTATCGGATAATACAAGACAAATTATCGATGATCCTCAATGAGCATAAAATAATACAAATAGCAAGATGAATTAAAACACGGAGCCGAAGGAGATGCTGTTAGCAGCATATCATTAGGGTTGTGTTTGTAAAAGCTATTCAAACCATAGAAGAAACAGTTCTACCTGAAAAGAACACCCTTCACTTCCTTAAGCGGTTTCATAGATAAGATAGATGTCAATAATGAAATTAACAACATCTCCTAGGTAAACAACCTACCATCATCAACACATTCAGTGAGCTAAAATGCATAAATAGTATAAGAAGAAAACGCAGATCAGTTAATCATAAGATATCAGAAATATAACAGGAAATATTCACAATTTTAATGCTTTAAGTCTCATCAGATCCAAAAGTGGATTTAAGACAAATGCTTGTATTCATTCAAATAAAGGTCTATTCGATGCTTTACAACTCTCCTATCTCCTTTGGAGTCCAAAAAAAGGCCCTTTACAAGTCCCCGAAGGGAGTATTTATAGGAAAAAAATGACCCTTGGGTGCCCTGACTTTTCGCCTTCCTGACTGTTAGCATGCTTTGCAACCAGAAGGGAAAAATCGACCTACGACCATGTGCTTGGCTGCGACCTGTGACCGGATCATGGCTGATGCGACCTGCAACCCCTCCTATAGGCTATGACTTGCAACCTGATCATGGGAGCATGTGAGTGATTGCGAGGTCGGGAACATCTACCTGTTTTTCTTTAAGGAAATTTCGCCATGCTCGATAATCTGCAGCAACCGGAGAGATCAGACAAGTATCTTCCCTTAACCTGTGCAAGAATTTTAGAGCGTTTGGGATCAGAGTTTCTCTTTTTATCGTGATTTGGTTAGATAAGGAATATAGCTTGGTGTAAATCCAGACTGGCATCACGATGAATTTAACCAAGTTCTCCTGTGATGCCAGAAGATCAGGAATAGCGGCGGCTTGCCTGATAGGTTGCAGAAACATCTGAATGTCTTGGTCCACCTGTTCCCATGTTTTTTCTTCGCCCAATGTACTTAGAGAAGGGATTTTGTGTAGTTTATCCATTTAGTCAATGTCGCTAATCAAATGTTCGTAAGCGGTCATTACCTTCTCTAGGTCTTTGAATAGCTTCTCCTTGGATTGCACATTCATGCGTATTTGGACCTTGTCGTTCTGAGTGCGAATCCAATATTTTTTGGGAAAAGTATCCGAAGCCGTCGGATATGTGTTTACCCATTCTAGCATATTTTCCAAGGCTATGGAGGCTTCTTTTAGTTGCTCGTTCCTCTTCTTGGTTTCTACTTGAGCTCTCAGAAGAGGTGCAACCATCTGCTTTATTGTAAAAAATTATTCATATACTTGCCTCATGGTGGCTTCCAGAGTTACCAGCTCTCTTCGAATGGTGATTGGTACTTTGTTAGTAAGGGCGTTCCTACCCTGAAGCTATTTAACTTCTTCTTCTAGTGCCCTTTTCTCTTGCTCTGATCTAGCTGTCTTTTTTTTGGAGGCCTGTAATCTATTCTGTAGGGATAGAATTTCCCTACTCATTCTACTCACATTTTCTTTCGTGGCTATGGCGAAAAAAGTGCCAGCTGATGCTATCATAACTAGATTGGTCCTCGTGTGCAGGACTATATCCTTTTTTTTTTTGGCCGTGAGGGGTGCAGTAGGATTCCGTGCTAAGCATCTTCTCCTTTCCTGCCTAATTTTGTGTGTGAACTAGTCATAGGTGAGTCTTGTCAGATCAAATACTTCTTCCTCCTGCTCCTCGAAGGTACCCAGTTTCGAGATTGCAAAATGCATCTTGGTTGCAGGATTTGTTTTACGTACTTCAATGGCTAGCAGCTCCGTCTGTATCCCTGTCACAAGAGGAGGTGTCTTACTGCCTTCGGTGTCTTTGGATGAATTTTACTTCGACCTTTGATTTTCTTCCTCCCTTCTCTTTTGCTCTGCTTCCTCTTCCAGCTACCGCTCTGCTTCTTCCCTATCTTGTTCTTATTTTTTTTTGCATTCAGCTTCTACCTTATCTAGTTCTATTTTAAGCTGACGCTCAGCTTCTACTTTTTCTTCCTCTTCTTCCTTTATTTTTCGGGCATCTTCCGCATGCTTCTTTCTTTTCTATGCCTTTACTTGTTTCCTACATTTATCATCCTCCTCTTTTTCTCTCTCCTCAGCTTCCTGTTGAGCTTTTTATTCCTTTTATTTTCGTTGGGCAGAAGAGTTGTGGCCTATTCTAGTTTGGGGCTTCTTGTCTTGAGAAGACGAGGCTCCTCCTAGCTCATGGATTCTTTCTTATAAAGTTTGATCATCTTGATCTCCCTGATTGGTTAACTGCACTGGAGCGATCTCCCTATCCTTATTGTACCAATTTTTTACCCCATCTTCAGCTGGGAATTCAGTATGTTGGTAGCTCCATTTAAATTTGGCTCATTTGCAATGGGCAGGGATCATCCTCTCAAGATCGTACGTCTAGTGAGCCAAGGGAGCCACACAGAATCCTATGATTTGCTCTGCCTCCACCTCTACTTCTCTGAAATCCTTGACCGTATAAGTAGATGTGGTGATGGGCGCAACTGGTACAAAGGCAGAGTAGGCAGATGAAGGTACCGCTCTTGTATATTCGGAAGGGAAGCCTCTTGTTCATTGATTTCCTAGCAAAATTTGTGGAGTTGTGAAACATATTTCTGATCCAGCTCCTATGATGATCCCTTTTCACACTATGAGGGATTTTATTCATATTTTTATTATGCATGGGCCTCCCTACCCATTTATTCAACTGCTAGGTGATAAAAAAAAAATTAATATTCCAATTAGCTGCATGCTAAGTTTGGAATATTACATACCCCCAACTGCTTTCTGCAGAGAATCCAACATGCGAGTTATCTAAAAATCCCAATCATGTAGTGGCCACTTGCCTTGATTTAGAAGCACTACGTCGTTGGTACCTAGTCACGCCACCAACTAAGCACGATGGGAACCCCATGTCTAGGCTATTTTTCCTAGTATTCCAAGGAAATCACCATGAATAGCATTGTACTTCTATTACACAAGTTCATCCTCTAATTGATATGATACATACATTAGAGAAGAAACGCGACGATCTCCTCAACCGATATAGAAAGTATATCACCCCCAGGCCGCCAAACCCACACCCACATCAGCGTGATAGGAAAACTAGAATAGAACACCAACCAAGCATGACCCAGGTCCAACCTAGGATAACATGTGAAATATGAGACCTGATTGGCCACCGATTTAATCAATTCAAAGAACTGAAGCACCTCGCAAACAGTTTTCACACAGTCTCCTCCCCCTGTAGAGACTCCTCTCTAACCAAGAGAAGATAATGCACACTTATTTTCGGATTTGTTCACACTTCCATCATATAATAAAATGTGAACATCTCATGAATCTTAGAGTAGCAAGAGTAGCATTAAGTCTACACTCCCCAAAAGAGTTAGACATACCCAAGCCAAAAACTCGGAAATGGAAGCAGAAGACCTCATCTTCTGTAACAGATCCTTTCCAAGCATCCACTTCTGGGACAAAGAGTAGTGTTGATTCCCACACAATATACTCGGTTGGCATAGTGGTACCATGCACCATCTGCACTGGCCATAAAAATGAACCAGGGTCATGCTCGCTAAAGGAAATATTCAGGCACCTCTACACCAGACACAATTTCCACCCACGGGAAATCGCCCATACTAACGAGGGACCTAGCCTTGCGCTCACTCAAGCTCTAATCACGAAAATTGCCCCCAAGCCACCATACACCTACCAAGGATAGGGGAACCTGATTTCCCCATCCTCTTGAGTTACGACGTGGGTCGATTACTGTAGATGATTTGATTAAGTCTTTTGCCCAAGGTCACCTAGGTAGTATTAATCTCTAACACTGTGATCAGCACTCCATAACGCCCAAGGGCAGTGCCACACATTCACACCCCTGAAAAAATAAATTTTCAGCACCGGCAGCTATGCCCTCTCTCATATTACTTTTTAAGCACATGTCTTTAAAATAAATATTTGAATAAAGAAGATGCTTTCACTTGTGGAATTTGTTTTTTCAGGTAGTATGCAAACCATCCATAGCTCCATCCAATGAAATTTCCAAGAGTAGGTATCATTCTACCCCCAGCATGATAGAGTCCTAGAAAAAATCTGCATTTCCTGACATCATTTCTCCATCATAAATCATCCATAGGTTACAGACACCTGACCATGTTTATCATCACCTAACCTTGCACATGATAAGCATCCTCGTTGGTCGGTAGAGCCTCCCCTCCATGGCGCTTGTCACCCAAAGTAGACCATATATCACAACAATAGTGACACCATGGCCATACCACTGTAATCTGGGAAGCACCTCATGCCCATTCACTTGCCATGCATCAAGTCAAGTTTTACCATATCAAAATAAAACCCCTTTCCCGAACAACCAAGTTGTGAAAACAGATTGAAAGCGCACTACCGTGCGTCACATTTGGCCTACCATACCTCCAACAACATAACCCATCTACGACATTTTTTTTCATCTGATTCATCAACCTCACACATGAGACCAACCAATGGGACCCCCACCCTCAGCAAAACACCTTCCTCACATCATTAGTGAGTGGACACTTTCATGTTTTGGGGCACCCTTCTATGTGTTTTGTACAAACCAAACCGCATTATTTTATTCTTTTGGTAAGTGTACAAAGACCGCAAACGGCGCACTATGTCCCCCACCCACCCATTCATTTTTTCTCCCATGGCAACAGTCCCTAGTCACCTTTGGTTGGAGTATCACACCCTCACACAACATCCACCATGACATTCATAACCAATATATACCCACCCTGGAAGTCCTACCAACTCCAGAGATTTCCCCATCAGAAATAGTTATGACTACCGCCAAGCTGATTTTTATACTCTGAACTTGGGCCACTGAATCCCCATCAACATTTTTCAGTCACCCTTTGCCATCATGCCTATGTTAAACCCATGAAATCCAAGATCCCGATCCTCCATATCGGTGACCCCCTCGTTTGGTTGAGGCTTCCTTTTTGTCGACATCAACACATATTTTCCAAAAAGGAAGCGGTACCTTGGATCACCCCTCTCCACAAAAATGGCATCCTCGGGTGTGTTGACAGGAAAAAATGTCTGACCAACAGTAAGGGATCTCCCCAGTAAAAATTCCTGATTAGAATCTAAACCGTTTGTGATAGGGATCCCGTCCGGGGTGTGGGTCTGGCTACCGCTGAATACTCCTTTTCTTGGACACAAATTAGCCCTGCATAATTATGGACATACACTTATCGGATGATACAAGAAAAATTATCGATGATCCTCAATGAGCATAAAACACTACAAATAGCAAGATGAATTAAAACATGTAGATGAAGGAGATGCTGTTAGCAGCATATCATTAGGGTCATGTTTGTAAAAGTTGTTCGAACCATAGAAGAAACAGTTATGCCTGGAAAGAACAACCTTCACTTCCTTAAGAAGTTTCATAGATAAGATAGATGTCAATGATTAAATTACAAAAATCTCTTAAGTAAACAACCTACCATCATTAACACATTCAGTGAGCTAAAATGCATAAATAGTATAATCTGAAAACACAAATCAGTTAATCATAAGATATTATACATATAAGAGGAAATATTCACAGTGTTAACACATTAATTCTCATCAGATCCAAAAGTGGATTTAAGACAAATGCTTGTATTCATTCAAATAAAGGTCTATCCAATGCTTTACAACTCTCTTATCTCCTTTGGAGTCCAAAAAAATGCCCTTTACAAGTCCCTGCAGGGAGTATTTATAGGACAAAATTGACCCTTAGGTGCCTTGAATTTTCACCTTCCCAACCATTGGCATGCTTTGCGACCTGAAGGGAAAAATTGACCTATGACCCTGTCCTTGGCTGCGACTTGCGACCTGATCATGGCTAATGCGACTTGCAACCCCTCCTGTAAGCTACAACTTGCGACCTGATCATGGGAGCATGTGAGTGATTACGAGCTCGGGAACATCTACCTATTGCTTTTTAAGGAAATTTCGCCATGTTCTATAATCTGCAGCAACTAGAGAGATCATAGGAGTATCTTCCCTTAAACTGTGCAGGCATTCTAGAGCATTTGGGATCAGAGTTTTTCTTTTGATCGTGATTTGGTTAGATAAGGAAGCCAACTTGGTGTAAATCCAGACTGGCGTCACGATGAATTTAACCAAGTTCTCCTGTGACGCCGGAAGATTAGGAGTAGCAGCGGCTTGCCTGATAGGTTACAGAAATGTTTGAATGTCTTGGCCCACCTATTCCCACATTTTTTCTTCGCCTAGTGTACCTAGAGAATGGATGTGGTGTAGTTCAGCCATTAAGTTAATGCCGCTAATAAAATTTTCTTAAGCGGTCATTACCTCCTCTAGGTCTTTGAATAACTTCTCCTTGGATTGCACCTTCATGCATATTTGGACCTTGTCGTTCTGAGTGCGAATCCAATATTTTTTGGGCAAAGTATCACGAGCCTGCGGATACTTTTTTACCCATTCTAGCATTTTTTCCAAGGCTATGGAGGCTTCTTTTAGTTGCTCGTTCCTCTTCTTGGTTTCTTCTTGAGCTCTCAGCAGAGGTGCAACCGTCTGCTTTATTGTAAACAATTCTTCATATACTTGCCTCATGGTGGCTTCCAAAGTTACCAACACTTTTCGAATGGTGAATGGTACTTAGTTAGTAAGGGAATTCCTACCCTGAAGCTGTTGAACTTATTCTTTTAGTGCCCTTTTCTCTTGCTCCGATCTAGCTGTCTTTTGTTCGGAGGCCTATAATATATTGTGTAGGGACATAATTTCCCTACTCATTCTACTCACGTTTTATTCTGTGGCTACGGAAAAAGCAGTGCCAGCTGATGCTATCATAACTGGATTGGTCCTGGTGTCTAGGAATATATCCTTTTCTATTGTGGCCATGAGGGGTGCAGCAGGATTCCATGCTAAGCATATTCTCTTTTACTGCCTGATTTTGTGTGTGAAATGGTCATAGTCAAGTCTTGTTAGATCAAACACTTCTTCCTCCTACTCCTCGAAGGTACCCAGTTTTGAGAGCGCAAAATGCATCTTGGTTGTAGGATTTTTTTGAGATACTTAGATGTCTGACAACTCCATCTGTATCCCTGTCACAGGAGGAGGTGTCTTGCTTCCTTTGGTGTCTTTGGAGGAATTTTCCCTCGACCTTTGATTTTCTTCCTCCCTTCTCTTTTGCTCTGCTTCCTCTTCCAGCTGCCACTCTACTTCTGCCCAATCTTGTTCTTCTTTTCATTTGTGTTCAGATTCTACCTTATCTAGTTCTATTTTAAGCTGACGCTCAACTTCTACTTTTGCTTCCTCTTCTTCCTTTATTTTGCGGTCGTCTTCTACCTGCTTCTTTCTTTGCTCTACCTTTAGTTGTTTCTTGCGTTTATCCTCCTCCTCTTTTTCTCTCTCCTCAGCTTCCCATTGAGCTTTTTCTTCCTTTTCTTTTTGGTGGGCGAAAGATTTGTGGCCTGTGCTATTTTAGGGCTTCTTGGCTTGAGAAGACGAGGCTCCTCCTAGCTCATGGATTATTTCTTCTAAAGTTTGATCATCTTGATCTTCCTGATCGGTTAACTCCTCTGGAGAGATATCCCTGTCCTTATTGTACCATTTTTTACCCCATATTCAACTGGGCATTCAGTATGTTGGTAGCTCCATTTAAATTTGGCCCATTTGCAATGGGAAGGGATCATCCTCTCAGGATTGTACATCCAATGAGCCAAGGGACGTAGACATAATCCTCTAATTTTCTCATCCTCCGCCTCTAATTCTCTGAAATCCTTGACCATATAAGTGTCGATAGTGAGTGGTAGAGTGGACCATGGCTTCTTCTTACCTTTAGTAAGAACCTTTGAAAATTCGGCTGTCATTTGGAAACATGTTTCCTGCAGTAGTAGTCTGTCAATGACGAATCGGGGTAGTGCATGGGGAGCCTTGAGTGAACCGAATACTCGGATAAAGGTGCCTTCTACAAAAGGAAACTAGTGTGCCACCTTGGTTATTGTTTCCATGGCCTTCCAAGACATGCACAGGGTATCTTTACCAAATAGTTTTCTGTAAAGTGTAGGGATGAAATTGTGTGAGATTGGCTCTATATCCTGCTTATACTTGGAGTCCCAGAATACCTACAGCTCATTTTGAATTGGGTGGGCATGCTTCTGATCCCAATTGTGTGCCCATCCCTCAAAATGGCACCTTGCACAAACTGCATCCAACAAAAAGGAGGCCATGTAAAATTCCGATGCATACCCCTCCTCAGGTGCTAGTGTTGAAGATATGTTCGGTTTGAGGGATGTTATCAATAAGCTGGCCCAATTGAAGCGAGTGCCATATACAGTAACAAAGTACATAAGAGATAACCAAGAGCCGTTGAAAGTGGTGGCATCAGGATGACCATACATCCTACACAGCATAGTTGCCACTAGCTTATAGACCTTCTTAAGACCTGCTACCTGATACTCATGGTCCTTCTTGACCTTGAAATTTTCTGGTTCTTCCCACCATCCTCTCAAGGTTTCGGATATGGGAACTGCATGAGTAGTGGCCCATTCCTCTGTGAATTTCTGCTCTCACATGGGAAGTGCGTAATATAACTCTTCATCTTGTACCTTCAGATTATCAAATGATTTCCCCTCATGATCCTGAATCACCCAGAACCTGGGGTCGACCTTTTGAAAGATTCATTCGATGAGCTCAGCACATGGAAATATAGGTGGGTGGGCTCCTGTGTAGTGAATCTTTGATCTATTAACTTGAACATATACTTGCCGGTCTGGGAGGTCTTCTGGAAATTCAGGTTTTTTGAATTCTTAGTACACTTGATACCAATTCATGCTCTATCCTTTGTTGAATATGCATGTGGTATCTCCATAGGTAGGGGCAGGAGACATAGTTATTTCATCCTCCGATATTTCTATCTCCGTACTCTCTTTTTTTCTGCGAACTAACGAAGGCCCCATATCACTTGAGGCTAAGGAGATGGAAACGCGGTCTAGCTCTGCTTTGAGGTTCCCTAGCATGTTCATAAAACAATCCCATGATAAGATAGATGCCATGTTAATAAATTCTTAAAATTATTTTACCTCTGCCCAACTAAGTTCAAGAAAAAGGGTGAACCTACGACCTAGCGACCTCTCCCCTGGGTCGCTGAGTCACACTGGTTTTAAACCTCAGAGAAAAGTGACCTTGTGACTTGGCGACTTGAGACTAGGTCGCGAGGTCATTGAGTCACACTGGCTTAAATTTTTATGAGGATGCAACTTGGCGACTTAGTGACTTGCAATCGGGTCGCTAGGTCGCTAAGTCGCAAGGTCGCGACACTTCAAGTTTTAGCAATATGCGACTTGGCGACTAGGGACCAAGGTCGCAAGGTCACGAGGATCGCAAGGTTGCGGGGTCGCAGGTTGCACTAGGGCTGGGCGGATGATTCTACACGGCGATGCAGTCCTTTTTCCTTCTTTCACTTAGAGCGAGAGAGGGAAAAGGGAGGAAGAGTAACACATCGAAAGCTAAGCAAACATGAGGAAGAGACTGACAAGGGGGGCTGGTTAGCTTCATCAACTGGGTTCTGGATGAGACTGACAGAGTCAGGATACTAAGAGGGGGTGTAAAATTCATCAACTGGGTCCTAGTAGTGGGTAGGTTGTGGTTTTAATAGGCTAAGTTGATGGGGCAGAGGGAAACAATTAGAAAGAAAAGGAAACAGCAGGAGGATCAAGAAACTTACCCGAGAAAAACGCACTCCAGTTGGCTTGTCAGAGGCATTTTTTGTTCTTCGTCGCGCAGGTGGAATGTGACCTATGCGACCCTTCCATATGTAAAGAGGTCATGCATGCAAGCAATAAATGAGGTCGCAAGGTCGCAACAGGGTTGCGCTGATGAGATGTGCGACCCTCTGATCTTGTGACCTAGGGGTCGTGGGGTCTCAGGGTCGAGGGTCGCGATTGTTTAGTTTTGTGTGTGATACGTGACTTTGCGACCTGATGGGTCACAAGGTCGCAAGGTCTCTCATAAGGGAAGTTGACCTATTCTGTGACTTAGCAACCTAAGGCTTTTAAAGGATCTAACTTCAGGCTTGACTCCAGTTTTCAATGCTCAGGGGCTCAAAATTTTTAAAAGGGTGAAATTTTGGAGGGTGTTGTAGCAACTACAACAAATGGAAATTCACTGGTAGGGTCCAGAATCTCTACTAGTGCTTCATCTTGAGGGGGGAAGGTGGGTTTAGCATGTTTTTTCTTCCACCCTGTGGGTCCCACTACTTTCATCTTCGAGCCTCACGCGTTTTCTCCTCCCATCTACCTACCCCTGGGTGTTGGTTTACTGTGTTTTTATTCTTGGATATCAGACGAAAAAGGTCAAAGTAACCTTAGGGATTTCCAAGATCCAGTATAGTTTATTTTTTCCCATTGTGTTGCTCTGCTACTAGCGAACCTGATGGTCCCAGCGGAGCCATTGCCTAGGAGTCACGGACGTTGCTCCACTGTCAGTGAGCTCGGTCAGTACCCTGGCGGAGTCGTCGTATTGCCTCTCTATGCAGGAAGCCTTTCTCAATCCTTTACCCTTTATTCATGTGCTGAGTGCACTTATTAAAATGTGCTCAAGGCACTTATTTTCTGTGTTCAAGGCACTTATTAATGTGGCAATTATTGCCTGGGCGAATGAGGGATCCCAACTTATTTTTCTTGCGAGAGAGGTTGCTCCTGGTCTATATGAGGACTTTGGGATTTCCCGAATATCCATTTCTCACCTGAGGATATCTCCTTCCCTTTCCCATCTAGTAGCCTATTCAACCGAAACTTTCTTTTTGCACAACAGTCCCTTGAGCCAACATACTACGTAAGCTACTACGTTTTGGTTCAAGGGACTTAGCCATGTTTTCACCATTGGGTGCCTATCACAGGTAAGCTTGTGCCACTTTTGCGTTTTGGGGAGGGGAGATTCTTCACCAGCATATATTCTAGCTTAGTATGCCAATTGAGTAACTTTTGCATCCCCCCCTCAATTTGAAATTCCAAAGGAAAATTAACGTTAATGAGAGCCTGCATGAAGCAAGCTATTTATTGAAAACATAAATGTTAAATAACAATATAAAACAAGACAAAATATGGTACAGGGTGCAGTGACGGCCCCAAGGGGATGTCAAGTGAAGTAGTGCTTAAGGTCGTGCCCAATAATAGGGAGGACCTCAATCCTCCCCTCAAGGGTTTGTAGCCTGTAAGTGTGAGAGCCGACCTTTTCTTTGATCTGGAAAGGGCTTGTCCATAATGCTTGGAACTTGGAGTGTTTCCCCTTATCTTCATGAGATTTATCCCATTTGAGGACAAGGTCACCTACTTCAAAAGCCTTGTTTTCGGCTGACTTCTTGTCGAACCATCGTCTTATCCGACTCTGGTGGATGGCGAATTCTCCCTGGGTTTTTTTTCTTTCCTCCTTGAGTTTCAATAGTGTCTCTATGCGGGCCTGAAATGTAGGGCAAGGTGTTCCATGAGCCTCTTGAGATAATTGAAGGGCTGGGAGAGACAATTTGGGGGGAAGGATAACCTATTTTCTGTATACAAGGAAGAATGGGGAGGTACCCAAGGAAGGTTTGGGTGTGACTCGATCAGCCCAAAGGGCATTGTGGAGTGCCTTATGCCAATTTCACTGCTAGGATAGCAAAGTCTTTTTTATGATGTAGATTAGGTTCTTTTTGGTTGACTCAGCTAACCCGTTTCCTTGAGGGTAATAGTTGGCAGAGTGTTTAAGTACGATACCATTTTCTAGAACAAAATCATATAATTTCAATGATGAAAAATATGTTGCATTATCAAAAACAAAGGAGGTTGGAACACCAAACCTGATCATGATGCATTGGGTGATGAAGGCTATTACCTCTTGATCATTGACCTAACGCAACGGTATCACTTTAACCCACCTTGTGAAGTAGTCTGTAGCAGTGAGGATGTATCTATGTTACTTGGAAGATTGCAACAAGATTTCCCCAATCAAGTCCAACCCCCATTGTTGAAATGGTTCTTCCACTACGACAGACTGTAATGGGGCTAAAGGCCGTATATCTCTATTTACGAACTTTTGGCATTGTTGGCATTTCCGAACACAGGCGTTCGCATCTTTGAACAAAGTAGGCCAATAGAAACCGGCACGCATGATCTTGTGAGTAGTGGTATCCCCTACATAGTGTCCACCTGCAGGACCATCGTGGAGTTCTACCAACACTTTTTTTCCCTCATCATACTCCAAACAGTGTTGCAAGACACCGCTATGATGCTTGCGAAACAACTTACCCTGCACTAGCTGGTAGGATATGACTTTCAATCTTAACGCAGGCTTCTGCTGAGTAGTTAAAGTGGGGCACATGGTGCTGTGTTTCAGATATTTCTGGAGATCTACGTACCAAGAGGAGGTATCCTACAGGGTTGTGCTATCATCTTGATACATATCGATCTCGTGTTCCCAATTTTCTTCTTCACTGCTCTGTGAGTCTACTGCCTTTGCGGCCATGCGACACAATCTTTGGCCCTTTATAGTGTGTGATGGCTTGAATTCTAGGTCATACTCTTGGAGGCATGTCATCCATTTGCCTCGTCTCTCACCCAAATCCTGCTGTACGAATAGTGGGCACACAGCTGGGTGAGGTACGAAGACTGTAACACGATTCTTCAAAATATATGGCCTGAAGTGTTTAACCACCTTTTATACTGTGTAAGCTTATTTTTCAATATCTGGATAATTCAGCTCGGTGCCTTGTAACCCAGTACTCATAAATGATATAGGTCGCTCATCGTTGTTGTTATCTTTATGAGTGAGGATGACTGCCAAAGATGAATCTAAGGCAAAGGTATACAAGATAAAGCCTTTGTTGAAATTCGGACTATGAAGAGAGGGTGCTTGTGCGATGGCTTGTTTGATGTTATCGAACGCTTCTTTCTCAGGAGGATTCCATTTAATATTGGCATTTTTCTTAATCATGCCTTGCAATGGTTTCATGATTTGGGCGAAATTTGATATAAACTTTTGGACAAAGTTGATTTTTCTGAGGAAGGACTACATAACTTTCTTACCACTTGGGGGCAGTATTTGAGTGATGAATTTTTCACATTCTGGGTCCACTACTATGCCATGTCGAGTTATTATTTTCCCTAACAGGTTTCATTAGCAACGACGAAAATGCTTTTCTTTGGGTTCAAAGAGATCCCGTATTTCCACACCTTTCAAAAAAAAATTTAGGTGGTTTAGGTGGCCAGATATGCGCTTTGGAAACACGGTGACGTCGTTAAGGTATACTACCACACTTTTCCCAATGAGTTCTCTGAAGGTGATGTCCATAGCTCTCTGGAAGGTGGTGCTAGCATTTCGACCTTTTCCACAGCCTCTGTCCCCCCTGCCTCTGTTACCCCATCCCCTCCCGCCCCCCCCCTAGGTGGGTTGTTGGCTTGGGTGTTATCATTAAAAGTCTAGTATCGCTGAGGAACAGTGTTGGGTTGGGGTTCAGGAATCTCGAGGCCTCCCTCTTCAGCCCCTCAGGGGTTGTCTGAGGGCTCTTCAGAGTTACGCTTAACCGCTTCCACATAATCTTCAATCATAAGACCAACCAGTTGAGGTAGGGAATTGACAAGGGTTCACTGGCGAGTATGGTTAGCTGCGGGAGTTCTAGGATTAGCTAAGGAACTAGTGACCGGGGCATTTTGCAAGCCTCTGACGAGGCTTCGAGCAATGGGATGTAGGGCCCTTAGTTTTTCTAGGGTGACCTCATAGTAAGGGGCTTCCTCCTCTTGGGAATTTTCCAAAGGGGGAGGACCGATATTTTCATGCATGATATCCCCTTAGGGAGTTTGTAATGGGATGTTACTTTTGTGCTGGGAGCCTACCATTTAGGCCCTCCTTATAGTTCCAAATCTTTTGACAGGAGAAAATGTCTGGCCAACAGTAAGGGATCTCCCTGGTAAAAAGTCCCGATTAGACTCTAAACCGTTTGTGATAGGGATCCCGTCCGGGGTGTGGGTCCGGCTACCGCTGAATACTCCTTTTCTTGGACACAAATGAGCCCTACATAATTATGGACATACAATTATCGGATGATACAAGACAAATTATCGATGATCCCCAATGAGCGTAAAACACTACAAATAGCAAGATGAATTAAAACACATAGCCGAAGGAGATGTTGTTAGCAGCATATCATTAGGGTTGTGTTTGTAAAAGCTATTCGAACCATAGAAGAAATAGTTCTGCCTGGAAAGAACACCCTTCACTTCCTTAAGCGGTTTCACAGATAAGATAGATGTCAATAATGAAATTACAAACATATCCTAGGTAAACAACCTATCATCATTAACACATTCAGTGAGATAAAATGCATAAATAGTATAAGAAGAAAACGCAGATCATCTAATCATAAGATATCATACATATAAGAGGAAATATTCACAGTGTTAATGCATTAATTATCATCAGATCCAAAAGTGGATTTAAGAAAAATGCTTATATTCATTCAAATAAAGGTCTATTCAATGCTTTACAACTCTCCTATCTCCTTTGGAGTCCAAAAAAAAGGCCCTTTACAAGTTCCTGAAGGGAGTATTTATAGGACAAAATTGACCCTTGGGTGCCCTGACTTTTCACCTTCCCAAATATTGGCATGCTTTGCAACCAAAAGGGAAAAATCAACCTACGACCCTGTGCTTGGCTATAACCTATGACCTGATCATGGCTGATGCGACCTACAACCCCTCTTATAGGCTGCGACCTGCAACCTGATCATGGGAGCATGTGAGCGATTGCAAGGTCGGGAACATCTACCTGTTGCTATTTAACGAAATTTCGCCATGCTCGATAATCTGTAGCAACCGGAGAGATCAGAGGAGTATCTTCCCTTAAGCTGTGCAGGCATTCTAGAGCGTTTTGGATCAGAGTTTCTCCTTTGATTGTGATTTGGTTAGATAAGGAATCCAGCTCGGTGTAAATCAAGACTGGCGTCACGATGAATTTAACTAAGTTCTCCTGTGATTCCGGAAGATCAGGAGTAGCAGAGGCTTGCCTGATAGGTTGCAGAAACTACTGAATGTCTTGGTCCACCCGTTCCCACGTTTTTTCTTTGCTCAGTGTACTTAAAGAAGGGATGTGGTGTAGTTCATCCATTGAGTCAATGTCGCTAATAAAATGTTCGTAAGTGATCATTACCTTCTCTAGGTCTTTGAATAGCTTCTCCTTGGATTGCACCTTCATGCGTATTTGGACCTTATCGTTCTGAGTGCGAATCCAATATTTTTTGGGAAAATTATCCGAAGCTGTCGGATACTTGTTTACCCATTCTAGAATTTTTTTCCAATGTTGTGGAGGCTTCTTTTAGTTGCTCGTTCCTCTTCCTGGTTTCTTCTTGAGCTCTCAGAAGAGGTGAAACCGTCTACTTTATTATAAACAATTCTTCATATACTTGCCTCATGGTGGCTTTCAGAGTTACCAACTCTTTTTGAATGGTGAGTGGTACTTTTTTAGTAAGGGCATTCCTACCCTGAAGTTGTTGAACTTCTTCTTCTAGTGCCCTTTTCTCTTGCTCTGATCTAGCTGTTTTTTGTTCGAAGGCCTGTAATATATTCTGTAGGGATAGAATTTCCCTACTCATTCTACTCACATTTTTTCCGTGGATGCGGCGAAAGCAGTGCCATCTGATGCTATCATAACTGGATTGGTCCTCATGTGCGGGACTATATCCTTTTCTGTTGTGGCCATGAGGGGTGCAGTAGGATTCCATGCTAAGCATCTTCTCTTTTCCTGCCTGATTTTGTGTGTGAAGTGGTCATAGGTGAGTCTTGTCTGATCAAACACTTCTTCCTCCTGCTCCTTGGAGGTACCCAGTTCTAAGAGTGCAAAATGCATCTTCGTTGTAGGATTTGTTTGAGGTACTTAGATGGCTAGCAGCTCCGTTTGTATCCCTGTCACAGGAGGAGGTGTCTTAGTGCCTTCGGTGTCTTTGGAGGAATTTTCCCTCGACCTTTGATTTTCTTCCTCCCTTCTCTTTTTCTTTGCTTCCTCTTCTAGCCACCTCTGATTCTACCCTTTCTTGTTCTTCTTTTTGTTTGCGTTCAGCTTCTACCTTATCTAGTTCTATTTTAAGTTGACGCTTAGCTTCTGCTTTTTCTTCCTCTTCTTCCTTTCTTTTGCGAGCATCTTCCACCTGCTTCTTTCTTTGCTCTGCCTTTAGTTGTTTCTTGCATTTATCATCCTCCTCTTTTGCTCTCTCCTCAGCATCCTGTTGAGCTTTTGCTTGCTTTTCTTTTCGTTGGGAGGAAGATTTGTGGCCTATGCTGGTTTGGCGCTTCTTGGTTTGAGAAGATGAGGCTCCTCCTAGCTCATGGATTATTTCTTCTAAAGTTTGATCATCTTGATCTTCCTGATTGGTTAACTCCTTTGGAGCGATCTCCCTGTCCTTATTGTACCAATTTTTTACCCCATCTTCAGCTGGGCATTCAGTATGTTGGTAGCTCCATTTAAATTTGGCTCGTTGTAATGGGCAGGGATCATCCTCTCAAGATCGTGCGTCTAGTGAGCCAAGGGAGGAAAACAGAATCCTCTGATTTTCTCTGCCTCCGCCTCTACTTCTTTGAAATCCTTGACCGTATAAGCATTGATAGCGAGTGGCAGAGTGGGCCATGGCTTCCTCTTACCTTTATTAAGAATCTTTGAAAATATGGCTGTCATTTGGAAACATGTTTTATGCATTAATAGTTTATCAGTGATGAATCAGGGCAGTGCATGGGGAGCCTTGAGTGAACTGAAGACTCGGATGAAGGTGCCTTCTACAAAAGGAAACCAATGTGCCACCTTGGTTATTGTTTTCATGGCCCACCAGGACATGCACAGGGTATCTTTACCAAACAGTTTTCCGTAGAGTGCAGGGATGAAACTGTGTGAGATTGGCTCTATATCCTTCTTATATTTGGAGTCCCAGAATACCTGCAGCTCCTTCTGAATTGGGCAGGCGCGCTCCCGATCCCAGTTGTGTGCCCATCCCTCAAAATGGCACCTTGCACAAACTGCATCCAATAGATAGGAGGCCATGTAAAATTCCGATGCATACCCCTCCTCGGGTGCTAGTGCTGAAGATATGTTTGTTTTTAGGGCTGCTATCAATATCCTGGCCCAATTGAAGCAGGTGTCGTATACGGTAACGAAGTACATAAGAGATACCCAAGAGCCATTGAAAGTGGTGGCATCGGGATGAACATACATCCTACACAACATAGCTTCCATGAGCTTTTAGACCTTCCTAAGACCTGCTACCTGATACTCCTGGTCCTTCTTGACCTTGAACTTTTCTGGTTCTTCCCACCATCCTCTCAAGGTTTCGGATATGGGAACTGCATGAGTAATGGCCCATTCCTCTATAAATGTCT
Organism: Pinus albicaulis; assembly: GCA_034641835.2. Taxonomy (NCBI): domain Eukaryota; kingdom Viridiplantae; phylum Streptophyta; class Pinopsida; order Pinales; family Pinaceae; genus Pinus; species Pinus albicaulis. Next base: position 98,174,260 of record CM076570.1, on the reverse strand, counting down.
TCTCTCAGGTGGGAAGTGCGTAATAGAACTCTGCATCCTGTCCCTTCAGATTAGAAAATTATTTCCCCTCATGATCCTGAATCACCCAGAACCTAGGTTCAACCTTTTATAAGATCCATTCGATGAGCTCAGCGCATGGAATTATAGGTGGGTGGGCTTCTGCATAGTGAAGCTTTGATCTCTTGACTTGAACATATACCTGTCGGTCTTGGAGGTCTTCTAGAAATTCAGGTTTTGTGAATTGTTGGTACACTTGATACCAATTCATGCTCTCTCCTTTGTTAAATATGCATGCGGTATCTCTATAGGTAGGGGGAGGAGACATAGGTATTTCATCCTTTGATATTTCTATCTTTGAACTCTTATTTTTTCTTCGAACTGACAGAGGCCCCATATCACTTGAGGCTGACGAGATGGAAACGCACTCTAGCTCTGCTTCGAGGTTCCCTGACATGTTCATAAAACAATCCCATGATAAGACAGATGCCATGTTAATAAATGCTTAAACTTCTTTTACCTCTACCCAACTAAGGTCAATAAAAAGGGTGAACATGTGTTACACAGTAATTTGTCACCATCCCTGCAATCCCCCATCCTGCACATTGGAGGGCTTATTCCATGACCTGTGAGCAGTGACATGACCTAAAACCACTTTCATGGCATCCCCCTTGACAAGGAAAATCATTCCCTTGAAGAAAATTTCCTGTGAAAATCCCTAAAAATATCCCTTTTGGCCTTGGCGCGACTAGCTAGTTCAACCCTCGCGCCAATGGGGGAAATCCACCAAAAAGGGTGTGCCAACTGGCGCTTTGTCCCAATGTATCACCCGCACCAGGCTTAATAAGGATTTTTCTTAAAAAAATAAATGGTGGAAGTTTGATACCAACCAACTCCTGAACGAGTCTCTAAAATGATTTGGGAGGTTTGGCTCCGGATCTCCATGTAGGGGAAGTGGTTTTCCACCTATCATGGAAGTTTCCTTGAGGATAGGGCCAATCCCACCATTGTAGGGATCCCAACTCCCCTTCCACCATCTATATAAGCTTGTCATTTTCCCTTTGCAAACTAGCCTGAATAAAATTGAATCAATAGTAAGGAGATTATCGTCAGACAGCCAAGGAGAGAGAGCCTTGTCCCATCCCAACGAGCTTCATTGAGACATGCTCTACCGTTGACCCACTAAAGGAAGATCCATCATCAGAGCTTAGGTTGTATCTTTATTTCATTGTGATTAATAATAAACGACTTCGATTATGGTTCCAATAATATGTTCATGTCTTATGTTATGAATTGTATCTTCTCTTACTGATATATGGTTGCATGTATTAGGTTTTACGTTTGTGTGTTGTTGTTTCTTCGTTCATGTGTAGGTGTTCGAACGTGCTAAGCGGGATAATTGTGATCTACCAAAGTGAAGGAAGGAAGCACCATATTCTCTACAAGCAACATCAACGTGGGACTTAAGGTAGGCCTCTTGTCGCATCTTGGTCTTTTGTAACTAGGAACCTGCGTCTTAGCGTGACTCGATTGTTGCTAGACCTAATCTGGGCTAGTAGGGATCACCTCTGTCCACAGAGGGGATTTACCTCTCCAAAAAACTAGCGACTCCGCTAGGGAGACATTGATTGGAGTTTGTCTTGTCTTTTCGGTTGATTTTGGTCTTTGCCTGCTTGATCAGCTCTTGTGGTTCGCTCTTTTCCAGTGTTAAACTTTTGTTTAGCTTCACCATCCCTGATCTGCTCCTTGATTTCTCTTTTTCATTTTTTGCATTAGTAAACTCGACTGGCGCAGTTTTTTCCCTGACAGTTGTGCCAGCTTTCACATGTTTCCAATTTATCCCCCATGCCAATCATGTTCTGGATCTAGTTGCAGCCTGACAGTCGCACCAATCTTGTAAGGTGCTAGGGTTTGCTTCTTTTTGAGCTTTCTCAGCTTGGTCTATGGTTTTGGTGTTATTTTTTTGACTTCCTGAGTGTTCTGGAGCCTTGTTTGACTATGTGTGACCTTCATCCTCTGGTTTTTTTCCCTCTTCTATCGGTTTTACATTCTGGCCCTAAGGCATCTAGGTGCTATAGTGTGTCGAGCCTCCCATGGGAGTTTTTGGTCCTCGTTTGATCAGTGAATTTCATTATTGCTTCTTTGCATTCGTTTGGTGGTTGTTCATTGTTTTATTGTGTTATTTGAGTGAGCCTAGATTACACGGTTCATTTGAGTCTTTGGGATTCCTCTTTGTTTTGAGGGACTTCTTTGTCAATTTTAGATTTGATCGTGTGTTTCGCATTGAGTAAAAATTTCTTGTCTTTGCTCTTTTGCTATCACTTCTCAAATTGTTTCTTTCATTAGTTGTGTTTAGTGCACTTTTCTCTTAAACATTGAAAATACAAAAAATCTCTTTTGCTTTTGATTAGTTAATGTAAATTGAATCTTTTCTGTGTTATTAGTGATTTGTAACTCTGAAAGAAAATCTTTTAGTTTTCATTAGCATGCATTAGAGACACTAGTGGTTGTTTTGTGATCATTTTTTTATCATGTGAAAGCTCTCAAACTTCCCATAGTTAGCTATTTATCGAACGAAATGATACATTGTGGCATATAGTGTGCATTTAGGAGATTTTGAGACATAACATTTGGTAGGGTCTGGAAATTGAAACATAATTGAAGATCAACACTAAAATTTATTCAATTGACCTTAACGCAGCATTGAAACATTAACGAAATATTTAGAGGTCTAGGCTAGTGACGTGTTCCGGCATCATTAAACCTAGTAGTTGTCGTTCGCCTCTTGGATTTAGACAACACTAGTATGGACTTGTGCTCCCCGTACTGTCACGTATATAAAGGGAGACCCCATTAGATTGCTATCCTTTATCCGTAGGAAGCCGAGTCTATTGCCTTATACCCGTGATACACCGGACACAGCATTCGGAGAGATTTCCTGCACGTACGTCAAGTCCTTGGTTGATATCTCTTTCATTTTGAAACCAAGGTGTATATTGCAGTTCACGGATATATGGTACACCCTTTTCCTAGATTACCAGAGTAGTCATTTTGATCTTTTCTGACTCTTTAAATTTTAAAGGATCATCAAGCGCTTGTCCTTTCACGCTTGTTTCAAAATTGAAAGAGATAGAGTCACCTTTCATCCATTTCTCGACTCTTAAAACATGAAACGACGAAGTTTCTAAGTTTCAATGTGGTAAAATAAATCACCTGCGATCACACGCCCTTTTAGAATTTGCCTTGTCGGCCGTTTGATTGTGTGCCTCGATTTTTTAGCCCGTGTGTTTTATTTGATCTTTTCCTCTTGTCGTTACTGTCACAATGGTGGAACCCTCAGTTTCGTCTACTGGTAGTCCATACAAAAATGATTCATCAGAGGTCTCTCAATCCTCTTCTGAACCTCAATAGCCCATTGTCTCCGAGTTTCTCGACGGGGGACCGGTTCTATCTGAGCTTCCCTTTGGAGGACTAGTTGAGTTCAATTGGCCCTTATCCAATGCTTGGTTTGGATTTGGAGTAGGGGAATATTTCCCTCCTCTTACATCGGGTTCGCCCTTTCTAGCTGCTGTTATTCCTCCTAGTCCTCGCCGCCTTCTAGAATATCTAGTGGCAGGTTCAAACATGGGCTCGTCTAGTCCTTCTCCTAGTGAGGAAATCCCCACGTCTGGTGAAGATTACCAGCTGTTCCCAGAAGTCAACCCCGAGTTATCTGTCATGTCGTCGCCGAGTCCTTCACTTCCAGCAGGGTATAGATCCTTAAGTCAGATTATGACCGTTTTCGCCTCTATGGAAGTATCAACTCCTTTTACGAGGCTGATTATTCCTTTGTTGGGGATGTCTCCAAGGACACCCCTCACGTCATCTCCTCAGGTCACTTCAGTACTTGTTAGGCCCACTGTCTGTGTGGCCGCATCTACACTTGCTGTTACCACTTAGTCCGTAAGGACTGCGTTGCTTCCTGAAGACTTCTATATAGCATCTGCTATTCCGAAGAACATTTCTTCTAAGGATTATCAGTTGTCCCTACAGCAATCGAACTTCGAGGTCGGTCAATCCTCCCAAGATCCCAACCATCCGTATTTTTCACATTATGCACAGGATGGTACACCCATCTACATTTATCCATATCAATACGATGAGCAGGGAAGCCCTTTACGTTTTCCTGCTCCTAAGGCTTATTAATATGTTCAAGTTTTTCTATCTAACCAAACTGGGCAACCTGCTAACCCGCAAGGACAACCCTTCTAGGGCCAACCTTCGGGCCAGATTGGTTATCCATATAACCCATAAGGACAACCCTTACTGGGCCAACCTTCGAGCCAGCAGGGGTTTTTATACGGTTCGCAAGGACAATCCTACAATCCTCAAGGTAAACCTATACAGCCTCACCCTGTGGTCCAACCAGGGCAACCTCAAGGACCCACAGGTCAACCGGGGTACCAACCAAGGTTGTTGTATGGTCCTGGGGGGAAAATCCAACCTTTTCAACCTATGGTGAAACCTCTGCAACCTCAGTTTCCTATTGTTCCAAATGTTGCACAGCCAGGGCCCTCTTATGGTACTGTTGCAGGTCAAACTGGTTATTAGGCACAGCCTAGCCCCATTACACCACCAGGCCAACCAGCCCATCCGGAAAAGCCTGGTGTCCCTCACCAGCCAGGTCAACCTATTTAACAAGTGCAACCTGTTCACCTGGGTCAACCTGTTTCACCAGGACAACCCGTTCAGCCGGGCCACCTTGTTCAACCAGTGCAGCCCGTTCAACTAGGTCAACCTGTCCAACCAGGCCAGCCTGCACATTCTGTCAACTGTGATCAATAGCTGATTTACTCTATGCCATAGCAGAATCCGCCTGTGCACCCCACTTATCAGGCTCAGCAGGGCCCCACTTATCAACAGCCCGCTCAACCCCAAGGTGGTTATTATCTTCAAGGTCAATCTCGACCAATTTACAACCCGCCCCGAGGGTCTAATTATTATCTTCAAAAAATAGGCTATACCTATACTCAGTAGTCAAATCTGTATACTTCTCAAATGGGACCAACATATAATTAGGGTCCATAACCCGGTTATCAACCCCCATACACTGGTTATCAGCAACCATATCAGACTATTTATACGGTCTATACCCCTATGTTCAGAATCCTTCGGGACAGAATCAATGGGGGCAAGGATATGCTCAACCAAGGTGGAGTACAGGTATAGGTCCTTATCGAAGGCCTGGTATGCCTTTCAATCCGCAGTTGCCGTTCTTGGCCACCTTGGAATTACCGGATGTTTCTAGATTAACCAATGATCCGATTCTCCACAATCCTTATTGGCCTCCGGTTCCGACCAAGGTACCTGGTGACTGTCCTAAGTTTGAAGTTAAAGTTGGAGAGGACCCTGAAGCTCATGTAATGACCTACCATCTGTGGTGTTCGTCCAACTCTTGGGTGGATGATTCAATTCATCTACGACTCTTCCAGCGCACTCTTACCAGTGCTGCTGCTAAGTGGTATATAGAATTACCCTGTGGCATCTTTCAAGACTTCAATACGTTAGCTATGGCTTTTATAACTCACTTCTAGTTACTGGTTCGTTATGAAGCTGGGACGCATCTCCTGACTTCCTTGAAGCAGGATAAAGCCACCCACATATCTGATCACATTCATAAGTGGCGACGTCTTCGTAGATTGATCAAGTTTGATATACGTGATCAGCTACTAACTCATTGGTTCACCACCTGCTTCGTTAACAAAATCGCTCAAGATATTGCTATGGGGGCATGTGTGACTGAAGAACAAGCCATCGCGCGTTCCCAGTACCTTGATTTGGTGTACTCTCAGTCTGGCACGCTTTATGATAATTTGACTGATGCTCCATGGCCGGGAACCTCTAAAGCACCACCTACCCTAGCAGTGGATGGTGTTATTGGTCCCATTTCTCAAAATTCTCAGAAATCCTCAAATGGGAAGTAGAATTCCAATTCTTCCAATCATTCTTCCCTTCACACCCCTCCAGATTCTGGCAAGACTATGGAGGTCAACGCCATTCAGGCTAATCCTACGGAAAAGGCCTCCAAAGGAAAGAAGAAGGGAAAAGGAAAATCCAAACCCGATGCCTCGAAACCAGAGTCTTATAAACCTCGTACTGATGATGGTTCCCAACATAAACTGAATTACCCCTGCCTTATCTGTGAAGGATACCATTATACCAATGATTGTCCCCGACGATCTGAAGTTAGTCAACTTCTGAAAGGCTCCAAAGGGACTCCGACAGTTCTCAAAGAACTGTTCCTATCTCAGCAGACCCAGATGGTTGAGCAACCTTCACCATCTGTACCATTTGGGTCCCAGGGCTTTATGATGAATGGTGTTGCACCTGTCTCAATTGCTACACATTCGAAGGATTATGCTGGATCACGCCAAGCAGCTGGGAAGGAAGTCGTGGATGGCCCACCTCCCCCACCTATCTTTGGTCCTTTAGAAATTGAGAAGCCCAACACTGAACCTGTTGTGAGGCCACCTTCTAAAGGTGTTCTACAAAAATATTCCTACAACCCAAACGCCCATGCCGCTCAACACTATAGTATTGTTGAGGATTTGGAATAGGCGCCTTCTGCAATGTCTGCATTGGAAGTGCTTCAAAGTTTCCCATCACAACGGAAAGCTCTGTTGTCTACAATCGGTGGAATCGATCCCGCCGATCCTATTCTTCTCACCTTCAACCTAGAAAATTTTTTCCCTCGACTTCCACATAAAATTTCTCTTGTTATTCAAATCAGGATCAACAGCCTCAACATCCATAGGGCCATTGTGGACGAAGGTGCTTCCACCTGTGTTATGTCATCCACCTGCTGGAAGGCCATTGGCTCTCCAGCTCTTACATCGTCTCCCAATGCCTTAGAGGCATTTGATGGTCGAGAATCAAAACCCCTGGGTGTTCTTGAGATTTTTCCGATCATGTTACAAGGGAAGATAGTCAACGTAGAAGTAGAAGTGGTTGACGCCAAGCTTAACTACAATCTTCTTCTTGGCCACAGTTGGACTCACGCCATGCTATGCATGCCATCCACCCTCTTCTAGCTTCTCAAGTTCCCTCATGAGGGAAAAATCATCACTATGGATCAGTTGTCTTTCTTCACCTCATCCTCTAAGAAAAACGTTCCTTACGTGGATCAGATCCCCAATCCCCCTGACAATGTAGGACCCAGTATCTTCAAGGACCCCATCCTCATGGGTATTTTTCCTGCGCCACCACCGCACACCATTCAAGTTAATATGGTCTCTAGGTCCGATGACCATTGGATCATCCCTTCGCTTGAACAGGTGACTTCTTTCGGAGAATCGATGCCGTTAACTCCAGTTGATATTAATTATTGCGAAATTGTCGCTGCATCTGATCCTCCTCCCGAACATGCTCCTTTGAGCATGGTTCTAGATATATATTCTCAATTCCCCTGGCTCGGCGATGAAGATTCGCCTGACCCATTAAGATAATTTTTCCCTTCTGATGAAGCTATTGTTGAAACCATTTCTCTTGAATATCTGCCGTGGAGCGATGGACATCATCGTTCCTCGTTCATGCCTGGCCTGGGGGCAATGTCTGATTGTCTAGAGCGCTTTGCATCTCAGGTTCCCACTCTGCCTCTTCAAACACCGATATTGACTCATGAGGTCCTTTCGGAGGGAAACCTGAGTAATATCACTCAAACTATGTTGATCGACATCTTCGTCAAACCAGGGGTAGTTGAGAATATTCATGTGGGAGTGACTTTTTCTCCTAAAGAGATACAAGTTTATATGAACCTTTTTCACGAATTCAGAGATGTTTTCACGTGGTCCTATGAAGAGATGCCTGGGATTGATCCCAGCATAGTCGTGCATGAGATTCCTACCTATCCGGGTGCGAAACCAGTGCGTCAACGGCTACGCCCAATGCATCCCTGAAAAGCTGCAGCTATTAAGGCAAAAGTTGAAAAACTTCTTAACGTGAGTTTTATCTATCCTATTCCCCTCACAAAATGGGTTTCAAATATTTTCCCTGTAGATAAGAAGCAGGGCACTATACGCATCTATGTTGATTACCGAGACATCAATCAGGACTATCCTAAGGACAATTACCCCACTCCCTTTATAGATCAAATTATTGATGAATGCGTGGTGAGTGAGATTTATTCCCTCATGGACGACTTCTCTGGGTACAATCAAATCAATATTTTACCCACTGATCAACATAAGACTGCCTTTATCTGTCTGTGGGGAACCTTCGCTTACAAAAAGGTCCCGTTTGGTTTAAAAAACGTTGGGGCCACCTTCCAGCGTGCTATGTCTTATGCTTTCCACGACATATGCCATATTTTTCAACCATATCTGGATGATTTTCTAGCCCATTCAGCTTGGCATGAGGACCACCCTGAACACCTCCGCCAAATTTTCCTCCGTTGCAGATGCTAAAATATTAGGCTCAATCCTCATAAGTGCATCTTCTGCTTCGATTTTGGCTGTCTTTTGGGATTCATCGTCTCTAAATACGGAATTTTCCTTGACCCCCTCAAGGTCGAGGCCATCGTTAACCTCCCATCCCCTTCCTCGTTACATCAACTGCAGAGTCTGCAAGGGAAAGCTAACTTCCTACGACGCTTCATTCCGAATTATGTGGAAGTGGCCAAGGGCTTTACACAACTTTTGAAACAGGATGTTCCCTTCCATTGGGACGAGATTTCCCAGCAATATTTTGATAATCTTAAAGCATTTCTCGTCAACACTCCATTGATACGTCCTCCCAACTATCATCGCGATTTCACCCTTTATTTGGCCGCTGCGTTTAGCACTATAGCCATGGTCTTAGTATAGGATGACGACAATGGAAATGAACATGTACTTTACTATCTATCTCAGAATCTCCTCGACACGGAAACATGCTATACTCATGTCGAGAATTTGGCACTCGCCGCGATTCAGGCCGTTCAGTGATTCCGCCATTACATCCTGTTTCGTACCGTAACTGTGATTTTTGACGGCAACCCCATGATGTATATCTTGTCTTGACAATTGCTGGGGGGCAAGTACTCCAAGTGGATTTTAATCCTTCAGGAGTTTGATTTAGAGTTCACCACTACTAAGTCGATGAAATCATTGGTTTTCGCTAATCTGATTTTCTCTCTCCCGACAGACTTTGTTCCATCGAAATCTGAGGATCATATCCCAGATGAAAAGCTCTTTCTTATCAGAACTTGTGACCCATGGTATGGTGACATTATCATGTATCTTCAAACATCCACGTTCCGGTCTGAGTTGACAAAGGATGCTTGATGTCGGATTCGGCATCAATCTCAACCATACCGTATTGTAGGATATACCTTGTACCGTGTCGGAGTTGATTCCGTGCTCCGCCGGTGCTTAACCCTGGAAGAGGCTGAAAGAGTCTTGAATGACTGTCACAGTGGCACCTATGGAAGTTACATGTCTAAATATGCCACCGCCTAGAAGATTCTACGTGTGGGTTACTTCAGGCCATATATATTCAAAGACTATATTGTTGCATTCCGAAAATTTCATGCGTGCCAGGTCTTTTAGCGCAATATGCGCGCGCCACCCCTACCCTTGAATCTTGTCATTACCGTGGGCCCTTTTTCTAAATGGGCCATAGATTTTATGACATGTAACCCTCACTCGGCCAGGGGGCATGCTTATATAATCATTTCCATATACTACTTCACTAAGTGGGCCAAAGCGATGCCTACATTAGCTACCGACGGTAAGACGGCTGCCCAATTCCTTTTCAACCATGTTATTATGCGTTTTAGAGTCCCTTGGGCCATTGTTACCGATCATGGCACCAATTTTCAGGATAACATGATGGCTGAGCTGATGTCAAAGTTGGGATTACGCCATGATAGCTCAACTCCATACTACCCACAGGCGAATGGCCAGGTTGAGGCCGTGAACAAGGTTTTGGTCACAATGCTTCAATGAACGATTGGTATCCACAAATCCAACTGGCATATCCAATTATTCTCAGCTCTCTAGGCTTATCGAACTTCTGTAAAGAGCGCAACCAAATTCACACCCTTCTAATTGGTGTATGGTTTGGAAGTGACTCTCCCGGTTGAATGCAAAATTCCTTCCCTGAAGTTGGATGTGGAACTATTTCCTGACACTTCTCTGGAAGAAGAACGTCTCTTGTATTTGGAACGACTGGATGAAACCCACCGCTTAGCCACCTTGGTCATTGAGGCACAGAAAAAGCGGGTCAAAGCCCACTTCGATCAATCGGTTTCTCCACGTTCTTTCATTGAAGGGGACCTCGTCCTCCTATATAACCAAGTACATGATAAACTTGGAGCAGGAAAATTCCAGCCCATGTGGCATGGGCCCTATATAGTTAAACAAGTATTAAAAAATGGGGCCTATGAGCTTATCAACTATGAAGGAGTTCCCCTGGCACAGCCTAGGAATGGGTTGTACCTCAAAAAGTACTACGCTTGAGTCATTCTCGTGTGGTGTGTGTGTACATAAGTGAGTGTTTTCATTTTTTGTGCATATGTGGTGTGGTGTGATTTGTAAGCGTCTTTCTGCTGATTGGGTCTTCCTGATTGTGCAGATGTCTATTACTCCTTTTTTCGGTTTCGCGGATGGTGCCTCTCGCGGTACCAGGAATCTGTCTTCGGCAGCCTAGGTAATCTACAATCCTACTGGTGAGTTGGTTAATTTGCAAGGTGTTTGTCTAGGGCCTACCACAAATAATGTCGCAGAGTATAGTGTCATTTTAGAATTATTAAACAAGGTTGTTAACCTCGGTATTCATGCATTACTTGTGTATCTAGACTCACAACTTGTAGTACTACAACTTAACAATCATTATTCAGTTAGAAACCCATCCATTTTACGTTTGTATCTACGTATTCGTTTACAGGAAAGAAATTTTGATTACATTACATATCAACATATACCCAGACACATGAATGCGTTAACAGATGCAGTAGATAATTTGGTTTTAGATATACATTTGCACAACTTGTAAAAAACATCATCACATGTAAAAATATCCATCCAGAAATAGATATATATATATATATATATATATATATATATATATATATATATATATATATATATATATATATATATATATATATATATATAGATATATATATATATATATATATATATATATATATGTCGAATAGTTTGCAGTTTATGTACATCACATAAAATAAAAAATATACATGTCTATCTAATAATATCCGGAGACAACTTGTCTCTCAAAGATATGCATATAAAATTCCTAGATGGCTAATCAGCGTGGTGCTCATGGTAGCATGTCACCGCGTGCACCAATCTCCTCAGCAATCGATGGAGGCGACTAGGCACCCCCACAGTGTGTCGCTGGTAAGCCATCGGGACATCTACTAGCCATGTATAGTCTGGGATTCCCTGGGTGATACCCTCCAGGTTCTGGATCAGCTCACTCCCTTTGCCACCCTCAGCTTGAGGGTCATGTACGAGAGGGGTCCTCCATGCAATGGGCGACATGCTCACAGGCCTCTCTGGGCCAACATCTGCATACACATAAAAATTTTGTTAGAATAGGAATTTATCACAAAAAAAAATCATAAATACATAAAAAATCAAAAAGAGTCATACCCAGCTCCTCGTCCCAGTCCTCCCCCTCCGGGAGTGGAAGATCTGGGTCTCCCATAAAGTCGGTACTAGCATAGGGCCAATCTTCAACTACAATCAGCTGACGCCATAGCCATACAAAAAAATCATGCCTCCAGGACATCTGCTAGCCCCCTCCTGACCTGGGCATGAGTGCTGCCCATCAAGCCATCCTCAACTCCCTCAATGACGGCTCGACAACTATTGCCCCTTGGCCCTGGAAAATTGGTAATCATTCCAGAATGAACGAAACCATAATGGAACCATACCCAAACTGTTTTATTTTGGCCTTCTTGCACTTTTTCAGTTGTCATTTGATGTTTGTTGTCACGGCAGTGGCCCAATCAAAAAGTGTAGGATTCATGCATTCATAGGCTAGTAGGAGCTGTGCTTTGGTTGCCTCATGTGGTGCCTGCAACCCTGTAGCCCGCGTAATGGTGTGAAGTACTACTCAGAGTGCTAGATCGCAGACTGTGTGGATGCCTACTTTCCCACTACCTGATCCTATATGTTCCCCTGGGCACACTCTCGCCATTACCATCTCCATTTTTTCTCCAGAAGGTCTACTGCCTGTCATAATTGAAACTAGGCCTCTGCATGACAATCTGGTTATGAAATAAACATCGGAGACCTCAAGTTCTAGTACTTGGTCTCGAAGCTTAAACACTTCTTCATTCTCATCCCATATGCTAACCAAATATTGCAATAGCTCAGGTTGAGCTCTCAAACATGGTGTGAGGAAGAAATTTTTGACACCACAGTCCTGGAGGGCATTCATGCAAGCTTCATTTTGCATGTCCATTTCGTCCTCTTCCCCATGTTCCCTCTCCTTCCACTCAATCACCATTGTGGCTAGATTTCTATACCAACATGGTCAAAAATACCTTATTAGATCTCTACAACACTTAAAAAATCATTTGAGTGGCTTAAATTTTGACAAAATAAGGCGAAAATTTGAGTTGCGCCATTGGCGTGACCCCTTTGCAAAAAGGAGCCAATTGGCGTGAGTCCGTGCCCGATACCCGCGCCAATTGGCCGAGCCCTAATTTTGTAAAGGGTTCCCCCAAAGATCAAACACACAATGGAAATTTACAAAAAATGAATCAAAACAAAGCTAAGGGGAGCGCCTCTTACCTAGAACAAACGAGAATCAGAATGATGTACTGGATTGGTCGCAATCGCCGCCACAAGTTTGCACACCAAAAGCTCACTGTTGCTCTCCAAATGAGGTAAAAAGTAAAAGTGAATATGTTTTACTATTTTTTGGCATATTTATAACTTTTCAAAGTCAAACTAGGTTTTGAAAGTCATCTTTCCCAATATTTTAATATATTTTGTTGAAAAATATTTTACGCTCTCTTCATGTGCATCAACAGGTTTTTATGCAGCTTGGACGGTGATACGAGTTGTATTTTATACTTTTTCAGACTCGTTAAAAACATAAAAAAGTCAGTTCTGGAGTCATATTTTAGCTCTTTTATGACTCTCTAAACATGAAAATATTGCCGAGTTGCTTGTCGTTTTGATCTTGTTAAAGTGGCTGCAAAACGACATCTACCTAGTATACGTTTACCCCTTTTTCAGGCTGGGATAGATTATTTACGAAAAATGAATACCCTAGCCTATCATGACTAGGAGGTTTTCTCAGACATAATTTTCTACCTTTTCAGATATGAGGAACTATTTATGAAAAGGGACTGCTAGAGTTTACTTTTTTGTTGTCTTTTCAAACTCTCTAAACATGAAACAACACCAAGTTCTTCCTTTGTCAGACTTGTTAAACCCTGATGACATCGGATTCAGTCGTAATGACGATATTCGAGTTCCTCCTTCCTAGGGCTCGTTAAATGTACTAGGATGGATTCGCCCGAAGGACAAAATTATATTACAAGCATATGCTATCCCCTTCAAGCTTCTTCTCAAAAATAATTGGGGTACTCGCTAGAAATGGTGGGGAAAAAAGGGAACCAGTATCATTGTCGTGTCGGCAATATGTCGCTCTTGAACATGGCACTTGTCTGCATTCATGTCGGGTTGGGGACATCTCATTTCACTCTCTATTTGCCTCCATAGGTTTCGCTAATCCTTTTTGACCTCTCATCTGCTCTTTGCCTCGTCGTCATGACCTCTGATCTTTTGATGTCAAATACTGCCAAGTCCACTGTCGTGTCGCCAGTATGTTAAAGAGAAGTTGACCTCTGCAAGTTTCAACCTTACTCTGATTCTCATCTGATCCTGATTCACAAACATTATTTTCCTTTGTCTCGCGTCGATGATGTGGGAAATACTATCGCCTACCTTCAACCAAGGTCACTTCCTGTCGACTTCAGCTCATTATCCAGGAAGTTGATCTAGAGACTCCTTTCTGGTACCTTGGAGCCTGCATGTCTCAATGGCAGGTTTTTCGCATTTGATGTAAGGTTTTCATCATTGACCTTCGATCGAATGATTCTACGGATGTTCGACGCTAGCTCACTGTTCACATTCCGTGGATTGTAGCTATAGTACCTTGAGGGCCATTGTCATTATTGGTGGTTCCTCTTGCATCTGTTAACAACTTTCATCATTGGCTGGTAATTAGACGATGTTCTTGCATGTTCGACTTCAGCTCACTTATTCACATGCTTGAACTTGTACTTTTTTTAGGTCGAGATGGAGTGCAAGACCCTAGATTTTGTCTGTTAGAATCCAAACTGCGATTTTGTGGATTATTATGATTGGTTACAGGACTCATTGATTGGATGGCTACGAACATACCTGAGTCTATTAATCGATCCTTACTGGATGGCTACGTCCATGCCTTGGATCTGGATTATTGTATACTCTGTTACGGATGGCTGCGCCCATACCACATATATCATGTATTGGAGATATCAGTTGTACTTGTCTACACAGGTTTTCCGATAGCAGTGTTTTCAGTTGGACACATTCTCATAAAGCATTTCACCCCTCTCTCTCTCTCTCTAGCCTCATGCTTTAGGGGGTATCTGTTACACAATAATTTTTCACCGTCCTTGTAATCCCCCATCCCACACATTGGAGGGCTTATTACGTGACCTGTGAGTAGTGACATGACCTGAAACCACTTTCATGGCATCCCCCTTGACAAGGAAAATCATTCCCCTGAAGACAATTTCCTGTGCAAAGCCCTAAAAATAGCCTTTTTGGCCTTGGCGCGACTATCCAGTTCAGCCCTTGCGCCAATGGGGGAAATCCACCAAAGAGGGCATGCCAACTAGCGCTTTGTCCCAGTGTATCACCCACACCAGGCTTGATAAGGATTGTTTTTTAAAAATAAATGGCAAAAGTTTGATTCCAACCAACTCCTGAACGAGTCTCTAAAATGATTTGGGATGTTTGGCTCTGGATCTCCATGTAGGGGAAGTTGTTTTCCACCTATCATGAAAGCTTCCTTGAGGATAGGGCCAATCCCACCATTGTAGGGGTCCCAACTCCCCTTCCACCATCTATATAAGCTTGTCATTTTCCCTTTGCAAGCTAGCCTGAATAGAGCTGAATCAATATTAAGGAGATTATCATCAGACAGTCGAAGAGAGAGAGCCTTGTCCCATCCCAACGAGCTTCATCGAGACGTGCTCTGCTGTTGACCTACCGAAGGAAGATCCAGCGTCAGAGCTCAGGTTGTATCTTTCTTTCATTGTGATTAATAATAAATGACTTCGATTATGGTTCCATTCATATGTTCATGTCTTATGTTATGAATTATATCTTCTCTTACTGATATATGGTTGCATGTATTAGGTTTTACGTTTGTGTGTTGTTGTTTCTTCGTGTACGTGCAGGTGTTCGAACTTGCTAAGTGGGAGAATTGTGATCTGCTAAAGCAAAGGAGGAAAGCGCCATCTTCTCTGCAAGCAACAACAGCATGGGACTTAAGGTAGGCCTCTTGTCGCATCTTGGTCTTTTGTAACTAGGAACCTGCATCTTAGCATGACTCGGTTGTTGCTAGACCCGATCTAGGCTAGTAGGGATTTCCTCTATCCACAGAGGGGATTCACCTTTCCAACAACATGCGACCTAGAGACCTCTCCCTTGGGTCGCTGATTCGCACTATTTTAAAACCTCAGAGAAAAGTGACCTCATCACTTGGCGACTTGCGACTAAGTCACGAGGTCACTGAGTTTCACTAGCTTAAATTTTTATGAGGATGCGACCTAGCGACTTAGCGACTTGCGACCGGGTCGCCAGGTCGTTGAGTCGCAAGGTCGCTATAATTCAATTTTTAGTGATACGCAACTTGGCGACTTAGTGACCAGGGACCAAGGTCGCAAGGTCACGGGGGTCACAGGTCGCGGGGTCACAGGTCGCACTAGGGCTAGGCGAACGATTCTACACAGTGATGCGGTCCTTTGTCCTTCTTTCACTTAGAGCGAGAGAGGGAAAAGGGAGGAAGAGTAACACATCAAAATGTAAGCAAACATGAGGAAGATACTGACAAGGGGGGTTGGTTAGCTTCATCAACTGGGTTCTAGATGAGACTGACAGAGTCAAGATACTAAGAAGGGGGTGTGTTAGTTCCCAAATCCACCTTGGTTGAAATAAGGCAGAATAAGGACAACACCAAACCACGCTCATCCTCGTAGCTAGCCCTACGAGGACAGGAGAGGGCTCTCTCCGGGTCAATCTCAATGAAAATATTCAAAGGGGCTTTGAGATGACGAAAACAACAACTGATCTTAGGCTAGTAAATAGATATGGAAGAGGTATTTTAATGAAAGATTGAGTTTGCAGGGCCGTATGGGACAAAGAACAGCATGAGCGGAGAAATTAAATAAAAGACACAGATTATCTCATGAGGCAAGATAGGCAAGTGGTTTAGCATTCAAATTGAAACTATATGGAGTGGAAAGACTGCTGAGAGGCCGAAAAGGGCATATATAATGAATCCTTTTCAGACAGAAGAAGATACACAAAAAACAAACGCTTTCCCAAGGCAGAGTAATAAACTGGATTCTACCTTTCTTACTTAAAAGCATTCAACTAGCGATGATTATGAATGAACAGTAAAACATAACGAGATACATATGAAACAGAAAGAAAAACATATGCTAAACTCACACCACATGAATCTCATGAAATAGAGCCGCATCCTTTCATTAATTCTCTGTCAAAACTGTAAAGCCAAATGCTGAGTTACTCTTACACACTTTTCCCAGAACTCAGACCTTTACAAATGATTTTCAATACAATAAATAAACTCCACTATGAGAAAACAAATCGACCAAAATAAGAAATTGTTTAATCATCACTAACAAACAAAAGCTAAAAATCCAATCATCTGTTTCTGAAGACAGAACAACGTTCCCCTTGAATTTCTCTGATGACCAACTAAAAGACCAAATCTGGAGCGTAGAGCCTTTGAATTGCAACTGAAGTCAAAAATAGGCAATCTGTTCCTATCTCTCTGCTGTGGTAGATATTCTTCGTTTAATTTGGCTTTTGACTTTGAATTTTCACTTTACGTTTGCCTTTTAAATAAAAACCAATTTTTAATAAAAATGGGTTTTGAATGAACAAACTCTAATGAAACAATCTGCAACTACCAGCATTACAATGGACTGAGAGTAACATTCCATGCATTCTTGAGAGTGAATGAAACAACGATCCTGAGATTGATCTACTATGTGTAGCGCTTGAAAGTGGCTAAGATAACCGCCTTTACTTCAGACCATCACGATCAGACTGCCCAGCATCCAAAAACGCTCCAAAATCAGGTCAACGGAAGACTCTAATCAGTCTAATCGTGTGCGACTACGAATCAAAAGAAGTTTGGGTGTGATACTTCTTTCTTGCTTCAGCTTGTTAATTATAGCTCGTAAGAGACAGTTTTGTGGAGGAGGAAATGGTAATGCAGGATCTGTCGTTGAAGAATAATAACAATGAGAGTAGTAAATGCATCATGAAAGAAAATAGAACTGCCACTGGTTATGAGCGCTGCCTGGCTTAAAGAATGACGAGGATATGCCTGCGTATCCAGGGTTGAATATGAAGATAACACTGGATAAACAACTCGTAGGATGGAGTTTGGCTCCAGAGCACTGAAGAGGCATTGAAGATAAATTCGATAGTCTGGGTGTACACCCTCTTCATGAAGGCGGAGAAGAGGACTCCTCAACAGCGCAAATATAAGTCTTGGTAAGAATTGCAACTGAGGGCAGTGTGCAAATGCAACATCAAGCAGACCGGTGGTACCAGGCTTCGCAAATTCGACAATATTATAGGCATCATTGTATTGAGCTGTGAGAATGACAAGCCAGTCATGCAGTAACAATCTGCCCTCCTTCACAAATAAAAAAAATGATATGACACACCTGCAGCGAAAGGGTTGAATTCGGTTTAAAATTTGATGAAGTAGTGCCACAATCATGCTTGGAGGCTCCATGCGCCGCGCGCACACCCAGTGCACCGTGCCTCTTGGATGCGCCGCGGCAGAGCAAATTTATACTGTGAAAAATGTCCATGTGCGCCGCGTCGCGCCTATGCACCACGCTTGTTCCCAATGCGCCGCGCAGGTTGTTTTGACCACAATTCGGCCCTCTAACACAGTTTTTCACCCTCCACGATTTTCCTCTTGGCTTAACTGATGATTCTTGCATGAAAATGGATTGGGAAACAATGAAAATATCTATTATGACCTAAACTTTGATTTTCAGTTTAAAATAGCACACTTTCCATTATTGCATACTTTGACCCTTTGCATAACTCTTGGTATGAGAAAGATATATGAAGACACAAAAAATATCTTTATGACAAGGGCTTTTTATTTTGATTTCATTTGGCAAATTCTCTTTCCAATAATGTAGAACTTTGGCACTTTGAACCTTTCAAATGTGAACTCTATTTTTCATTTCCATCTGACTTTCTAGCTTAAATGATGGCTACTTTGGCTATTTTTGTAGGGATGACTGATGTTGAATTAGGCAAAGGATCAGGGCGGCGCCTGAAACATGTCATGACTGAAAAACTCTGAAAAATTACATATTTAAAAAACAAATTTAATGATTTCTTCTTCAAAACAGAGTTTTGAAGAAGAAACGTTTTCAAGCATTATTTGACGATGGGATTTTGCCATGGAAACTGATTTGGAACCTCCCTCATGCGTCTGCTGGTATTATTGGGCGTTTTGTGGACTAAATCAACTAAACCCTAGACCTAAAAGACCTAAAAACCTTAAATAACTTTTTGCTGACCGATATATTAGAACAGGACTGCAAATGACTTAAAATTGATTTAATAAACTTCGATGAAAAGACCTGAGCCAACAGGTATAAGCATGAGGGGTAATGACTCACAAGACCTTTCCGTCAGATTATGGCATGCCCCTAGTGGAATGCAACTGAGTAAATCAAGTGAGACACATAAAAATGAAATGCAAAAATAGTTTTTGATCTCTGACGGAGGACTGACAAGACCGAATCTAACAAGGTGTAAGCTTCATCAACTGGGTCCTAGCAGTGGGTAGGCTATGGTTTTAATATGCTAAGGTGAGGGGGAAGAGGCTAACAATTAGAAAAAAAGGAAACAAGAGGAGGATCAGGCAACTTACCCGTGAAAAGCGCGCTCCAATTGGCTTGTCAGAGGCATTTTTGTTCTCCATCGCGCAGGTGGAATTCGACCTATGCAACCCTTCTATATATAAATAGGTCATGTGTGTGGGAAATAAATGAGGTCACAAGGTTGCAACGGGGCCGCGTTGATGAGATGTGCGACCTCACGACCCTGCGACCTTGCGACCTAGGGGTCGCAGGGTCGCAGGGTCACGATTGTTTAGTTTTATGTGTGATACGTGACTTCGCAACTTGGCGACCTGATGGGTTGTAAGGTCGCAAGGTCGCTCATCGGGGAAGTTGACCTATTCTGCGACTTAGCAACCTAAGGCTTTTGAAGGATGAAACTTCAGGCTTGACTCTAGTTTTCAATGCTCAGGGGCTCAAAAATTTTAAAAGGGTGAAATTTTGGAGGGTGTTGTAGCGGCTACAACAGGGTGGCACTGTGGGAGACATCATTTCCCATAGATGTCATCAATCCTCCTCACATTCGACTACAACACAAGATTTCATGTCAATATGGTATCGTACCTTACAACCATTTCACTTTGATTAAATTTGGTGAAGACCCGTGTCTTTATAAGCGTCTCTTTCAACAATTCTTACATAGGAAGGTCCCAGCCAACACCTATGCGTACAATGCACATTTTATTTCATACCAATTCTATGCATATGGGTACCACTTTACACCTATAGTCAAATAAAAACACCCCTGAGGGCATCAGTAGTTGTCTTCATCAACCATTAGATCAATACCATACTAGTGACACAGACAGAATCTCTATCTGTTAAATAGATTTGTTTAACTAGCCAAAGCATCACGATCATGGGACATGCCCACCTCGTAGAAATTTTTTATATATTGTATTTATAGCATTAGTTGCAGGGATACCACAGGACATGGTCGCTCTTCGACCTGGTGCAAGGTCTCTTCAACTCTGAGCTACATGCAGGTCTCTCTCTCTCTCTCTCCACACAGTACACAGAAAAGAAACTATAATGTATTTCAGCTATACAATTATTCCTAGACCTCACACATTAGGGGTCAATTGTTATCACTAGAAAATCATACAAGCAAAGATGGCATTATTTAATGTCATGCAGAAGGATTTATAGGGCTCAGAGACATTAGAGAATCTGAATTATTTAAAAATATCTAAGGTCTAAAAGGAAAAATTAAGTTGTGCACTGAAGGAACTAGTTAAATGTGCCTTTGTGCACACAATTCTTCAATAAATGTGCCTTGCACGGATTTTCCTCAAAAATACATGCGGCCCTAAAAGTGGCAAAAATCACTTTCTGGGACCACAAGGCACACTCCAGGACATTGATCGCACACATGAGGCCGCCTAAGGATATCCGCCCCCAAGCCTCCTTATGACCTCAAGGGAGCACACAATGGAATCACCCTCCTCTCTTGGGTCACCATCCACAATGTACCAAGAGAGGGAAGGAGGATTTGAATTCTCCTATAAAAGGCCACCAAGAGATGAACAATAGGAGAAAACATTGTTATGTTGGCTAGAATTTCCCCAAGCAATACTAGCAGTGTGTGATGCGGAGCATAGATAGAGGAGACTCAGTTGTTGGCCATCCAACAACTCCAGTCCACCATAGTATAGAGAGGGAGACTTTGCGCCAAGGCAGCTTGGAAGTAAATACATCCTTGCATCGAGGCTTGGAGCTCCATAGTTCCAAGGGCCCCTTGGCAAGTGGGTTATAGTTTCATCCTCATTTCCTACCAGCACTCAATAAGAGGGGACGTAAACGCTGCCATTTGGATTATTTAATTTTTTGACTCTTAGAGCTTTTGTTTTATTTGTTTTAGTTTTATTTTAGTCTTTATGTTTGAATATGCATTGTATTTCTCTATCTAGTATGTTTATGTTTTAGCATGTTCCACTAACTTGCTTGAATCCATATATTTTATGCCTGTGACCAATAACTTAAGAGGGAAAAACCACCCCTCTTAAGCAAGTGTGATTTGGTACATTCATGCGCCAAACACACTAACACACCAGAAATGACTCTCTGATTTGGTGTGCCTCTATCAACTGTAGCATTCTCCTTTGGACTGGGTTTTCATGATAAACTTCATCTTGTAGGAACTTCATCACAGGAAGATCTAATTGCAAAGGCATTATAGCAGCATTACCATATACAAGCTGAAATGGAGACATTCCAATTGATTTTTTACCACTTACTCTATCTGCCCACAGAGCATGTATCGACTGAGTGTCCCAATTCCCCTTATTTTAAAGCAGCATTTTCTTAATAATCCTCACCAAAATTTTATTGGATGACTCAGCCAATCCATTACCTTGAGGGTAATAAGGCATGGAATGAGTCAATTAAATCCCATATTGCTGACAAAATTTGTACATATTGGTGGACTTAAGGGCCATTGCATTATCATTTACTAATTTCTGTGGACAACCAAATCTTGACATAATATCTTCCAACAAAAATTTGATAATTACCGTATTAATATCATTCCTGGTTGGTACAGCTTCAATCCATTTAGTAAAATAGTCTATATCTATGAGAATCCATCTATGTTGTCATGATGAAGGTGGATGAATTTCACTGATGAAGTATAGCCCCCACTGCTAGAAAGGAACATCTGCTGAAATAGGAATGAGAGGCAATGGTAGCAATTTCTGTTTACCAGCAAATTTCATACATTCGACACAGCTCTTGACTTTGGTGAATACATCAGAGAAAATATTTGGCCAATAATAACTAGCTCTTAAGATTTTTTTTGCAGTGGCTATCCAATACAAATGCCCTCCACACACTCCTGCATGTATCTCTGTCATAATCTCCTGGGATTCTTCTTCATCTACATATCTTAACAAGACTCCAACATGATCCTTCCAGTAAATATGGTCTTCCAAAATGCAATACTTCACAACTATCAATTTAAAAGCTCTTCTTTTAGATTTCTCCATTTCATGTGGACAGTTGAAATTTAACGAGAAGTAAACTATATCCTTGTACCAATCTGAATTAAATATTTCAGGATAATTAGCAACACCTTCTCCATATTCTCCTTCAACTACCTCTACATTCAGATTTAAAGCTTTGCAATTAGATTCAGCCATCAAGCGATCCAAGCCTTCACGCTTTATCAATTTAGTTGGTTTTATTTCAACATCAAATTCTAGAATCTTGGTCAACCATTGTCCCCTCCTTCCATTTGTATCTAGTTGCAGCAACACATCTTTAACAGTGATATCGGGCACAAAGGCAATTATTTTTTAGTGCAGCACATAAACTCAAAAATACTTCAAGGCCCTAACTAGTGAATATGCTTTTTTTTCAGTCAGGTTTTACTTTAATTTAGCATCCCTTAAAGCACGACTGAAAAATGAAATTGGCTGCTCTAAACCCTCCTTGTTCTTCTGTAATAAGAAAGCTACAATTGTTTCTTTTGAAGCATATGAAAAAATTAGAAAATCATTTTAAAAGTCGGGACTAATCAAAACTGGAGCTTCAGTCAAGGCAGATTTAGTTGCTAAAAAATCATTCTTTGCTTCATCTTGCCACTTGAATTCTGCATCTTTTTTCAGCAAGACATTTATATGTTTGATCAGCTCTGCAAAGTTAGGAACAAAATGCCTCAGAAAATTTATTTTCCATAAAAATGACTACAATTTATTTTTATTTCTTGGAAAACCAATCTTCTGAATAGCTTCTATTCTTCCTAGATCAATACAAATGCCACTTTCTATTACAATATGTCCCAATAACTTACCTTCTTGGATAGCAAAAGATGAATTTTTGGTTTTAAGGACAAATGAAACTTTCTGCATTTGTCAAAAACTTGCTTCAAATGTTTAAAGTGATCTTCATCATATTTTGAATAAACTTTGATGTCATCCAAATAGATGACCACAAATATATCCTTTTCTCCTGTAAAGGAAATATTAATTTCCCTCTTAAAGATTGCCCCTACATTCATCAAACCAAATGGCATTTTTTGTACATGAATGTGCCCCAGGTGTGGTAAATGTTGTCTTTTCTCTTTCTTTCCTATCAGCTGAAATCTGATTATAACGTGAAAAGCCATCCATCAATCATTGACAGTATTTTGGATCCTACAACCTTTTGCAAGATGTAATCCATCTTGGGCAGTGGATAGTTATCTTTCAAGGAGCACTGGTTCAGGTTGCGAAAATAAACACAAATACTTATCTCTCCATTCCTTTTTCAGACCAGGACTATATTAGCTAACCAATTATAAAATATCAAAGGCAGAATTATCTTTGCTTCCCATAATTTTTTGATTTCTTTCTCAATGATTGGAAGCAGCATGGGATTGATGTGTCTGATTTTTTGTGCTACAGGATTTGCATATGTTTTCAAATGGATCTTGTGCTCCATTATGCTCTTGTCACAAGTTTTCAACTCACTATAAGACCATGCAAAAATATCAGCAAATTCCTTCAGCAGTTTGATATATTTTTTCCTGGTTTCCAAAGGAAGTAATTTGGACACTTTGGCTAATTTTGGTTGATCTTTTGTACCAATATTACATTCTATTGTACTCTCTCCATCAACCTTGCTTTCAGGCTTGATAAAAACATCATTATTATCAAACAGTATTTCTAAAGGAACTAAACATTTAGGAATAAAGTTAGTTTTCAGATCTACAATATTTTTCCCAGCCATAGTTTTATTAAAAGGGCTACTATTTTTGTTTTCAACAATCTCTTCTCATAATCAATTTGTATGTCTGCAAACTCTTCTACACGCTATAAAAATTTCTGAATATCCTTGTCATCCTCAAATACTTTCTAGTGCTTGATGTTATCAGGAATTCAAGGTCTGGTTTTTTAGTTGAACATCATAGCCTGCCTTGGCATCTAGAGGAACTTTGAAATTACTAGCAGCAATTTCTAGTGAATCAGCAATTTGATTTTCTTCTCTAGTGAAAAAATTTATATTAAATGTTGAAAAGTAATGCTCAATAAAATCCCAGACTTAATTCCTATAATTCTTCAATTTGGAATTTTTCTCTTGGTAATTTTTTTTCACCTGCTTAATCACCAACTCTGAATCACCAAAGGAAATTAGTTGTTCTTCTCCCAAATCTTTCGCTGCCTTCATACCCAACACAAGTCCTTCATACTCAGCAGTGTTGTTAATGGTAGAAAACTATAGTTTGTATGATATGGTCACCTTCTGCTGAGTAGGATAAATGAGGACTACACTGGCTCTTGATCCTTCCCTTGAAGAGGCTCCGTCAAAGTACAATTTCCAGATCTGTCCTCCTTCTGAATACTGGTCATTTGCACCTTGAAAGTGTTTTTTTTCACTTATTTTAGGTTGGAAATAATTGTCATCAGTAGCAATGTGCAGAATTGATGACCCCAATTCCTTCTCTTCAGCATATATGGGATGATTTGATGGATTTTGTTGATCATTAATAATGTAGGCCATTTGAGTTTCCCTATACAGCCTTCTGAATTCCCCTCCAAATAATAGGATGGTAGCATATGAAATGTCCATCTGAAGGGTACCTCCCAATTTCTTAAACCAATATCTAGAAAGTAACATCCCAAATCTAGAAGGAATGTCAACAACCACAATGTCCATCACTAAGCTCTTCATAGATAGCTGGGTAAGGGAAACAACCAAATCCTTAATCACTCCTAAACACTTGACTTTTTTGGAGTCAAGGGTGTAAAGGTTATGGTATTTCTTGGTGATCTCTAATCCCAATTCATCTATAACTTTCTTTGGAATAAGATTGTGGGAAGCTCCAAAATCTAACATACAATTATGCAAAAATTTGTCATGTATATTGAGTGACAGGTAAAAAGGTGATGAGTTATCATCATTTTGGTCTTGGACATGACAGCCTAGATAAATAGTGGGATGCTCATCCTCAATTTTGACTGAATCAAGAGCGAGAGGAGGTTGTAGCAGAATCTTAAAAGACTCTTTATATGTTGGATTTTTCAATAATTCTAGTAGTGGGACGGGAATTTTGATTTTATTCAATTCAGATTTGAAACTAAAATAAATTAGAACTAATTCCTTATTTTCTGCAGTAATTTTAACAATTGGGGCATAATTTTGAGGTGGAGGAACCTCATTTACCTTGGCCTTATGTTTATTGGATTGTTTATCTGAATCTGATTTTTGTTGAGGCTGTTGAACATGACTTTTTGACATCAAAGGGTAATTTCTATTTTGAACTTCTTTCTATTTTTTATCATTTTGTGTATAAATTTGAGCATTCATATCATTAGAAAACAAAAAAATTATTGATCTACCTTCATATTCCTGCAATGTCAAACATGTTGACTATGAAGTTTCTCCCACATGGTTTATTTCTTCATTTTATTCCTCCTTTCCTTGTTGTTCTTCTTCAGCAAAATTATTCAAAGGAGGTTGAACATTTTGGTCATCAACATTCCTCCTTGGGCATTGTAGGATTTGTTTAGGCTGAAAATGCCTCCTGAAGGAAGCCTAATTTCTATTAGCTTCGTTTTGATTGGCTCTAGTAGCTGGTTTATTTTCTACCTCTAATTTGACATCTTAGAGGCAAGTTCCTTGATCAAATTAGGAATTTGATCGATCTTTTCTTCTACTGAAAGAGACTTAGAAGAAGATGGTTTATCTTCTTTCATGTTCTTTTTGTCTTTTGCCACCTTTTCTTCCTCCATTTTTAATTTATTAGAAGCCATGAGATTAGACTGCACTCCAATTGCAGCCTCTTGCATAGTTGTCAATGTTTGTGCTTTTTCAACCCTCAACCATAAGTTAAACTTAGAATCTAAAGAATTTGAAAAATTTATCATAGTTGTGGTTTCAATAGGTTTAATCTCTTCAGGAATTTTCTGATACATCTTATTAAACCTCTTAGTAAAATCAGCTAATGACTCATTTTCATTTTTCTTAAGAGTTCCAAATTCTGTAAGATAATAAACATAATCTTTCCTATCACCCCAAATCTTCAAAAATATCTCTTCTAATTCATCAATTCCTGTAATTGAATTTGGAGCCAAACTTCTAACCATTTTCGAGCTTCACCATCCAAACTCTGAACAAAGAGTCTTGACCAGACATCTTCATGTTCAATATTTTGATTGTCACCATAACTATAGAAAGCCACAAAATATTCTTCAGCAGAAACTCCTTATCCCTCCCCAGTGTATTTTGGAAGATATTTCAAGTAATCTCCTTGGGGAAGTGCATGTATGTGTTGAGGGATAACAAGTGGCGCATATCTCGTAGCCACTATCTGTTGCATCCTTGTAAGGGCAGGTTGGGCCATATTTTGCTAATGTACAATTGATGTAGTTGTTTGAGAAATAGGAATTAAAATTGGTAAATTCTTATTCTGATTTAGGATAGAAGAAAATTGGGGGTCTTGAGATGATTTTTCAGGCTTTAGAACTGAGAAGAGTGGGTTTACAAAATGATGAATAGAGGATGTCTTGACTTCTCCTTCAGTAGAAGAATCAGAATCTAAATTTGTCTCTTGAGGGGATGGAGTTAATTCAGCTTTATTTTTTTGAGCAAGTAAATCAGATAAATTAAAAGTAAGACCTACGTGGATGAGAGGAAGATGACCCTATAGCTGGATTTG
The DNA here is from genome assembly GCA_034641835.2 of Pinus albicaulis. Lineage (NCBI taxonomy): Eukaryota > Viridiplantae > Streptophyta > Pinopsida > Pinales > Pinaceae > Pinus > Pinus albicaulis. The sequence goes on along the minus strand of CM076570.1, from coordinate 98,147,444 downwards.
GAGAGAAAAGAAAATATTCTTATTGAGGGGTGACAAGAGACTAGTATTCAGGATGAGTCTGAAGGAAATTTAAAATATTATTTAAATATTCTTCAATCAAAATATCCCTATCAAGGAAAGGTACAATAGCCAATACTTGTTCTAATTCCCCTTCAGTCAGCAGAAACTCTTCTAACTTATTTTAAACACTTAGAAATTCGATTTCTCCTTCTTTGACTAGAACAATACTTATTTCAAATTTACTAGGTGATGAGTAAGAAAAACCTTCAGCTAAGCCTAGGTTAACAACCTCCACTTTATTTTCTAGAGGAGTAGCTTCAGCTTGATATTTTTCAACAGAATCTTTTGAAACTAAAACCTCTTTAGATTCTAAAGTAGATAGAGGTACCTTTTTCTTTAGAACATAACTTTTGTGTACCTTCTTCACTAACGGAGATGTGGCTTCAACTGATATTTGTTTTCCTTTAGTATCTTTGATGATTTTCTTTGAGTCAGCAACTGGAGTCACAGTTGGAGATCTCTAATTCATCCTTGTTGAAGGATCTCTTGTAACCCCTCTTCCTCTTCGTGGAGTCGCTAGGTGAACAAATTTGTAGTCTTCTTCAAGTCACCAATTCTTTTTCACCATCAAGAACTGATTATCAACAATTCATAACAATAGACTTGGGAGAATACTTTGTTACAAGGTCTTTGGCTCTCGTCAGATGCACCAAAATATATTAGTGCTCGAATCAGCACTTGGACTACAGCAAGTGCCTGACCAGACACATCTTAAACTCCAGGAAAGTTTAATATTTTGTTTTTTGGGATTGGAAGATGGTATAAACTCTGATTCACTAAAGTGCGATTTTGGTCAAATCCACAATTCTACTAAAGAGGGTATCGTAACTTGATGTGGTAGCAAGGTGCAAGTTTGTAGTCTATGAGGAGAGGAAATTGTAAGATGAGAGGAAACAGTAGTTCTGTGAAACAAAAATCTACTGCATTTAGTAGAAATTCACAAAAGTAATAGTTTGACAATATTCCATTGAGAGAAATCTATTTCTAGTCTGACAAGATTCTCACTGAAATATCATGAAGAATAACTATCATGAGTGATGCTCTTCCACTGTTATAACATTTATTTTATCAGGAATGCTCATTGTGTGAGACTAATAAAAATGATAAAATACATAACATGTTTAAGAGACTAATAAAAACACATAACAGTATGATTATTTGCAAACTGGAACTGGAAGAAAGGGGATATGGAAACACAAGTAAAGTAAACAATACACATAGCAAATTGGTAATAAGTCCTCAGTAGTATCATTCCATTTCATTCACAAAAAATATTATAGATCATATAAGTCAAAAATCTATAACCACCAACCAACCCTGACTTCATATTAGTTTTGCATATATCTACAAAATATGATACCGTCATCTTCCACATAAAAAGGTAAATTTGATTCAAAATTCATGACAACCTCGTGCAAGAGATGAGGCTTATATAAAACTTTAATACGAAGTGCTATGACATAATGAAAATAACAACAATAAGGCTAAAAATTTGAAGTGGTTTGTGTGATGTGGAAATTTTATGGGAAGACTCCTCATCCATTCTGGTGAAACCAACTCCATAAAAAGTGCAAACGACAGTGAAAATGGTGTGTGGTTATTCCTTGAATGTTTCCTGGTGTCTTGTAAAAACGTGTTGGTATTGAGAGTAGTGGTAGAAAACTGTTTGAGAGAAATTATGCCATTGTTCCATTGTTCCTTTCTCTTTTTTGGTAGAAAACCCTCTGTAATGGTGGAAAAATCGAAACTTTTGGATAGAATGATGAAGTTTCATTTTATGATAAATTACAAAGAAAATCCTTTGAAACAGGTTTAATTGATAAATGAGACATGGAGAGGAATAAATGATAAGCGAGGGGGTATGGTGACGTGGCGAAGAAGTGGGACTGATCACAGATCGTGCATCAAAAGTTTTATTATGAAATTTGGGAAGTTAAATCTTGAAAATGGTGAAGTACGATGTGCGATGAGGGTGGAGGTGGCGTGGTAGAGAAATCGGACCAGTCGTAGATCATGCATTGGAATTTTTATAAACATACATATGTGTGCAATCAACAACGATCATTTTATCGGAACTTTTAAAACAAAACAACAATTTCTCTCAAAAAATATGCATTCACGCAAAATTATGGTTCTTAGGCCCCACAAGCAGTTGACCAATAGGAATCAATCGCAAATCGGCGGCCTACAAATTTAACTTTACATTGATAATGGCTAAACCGTAAACTCTCTGATTTGCAAAATCATGCTGGTGCACTAAGACAACACGTGTCCCTCCCCTCATCGCATCACAAATCAATTAACATACCATGTGAAGCCTTAATTCTAAAGTTTAAAAATTGTGATTTGTGAAATCTCTCCATCTGCGCTTTAATATCCACCGTTGATCTGCGCCAAGATATAACGGTCTTAATTTCTCACACTTCAGCACCTCATCACATCGCAAATCACTTAACATACCACGTGATCTCCTTAATGGTAAACTTTAAAAACTACGATCTTCGAAGTCACTCTGTCTGCGCTTAAATATCAGTCGTCGGTTTCTTCCCTTTCGGATCTGCAATTGGATCATGGCCGCCCATTCCTCTTGCACGCGGTTCTTCTCCATTGCTTCATTCCTTAGTCTAATTAATGGCGAGCTTCCTTTAAACATTATCTACTTCTCTTCTCTGGATCTCCCTCTATTTTGGTCAATATGTCTTCTTCCAGTAGCACTTTGCTCTTAAATGAATCTGGTTGCCACGAAACCTTCATTTTCTTGTTTTGAAAACTGATTACCTTTTTACATGTAACATCTTTACTGAGATAACCAAAATCTCAGTGAAATAGCTTCACTTTTCATTGTGTGGAATATATGACTTCCATTTCTAAGAAATAGCTACCCTTTAATGTATTACTGTTTTGACAATGAATTTGCAACAAAGGTAGCTATTATTCCAGACCAGATGACTACAATTTTATTACCCAAACATCATCTAACCTTCAACACTAACATAAGTCAAAATAGATATTTTAATTTTTTTTAGGACCCTAAAACACTATGACACCTATTCACTTGAAAATACCTTGATGTTGGGACTCTTTTTAACTTTTATTGGAAATGACTCAAACTTTGGACATGGACTAGGACACAATAAAAATTTTGAAAACAGTGATACAATGGCGATTACACCATTAATATTTTCAGTGCTAACACTTACCATTGTCTCAATATTCTTATTCTGAGCTTCATAGTGAAGTCTGGGCTAATTTTCATAAGCTTCAAGGTTTGGTTGATAAATTTCAAGTAACTTCAAAAAAATATTATTTCCAATATCAACATCAGGCTTTTGCTTCGTCACCTCCCAACACACCTTCTCACGCAGCTACATCATTATCCCTCCTTTTCATTCCATCATTAGCTCTACAAGTTTTCACTCCATCGGCACCTCCATAACCCCCTCCATTAGTCATGCCCAGATTTTCTTTATTGATCCTACTGCAACAACTCACTGCACTACCTCAGAACTATGGTCACAGACTGCCTTTTTTAGATGGAACATCAGAAGTTACTGCTCACCAACACATTGTCAAATTCACTGATTTTATATATCTTGAATAAAACGACAATGACGATACCAAGATGTGCATCTTAGCGAAAATTTTCTCAGGAGAGGTAAATAAATGGTTTCTCACTCTAACAGCTGGTTCTATAGCTACATAACAACAACTAATTGGCTTGTTTATGGTGAAATTGGAGCAGAATAAGAATCCATTGCAGATCCTAGCTAAGTATATTGCCTTGAAAAGGAATCCTAATGATTTTGTCAAGACTTTATAATTAGATTCAATAAAATCAATGATTCAGTTCCTGATAATATCAAGCCTCCTCCAGGCCTTGCTTTACTCCATTACCCTGATGGTTTTGATAATGACATGGATTATCAACTGAGGGAAATAAATCCATCAACCCTTGAAGAAATGCAGAGAAACAAAGTGAGCGTTGAAGGGAACTTGATTATCAAAAATTCAAAATAAAAAATAGAGAAAAGGGTAACCATCAAGGAAGAAACATATACTTCAAGAGAGGGAAAATTAGACACCTTGATCAAAACCATGGAGAAGATGATGGATAAAATGACTATCATTGATAGACAAGTTGAACCCTCCATTAGAAATCCCAATTTTAGGGGTCAAAATCAATAGCCTCAGTATAGGGTCAAAAAAAGGGAATAGAGGGGTCAAGATCCACAAGGTCATCAGAAAATCTGCACTCCATTTTAGAAAAATTGCACTGAAGGCCCCGATGAAGAAGATGAAGAATAAATTTCTGGAAAGAATAATTTATTTGAGGAAAATCAACAACCTATTTTCCTCACTGAAGAAGATCAGTTTTTTGCATAAATTTATGCATCGGACGATCAACAATATGTCTTGTCAAATGATGACATGCTATCAGTACATATGGAAGATTATCAGAGGAGATATCAGAATTCTCTTACTCAAGTACATAGGCAGTATGTATTGAGAATTAGGAATGTTCCCATAACCTCCAATCAGAAAGAAAAAAAAAATATTGAATGCGCAAATAATTTCTCATCATAAAGAAACTGCCATTCTGAATCAAAGCAAATACAAAGGACATGTTGTTCCTAGTCATGCTAAAGGCAATGAAGATTCTACCAATGGTCAGAAGATGGATAAATAAGTACAATATGGAGGACATAAGAAGGATATTTCACACAAAGATCATCTCGAGAATAAACATGCATCATTGAAATATGTAGAACACATTCTTCTCTTTTTAGTCTTGAAAATGAAATCGCAAAGTTGAAAGTTTCCATTCCTCTAACTGAAATAGTCAAGAATGACCAATATAAGTTTCAAGTAGCTAAGTTTCTTAGGGTGGATCAAATGTCCGACATGGTTAATGTGAGTGATGATCACTTGGAACTTCTATTTGGTCATGTTGTTGATGGTGATTTAGAATATAGTGAGGTCCCTCCATTTTATCTTAGCCTCAAAATCCATGATTTTATCCTCCATAACACCATGCTTGATTCCTGAGATTCTCATAACCTTATTCCCAAGGCCATTATGGACAGATTAGGCTTGGATATTTTTGGGTCCTAATATGACTCTTTGAAAAGAAATCTTAAAGTTATCTCATTTATTTGATCAACTTGGGATTCATCTGTTATTTCAAGGCTATCGAAAAATTATATGCAATCATAAAGTCTTAGTCTATGAAAAAGTGCGTAAAATCATTACCGTTGCATAGATGATAACAACACACAATAACTCTTGTAATTACAATTACGGTAAAAGAACTATTCTAGCTCTCAATCTATCCTGATCTAATTCTCAGTAAATATAATGCGTGAGGGAAAACCTATGAATCATACAAATACTAGAAAATAAATAATTCCAAAGAAACTTGCAAATTCATACATTCACACCTACATCTAAGTAATATTATTTAATAAAAAACTTTCAGAAAACATTCAACATCATTTAAGATGCAGAATTCAATCGATTACTCACGTAAAATGCAAAAGTAAATAAAAGATAACACAGCTAATGAAAATTACAGAAAGGTAATTTAACTATCCATAATACATAGTAGACAGTGAAACCTCCAGTGACTGGGCTCATGGTCCCTAGAAGTACTGCCTAAACAAGCTCAATATGAAAGCCTAAGATGAATATAATTCAACTTCATTACTCAAAATGTTTTACAGCATAACCCATAAAGGTTTAACTCAGATTATGATCTGTGACATACAGTAAAATAATAAATCGGAACATTAACAATAATCAAACCAAACTTGTTTCTTATTTACATTCTTATATATTACATCTTGAAAACGAATGTGAGCTATCCTGAGAATCAAAAATTCTCAAGATTTATCCTTCAACCATAAAATCTCCATATAATATCGTTCATTTTCCTGTTGCCTTCGTTTTCCAAGTGCCTCCTGGACATCGAGATGTAACTGCTACTGATACATCGTTGGCTTAATCAACATCTGCTCAGATATCTTTAGGAACAACAGTCTTTCCTTTAGGCCAATCTACATAATTTTTTACCCAAATTACAACCTTTTTTATGTCAGAAAAACTTATATTGACTATATCATTCTCAGCTTGCCTTTATCACTCTTTTCTCTTGAATTATTTCAATTTAAGGATAAGCTTGGATAAAAATATAATAATTAAAAAGGAAATTAGGAAGGAAATTATACCTTTTTTGTGACCCAACATTACCCCACAGCTTACCTATTTGCATGACCTCATGAAAAAATATGATTCTCATGTAACAAAGTCAGAGAGTAGGTTGGTTAATGTTGTTCACCATAAATCTGGAATCCATTTTTACTTCTAAGAACCCTGAAGGCTTCGCTCTCTACACCTTCTAGGAGCTCATACTAAAAATTGTATCCATCCAATGGATACCAAATTATAGAGCATTGATATCGACATCCAATCCACGTAGGTCCTTTTGACAATACCATCTGATTATACAGTTTTATCCAGTTGGTTGTTTCTCAGAAATTCTTGTACCCAAAAGGTTCTTGGTTCTTAATATCCTTATAATATACCATCCATCGCTTCTTTTCTACCTGTAGGGATTCTTCCTTGATGTCTTCAAAATAATCGAGTCCAAAAATAAGGACATCCTTATGTGTGGGCAACAATGCTGCAACGACTCCAGGTCGTTGCATGAACCTTTTATGTTTTATGAAATTCTACAAAGGGCTACTAGGTTCTCCTCTAACCCAAAGGTCTAACCCGTTTTCTCTCCTTTGAAATATGTCATAGGCTTTGTGCTACTTAATTTGATTCTTTGCAAAATATATGAAGGCTTGGAATTGTACATCCCCAATGAAAGGAATAGGGTTTCCATCCCTTTGCTCTTCCAAGAAAAATTTGTGCATATAGAATTCACATAAAAGTTATCTAACTTTGTCCTCTTGTTCTTGAAAACATTTGATAAAATCAGAGATAGAACTGAACTCAACAGGTTGGACAACCCATATCTCTTTTAAATTTAGTAAAATGTATTGTTCAAGAAAAAACAGGGAAAATTTTTTGGCCAAAGACCTGCAAGACAATATATCAGAATATACAAATCATATTTTTTTGATCTGTTCTACTACTTTCTAAAATTCCCCCTGCAGTTTCCCTACTTTCTTATTCACATTCCTAAACTTGGCATGAGTCTCATCCTCAATGATGGTCAAATATTTAAATTTCCGCAACAATTCTTGATGTTCTGCTCTGGGTAATACAAGTTGTTTGTGCCATTCCAATTCTTGTTTTAGCATATTAATAGTGGCATCCTTGATCAGATGGGAGTAAGAAGGTACCACCTCATTTTGTGTGGCATGGTTAACGGTCTCTGGTAGATTTTTTTGACTCATTGCGTCAGTTGTAATCACAGAGAGATTAGTATATGTCTGGGTTCCCATAGATCTAGTGGGAATCTCCTAAACTTGGTTCTCTACTCGGGTGAGGGGAATTTCTTCAGTCTTGAATTCTTCATGAGTAATGGGGGTTTTATCAATCTAAACTCATGCACGAGTTCTGGACTCCTGTATGAGTAAATAAATTCTCACAAGTTGTATTGGTTTGTATTTTCTTTCGGCCCTAATCTCTAAGTTATTTCCTGAGTTGTTCCATATTCTTCCGTAAATTCAAGTTTTATTGCTTTAATATCTTAATTCTCCTTTTATATTTCTCATTTAACCCTTCAATGGGTTCTATAATTGGTATTACAAGTGAGGATGGTAAAATAACATCTAGAGGGTTTCTAATTTCTTCTTCAATTAAGAAAGTGGCAATGGAATTTCCTTTAGAATGTTGGTCATCAAGGATGGTCCCCTCTCTGGAAAAGTCTGGTTCATCTATCATTTCGGTGGATTCTTTCATATGGTCTCGATTATGCATGTTGGGTGAGGATGACAGGATCTATGTATTATGAGAATTGGGGGTAGAGGCTGAAGGATTAGCAGTTGGTTCAACCACATTTTCACAATGTTTTTAATTTTCCTCAGAAGAAAATAAGGTCTCCATGTTTTCCAAAACTTGGGTTATCTCTTCTTCTCTAATTCATTTTGAGTCATGTTGTTGTTCCATGGTGCATACCCTTCAGATTCTACCAATTTTTTTTCTTTGGCTAGACTTTCAAACCATCTGCGCTTAGCTGGCCAGGAAATAAGAACAGAGGCTAACCTCTTTTTCAGCTTTGGACAAATTTTGCGAAGTTGGGGTTTCATTAGCATTTTCTTCTCTTAACTTAATTTTTCCTATGTTATATTAGTTTTTTTCCTTTCAGGTCTTCCTTATACAGATGGTAGGTTATTATTTCCCAAAACATTGTCCCAACTTGTGTGTGATAATGCCAGTTCCCTGCTGACTATTATTTTAATTAAATAATGGTGGCTAGTTACAGTGGTTGGATCTATAGTTTTACTTACTCTACTAGTAACCTCATGCAGAAGAAAATTAAAAAGAACGACATATTCAACACTTTATTTTGTCTTAAAGCTGCTAGTAGCTTGAGATGTCGTGGTCTTACCACATCACGGTGGTTTTCACATGTGATGTATTGTTGGATTACGTCTGCAAGCTCTTTCCATGGTTCTTTGAATGAACCAGGGTGGAAGCATTTTCCTTTGCGAATCCATTCATCTCCAAGGTTAACAAATAACTCCATTGCACTTTGGAGTCCAACATGCTTGTCCATCCATTTTTCCCCTTCCGTGGAGAGACCTGTGACCTCTGCCAGGACTATTTCATTCACTGATATATGCTTTCCTTTCACAATTGTGCTTTCATCTCTTAAATTTTGTAAAAATTATAGTGTCACAGCATTATCAAATCCTTGCAACCGAGTGAAATACCCGAGCCATCCCACCCTTTCTAGGATTTGTTTAGCTTGTTAAGTTACTCATAGTGTAGTGGCTCGTTACGAATGGATTTACCTCCCATTGCTACTAGTTTTTTTTTAAGAGAATTGTTGCAAAAAGCTATACACAACACTAGTTTTGAAAGGATTTGTTGCAATCACTAACACAGAGATGTTTCAAAATAGAATAAGGGCTAAAGAAAAATAACATTGTTCAATATGGTTTCGTGTGATGAAAATTTCTATTTTTGTTAATTGTGCTTAGCCCAATCATTCACGTGATGTGCCTTACCTCCCCTAATAAAAATGGTCGACCATGACTGGTAACATGATTCAAATTAAATGACCATGCGAAAGTAGTCAAGAAATATCACTGGCTTATAACAAAGTGAACAAGTCATCTCGTGATGAGACCTCTTTTCCTTTTTGACACTATTGTCAAAAATGCCATAGCCCTGGTTTGGTAGCCATGATGGGAATGTCACTTATGTTATTATATTATGATCGTAGTAGGTCGACTCGTGATGATACCCCCTATCCTTATGAAGAAATCTAGTTTTGAGTGTCATCATCTTTTGAAATATTAATTGCTTTTATTCATCAAGGGTGGCTCATCAACTCCTTAAGAGTTTAAGGATGGTGTCAGGAAAGAAAAGGATGCCAAGTAAATATATGTGCTAACCCTTTATTATTATTGAAATAAAATCGCCATTTAAAGATGTACACAAGAGATAAAAATTGATATGGTGGTGATAGATCATGAACAATTTTAAATTATTTCAGAAATATCTGAATGTAAGAAAATATTTGAAATAGGATGTGCCAAAGGATAAAATAATGTTCCTCATCGGGTGATAGATGAGGTAACTTGTTAATATCATGATAAAGTAAATATCAATACTTTTTAAACTCCTTTTCAAAAATAATTGGGATTATTTTCGTTAAAAATGCCTCAGTGCCCAAGGGAACAACAATTGTGCTGAAGGGAACAACAATCGTGCCGAAGGGAACAAAAATTGTGCCAAATGGAACAACAATCATTCCCATGGGAATAGAAATCATGAAATATAAATGGAACAAAAATCATGCCCAAGGGAACAACAAACGTGCCTATGGGAACAGCAATTGTGCCGAAGGGAACAACAATTGTGTCGAAGGGAACATCAATTGTGCCGAAGGGAACAAAAATTGTGATGAAGGGAACATCAATCATGCCCATGGGAACTGTTATCACTCTCCTCAACTTCCCAAGGCTGAAAATGAGATTGAAGAAAGGTAACCACAGACCATGATTTAAGTCAGGTATCTATCCCTACCAAGACCAGAGAGGGCCCTCTCATTGTCACTTTTACAGTCAAAGGAATGATTGAGTATCTAATGATCTTAGGATAGGTATTTAAGATCAGTAAATAGGATTTTTTTAATGCTTTTAGTGTTGGATAGAAAATTCAATGAGTAGAATATGTATGAGATTTCTTAGGTCTGAATTCCAAGGTCAATTTGCAAAGAATCTTTGAGGCTAGATAGTTAGTTTTAAAGAATTTTTAATAGGTCATTGAGTATAGGGTGAAGTGAAAAAGAGTTTGAATGAGCACTGAGTTGAATTCATTCATTTAGAAGCAAATAGACATAACAATGTAAATATTGTCTAAAACAGAGCATGAAAAAACATGATTTATGCTCATAAAATTATAAGATAAACATATATGAAATAATAATATATGGTATTAAGCATGAATTGATAAACATACATAAGAATAATATATGCTCCAATGCATACCACAAGTATCTCAACACAATTTTTGCAAATATGTCTCTGATTTCATTCCAAATTGTTGATTACAAAATATCCACTGTAATATGAGACTATCCAACCCAAAAAAATACTAAAGAGAGTCTAATTATAGAAAATATGGACTATGACACCTCATCATGTCGAAATATCATCCAAAATGGATCATAAATACACAATATAAGTCATTTCCTAGATTCTAAGGAGGTTAGAAACCATTCTCTGAATTTTAGCTATGAAATAGGAATGTTTTTCCCTTACATTAATTATATATTCCCTCATGACAGGAGGAAAAAAAAAACTCAATAACTCTAATTCAAACTCATAGGACAACAAAACTTTGAATTTGTGACAATTTCTGAGCTCGATACGTGTCTTGAGGAATCCAATGCTGTAACATTTCTGAGAGAAGGGTAACAAAAATTTTCAAAATCATAACAAAACCTTGCAAACACTTTTAGGAGTCCAAATCCACTTCTGAAAGAACATTCAACTAGCCCTCTGTGCCTATTTTCCATAACAACTTTAATTTTACAAAATTATCCACGGGAAGGCTTCAAAAATCCATTCTCCCAAGGTTACTTCAAAAGCGCAACAAAGGCTCCAAAAAGTGGCAGAAACATGAAAAATGAGTGCTTTTGAGATTTTTATCCAAAATTAAAGCTTTTCATGCCAAGGGGGTTCCTGATCTATAATTTAATCATCAAAATGCATCCATTCATGTAAATAAATCATCATTTAGATGCCCCCAAAATAAGCGTAACAAAATTTTGTTACCCTTCTGCAATGAGGAATTTTCGGAATTGTGCAAAAATCACAAAAATACCAAAATTGATCAAAAATTCTCAAATTAGTTTTGTATCACCTGTTAATGATGGGATATGTTGTTCCTTGAGAAACAATTCTTGGCTGTGTACAAGAATCCGTGCTCAAGGCATTAAAGATTATGTCACAAAATGTATATATGTGTCTCTGTTTCTTAACCCTTCAAATGTTAGTAATATATTTCCCAAATATCAAATCTTTATTAGCTCTGCAATGCCATATTCCTTCTATATTGAAGTGAGTGAATGGAAGACGAAGAAAGGAAAAGGATTTTAACTTGTCATGTTGCTTTTAACAGAAACTGCCATTATAAAATCCTGAAGAAGTGAAAAAACAAATAAGCTAAAGAAGAGGAGCGCCCATTAAGGATGTTTAATTCTTAGATATAAAAATATCAAGAAACCTGCAGCTCTAATCACTCTACTTTATTCATAGATATGGAGATGAAATGAAAACCAAGGAAACTCTTCAACACAGATGAAATATTGGAAACTTGCAAAACTTTTTCATTCATTCAATATTGCTCAGTACAAAATTAGCCTTCAAAGGTTCAAAACTCGGAACCTTCTTTCTTCCATAAGATGTCTTTAAATACAATCTGAACCAAAATGGTTTTCAGTTATAAAACTGACTCTAACTAACTTATAACTGCTTAACTACTCTTTGTGATGGAGGTACATGCCTCGGAAACATTTCATTACATTTTCATAACTTCACTTAAAACAAAATAAAAGATGATAACTCCTAATATAAAGGAACTGATGTTCCTGGAATAGCAGCTGACTCAATGATTACTTGCGGCTGAACGGCTACTTGTGGCTGCTTAGCTGGAAATCCTTTTTCTGTGTCAATAGAAAATTTCTTACATTCCTTCCAGAGCTTATCTTGAGTTATTGGAGCATTCTTATAACGATGATATTCTACTGTGAAGGCAACAATATGACTGTGAGTGAGGTTACTTGTGAACAATGTTTTCACCATCCACAGCAGAAGGAAATGTCTTTGTAAGAAATTGAATACTGTTTCTCCCTTCAATATCTGCGTCTTCTCATGTCGGCCATCTGCTCTGCTTTTTGCAAATACCAATTGATCCTCATAAAACTTCCAGGACATAAACTCACCTCCCTCCTTCCAGCATGAGGGAAAACCGGTTCTTATCAACTTATCAAACGAAATATCAAATTTCTTAACCATCTCTTTAATTACCTATAGCCGCTTCTCTGATGCCTTCAGAAGGTCATTTTTAATGATCATTTTGTTTACTTCTTCGGCATAGAAATACCGATCCTGTATCCCCATATCTTGCAACTCTTCATATGTCTTAGCATTAATAAAATTCATGAATTTCTTGGCCCAATTTGATCTTTTGATAGCGGCTTGCTTATTCGATAACAGCTCTTTTTCATGATCTGCAACAATGTTCTTCTCTCTGGCAATTACTTTTATGGAGTCCCATTTTGCTTGCATTTCAGAAATGATCTCATTCCAGATGAGATCCTTGGCTTTGATAAGGGAAATATTTCCCTTCAATTTCTCCTTGAGTTCTTTGATTTCTTCCTCGGCTTTTTGTAGCTTCTGCTCGTTTTCAGTCGCCTTTCCTTCCCATCCCTGCATCAATCTAAGAGCTGTGTCCAATTCAGACTGGGCCTGTTTGCAATCTCTCTCTGCCATTTTTAATTCTGTGTTCAGCTGAACACCCTGGGCTTGTGGGTCGGCTCCACCTGCAGAAAAATCAAAAGTACAAGTATGGTTCTGGATTTGATTTTGTAAGGTTATAGCAGTCTGCTTTACCTTATCAAGCTCCTCGTCCTTCTTTATCAACTGTTGTCGTAGTTCCTCTTTTTCCTTTTCCACCTCTGCTACTTCGGCTGCCAACGAATGCTCTGCAGCTGGCAATTTCAGCTTTTTCCTTAATGAAGATATTTCTGATTCTGCACTCTTCATCAGTTTTTGAATTGCGCTTTTATCGTTTGGATCAACCCCAATTTTCATTATAATTTTCTTCAGTTCTTCATTCTGAGTAGTTAATGCTCTTGCATTGGCTTTTTCCATCTTGCATTGTTTGACCACCTTAGCAAGCATACTTTCTGTCTTGGCTGCTGTAGCAGTGGTTTTGCTCAAATCATTGACAATCAACTGACCTGTTTGCATGTGGAGATTCATCTTGTCCCACAAGGGGATCTTTTTCACATCCATAACTATATTCAACTCCTTAAAGCTGCCTGTAGGTCCCAGAGACATTCCTGTTGGATGCGACAACGCCATTTTAAACTGATATTTCTCCAGATCCATTACAGTCAATAGTCTTGTTTGATCAGCAGGTATATGGTGCTCTGCTTGTGTCTCTATACTAGCCTTTATTCTTTGGTTCTTTTCTTCAATCTGTGAGAATACTTGCTTCATGGAAGGAGCCTTTTCCAAATGAAATTCTGGTCTGCTCGGAGATGACGGGCCACCCTGTTCTTCACTGACCTGGAGAGTAAAACCAGGTGAATTGGAGGAGTGGTCTTCTGCTAATTTCGTCCTTTTCTCCTCTCGAGGTTCCTCCTCATCAATCTCAATAACGTCATCTCTTCCTCTCTTGCCCATCTTCTCCAATATTGTAGGTGTTTGAATACCGATCCGTGATGAACTTAGCCCTCCTGGATTAGCCAACTTCTCTAAATCCGGTTTACTCACATGAGTAAAAGCAGCATACCCATTCTCGACCCTTCTTTGTGAAATAATCCCATGTGGGTCATAGGCCCATTTCTCTCCCAATAGCAACTGTGTTCCTTCCAACATCTTTGATACCTCCTCAAAAGCTTGCCTAGTGTTAACAACAAAATGACCTACACTCATAGGCAACTTGTACATTAATCCTTTCTTCATAGGAAGAAAATGAACTTGATCCACATTAAGACTTTGCCTGATAAATTCCAAGGCAAACAGTCGCATGGGAACAAATGTTGGAAGCCTATAAGGCTCAATACTGACTCCATATAGCCTTATTTCTGAATAATCTTCAAAAACAAACCAGTCTCCATACTTACAACTAGGTCCTAATTCCAAGAACTCCTGGGCCTTTGGCAGGAAGCATGGAGGCAGAGTTCCATTAAGAATTTTATAAGCAGTGGTCATGAAATGGTCCACAAATTCAAATAAACCGGCTTCGTTCTCTTCTTTCCTGACCATATCGGTCCAAAACAAAACTTACTGTTTATTTTTATTACTATCCATTATATTCAAACCGACAATCATGAATTCTTCAACGTTCTGATATAAAAACAAGTAGACTACCAGAGAGGGAAATCTGAAATAACCTGTTAAAGGATAAGCAATCAATTGAGAATTTACCACTTCTTGCCAAAAGGATGGGATATCCAGCACCACCCCCGGTTTCATCATGAGAGCAAACATCCCTAGGGCTGCCTTGTCAATTTCGCGATCATCATCTCTCCCCAAAATCTCCATGATACAGCTGAGAACTGGTCTGTATTGAACATTAAATACCTCCAAACTGAACTTTCCCGATTCAAATTGAGTCTTCTCTGGACTTGATAGCAAAAACGACATGCAGCGATTAAACTCCTCATTTGAAAGCTCCTTGAAATACTGCATCAACGAATCTTCATAGAACTGTAAAGGGGAATCATTTTCTGGAAAACATAATGCCTGACGCATTAATTGAGTTGAAACCTGCAAAATATTTTCTCCTTGGGAATCCATAACAAAACACTTGCCGGGGTACATCGACGAAACTAACCAAGAAATAAATTCAGGAAAGACATGAGTTTTTGGAATACACGCGAACAACACTCCCGAACTTTGCATAGCAGAAAACACAGGTGACTTCTCAATGTTCAAGGTTAATTGATAATGCAAGTGAGGGTGATTTACGGAAGATGCAGTATCACGGACATCTTTCTCACTATCTAGGAGAGGGCTCAAATTTGACAAACCAGACAGTGAAGTTCGCTTGGCCATGATTGACAGGAATTTGAACACAATTCAAAACACTGAGTAGAGCAAAGGTGGCGGGACGCGGGTTTAAACAGGGCTAACAGACACAAACAAATCATAACAGGACGGAAAAACCCTTTTTATAGATTGCGAAAATCATAATTAATGCACGGGTGACGTGGATAAACAGTGAACAGTGAATGACAGCGTGCTTGCCACCTCGATGGATGACGTAATGCGGGGGGTCTGTGAGTACGGCGGAAAATTCCTACCCATACCCCCCGCAATCAATCAAGACCGTCGATCGTCAGTTTTTAGAGATCTAACCAGTCAACTGTGGGGGGTCGGGTTTTGATAACTGACGGGCTAATTGACCCCCCGCAATTGCATATCCAAATGTTTCTTTGCGTGATCGTAACTTCCGCTCCGGAAGTTGCTCGAGCTTTAACTTTAATACAAACATATCAACCACCCGCTCCATGTATCAAAGTATAAATGAAAATATATTGCATTCTCCCTTTTTTTTATACTAAAGTATAAAAACTTTATACTATAGCATATTTTCAGATTCTTATATATATTTTTTAATTTTCTTTTTCAAAATTTCAAAAATGAAATATAAAAAGGAAAAGGTAGATACTGATCCACAACAGGATAAACATCCAAAGAAGATTCAGCTAATAATTCCAAGCTATCTTTCTCTTTTAGCTTCATTTGTACTTCTTCAGCCTTTTCTTCAATTGTTTCAACCTTATTTGAGAAATTGTGTTCCTGGTGCGATAATTATTTTCCATGTGTCTTTGTAGCCTATTGTCCCTCTTAGACCTATTCAAGATATTCTCCAAATTCTCATTTAAAATTGACAACAAAATCTCTCTATCTCCATTAATCTCCATGGCTATATGCTCATCAAAGGTCAACTCTTCAGGTGGATGAGCTGGTTGTCTTTCTAGATCCAGTGCCCTTTTGAGGCCTCTTGTTTTTGGCCTTCTTGATTGTGTTTCAACCTCTTTGTCCTGTATTTGATCAACAAAAATAACCTCCTTACATTTAACTTTTCCTGCCTCTAGGTCAGGCTTGGGCTTGCTTTGTAAGAGCTTCTTCACTTTCAATTGAAAATTTTCTTGTTGCAAGAAAGTGATTTGAGAATTAGCAATGGAAAACATCTTTTTCAATTATGATATTTCCTCATCTTTCTCTATAATTATCTCTTCAAATGATCTGACCTCCACCTGCTCTACTATCTCAACCTTTAATGGCGCTAATTCACTATGCTGATGTAAAAGATTTTGCTCCTCTATCTCACTTTGTTCTACAATGGTGTCAAGTTTAAGAACACTTTTGGTAGACTTAGGCGCAAAAATATGTCTCTTCCCTTTCTCATAGGTGTGAGTAAACCCAACAACCCTAGGAGCATCTGAAATCTGAGTTGGCATGCTAGAAGATCCAACCTCCATTGGTTGTGTTTATGGTGTACTAGTTAAGATAGGATGGCTAATGGTAGGCGATGTTGATAATCTCTCCAAAAAAAATTCCCAAGTCATGTTGATGGAAGAAAAGTGATGCAATACAGTGAGCTTGATCACAACATGATGAAAAATACTAGTGTGATGATATTTTTTTCTACTCTGAACCTTCCAATTCATATTAATCAAACTCCTCTACAAATAATGTGGAAAATCAAGTGTTTTGACAGAGGTGAAATGCATCAACAGTCTGATATGATACCTATAAAACCTGGAAAATCTTCCTTCACATGTGAAGTAATTCATTATGAACATCATCAAGGAGCATACGTGTTTCTGAGGTGTCTGAAAGGAAACAGGTAATCTGGCTCCTCTCTAGCATGAGGCTTAAGAAACTGTTTGTAATTTTCAATGTCTAACTCCATGCCCTTGAACCACCGCTCTCCATGACAAGGAATACCTATTGTTGAAGAAATTAGGTTTGTTGGTAAGCTTATCTCCATACCTACAATAGTGGCATTTCCCATGCTGAATATTGTAGTAAATAGGCTGGTCAATTGAAGATGATACCCCTCTTCCATGAGCATTTCAAAAAATCTCAAACACTCAGCTCTCTCAAAACATCTTATGGCCAATGGCGAGGCATTGATTTCATGCATTATGAAGGGTTTTAGCCTGAGGTGGTGCCCTCCTTTGAAGCTCTTATTCTCACTTTCCATTTTTTTGTCACTTGAATGATGAAAACCCCAGTGTGTTGATGGGATCAGTAAATGTATGGAAATATTTTATGAGGTTCTCACAAGGTAATGATGCCAAGAACTGAGCCGGTTTGGAGGTTTTCTAAGCCAAAAACCAAAATCTGCCTCTTCTCCAGAAGCGTAACAAGAATCTACAGAAGCGTAACAAGGGAGGAAAAAGTGTAACAAGGGCTCAAAAAAACATAAAAAGGGTTTTTTAGCACACCATAAAGGTAACAAGGGTTGCGCAGCATAGTTCAAAATTATTTTTTGACAATTGGTTTGAAAAAAGTGAAAATTTTGACCTATGAATTTTTATGAAAACAACTGAAAGAGTTATTTTTTGTCACTAAAATACTGACACTAACATTGGCTCCAGCTGGGGATGGAAACTCCTTCAGGAGGTTTCAAGAATACCATCCATCAGGTAGCCTTACCATTGGGAAATGGAGTAAAAAATGGACATTGAAAAACTTTGACAAACTGGAAATGATGAACTAAATCTGGAAATGACTTTGACTATAAAAAATTGACTTGACAACTGACTGAAAATTTTTGAACTTTTTGAAAGAAAACATGAGATGAATGTAGAAGTATCATGGCCTTCTCCTCGGGCTTCAAACTTCTGCAACAACTTCCTTATTTCTTGGACATAAAATTAAAATTATATTTACAGTGAAAGTGGATTTAATCTTTAATGATCAAGTAAGATAATGTTTGAGGAACCTACCATTGATTGGTCCTCCCAGTACTTCTTTCCCTTCAAGATCCTCTAGTATAAATGCTTTATTACTTCTGAATGTAGTGATCTTGTAAGGTCCTTTCCATAGATTTTCAAAATTTTCATGCTTAATTTTGTCTTCATTCCGGGAATCCCAGTGAAGAACAACATCTCCAAGCTTGAATTCATTATCTTTGGTATTCCTATCATAAATATTTTTTATTTTCTCATGAATATTTGAAGTATGACTGAAGACTTCATCTCTTGAATACTATAGATGGATCATTTGGGTGATTCTTTATCATTTGGTTCATTGTCGATCTCTTACAAAATTTCATCATCAGTACAGTTAGAGAAGTAGGGAACACCATTTCAACACCATACACGAGCTGGAAAGGTGACATACTGATTGATATTTTTTTTCTAACTCTATATGCCCATAGAGCATTGGTAAGCTTTTTGTGCCAATTCCTCTTGTTTTATTGCAACATTTTCTTGATTATGCTCACTAAATATTTATTTGACGATTCAGAGAGCCTGTTTCCTTGAGAATAGTATGTTGTGGAATGACCAAGAATAATGTGATATTTATCAAAAAATTCAATCATTTTGGGCATAAAGGCAGTTGCATGTCAGTAATGATTTTGTATGGACTGCCAAAATGAGACAGAATATTGTTCTCTAAGAATTGAATAATGACAATATCAATAGCTTGCCTCATGGGGATGGCTTCAATCCATTTAGTGAAATAATCTGTGGCAATGAGTATCCATTTATGTTGAGCTTATTATGGAGGATGGATCTAGCCAATGAATTCAAGTCCCCATTGTTGGAATGGTGCTTTCACTTCAATTGATTTTAAGAAAAAAGGCAAGAGCTTCCTCTTTCCCTGAAATATTTTACATTCATGAGAGCTCATGAATGTTTTATAAACATTAGAAAATAAACTTGGCCAATAGAATCCTACCCTCAAGATATTTTTAGTTGTAGTATTCCAATAAAGATGACCACCACAATCACCTTTATGAAAATATGTCATCACTTTGTCAACTTCTCCTTCAACCAAACAATTCAGGAGCACTCCACCCGGATATTTCCAATACAAGACACCATTAAGAATGCATTACTTAAGATCTCTTAACTTCAAAGATCTAGCCTTACTACTTGGAAAGCTGAGAGGAGGTTTCAATTTTTTCAAAAATTAAACTATATCAGCATACCAAGGTGATAAAGAGAAAATTTCAGATACCTTAGGTAATATTTCAACCTCTTGCTCTTCAAATAATGCAACAATAAAATTAATATCCAAAGCATGGAGATTCGAATCCACCATAAGCTTCACCAGGCCTTGTCCTTTGATCAGCTTTATGGGCTTGATATCCAATTTATATTCCAAGAGCAACAATCCATTTACCTTGTTGCCCTTTAGGATCATTCTATGTAAGCACATCTTTGACAACAGTGTTTGGAACATATGCAATGACATGAGAGTGGAAAATGTAGAACTAAAAGTCCTTCAATGCTTTGAATAACGCCAAGGCCTTTTTCTCAATGATGTTTTACTTCAAGGCTGCATCTCTTATGGCTCTACTGAAGAAGGCAATGGGATGCTCTGTGTTCTGATTTTTCTTTTGCATATGAACAACAGTAAGAGTATGCTCCGAGGAAAATGAAAAAATGATAAAATAAAGTGTATAATTTGGACTAATAATAATAGGAGCATGGGATAAAGCCAAGTTAACTTGATTTAATGATTGCTTCACCTCTTCAGACAATTTTAATTCACTATATTTCTTCAGCATGTCAGTAATTTATTTTAAGTGTTCAACAAGATTGGGGACAAACCTTCTCAAAAAAATGATTTTTCCATTGAATGGTTGAATTTCCTTTTTGCTCCTAGGATAGTAAAAGGTTTAAATTGCTACAATCCTTGAAGTATCTATCCTAATTCCATCTTTTGATATGATATGGCCCAACAATTTACCATCCTCCATAGAGAAAAGGCTCTTCTTTGGGTTCAGCAATATGCCAAACTTTATACATCTTTGAAAATTTGATTTCAAGTGTTGCAATTGCTACTCATATGTCTTGAAAACAACAGTGATATCATCAAGATAAATGACCAAAAATACACCCTTTTCATTGGAAAAAACAATATCCATTGCTCCTTGAAAAGCAGCCCCTGCATTCATCAATCCGAAAGGAATTTTGGAATACATGAAGGTGCCCCAAGGTGTTGTAAAGGTTGTCTTTTCCTGATCATCTTGATGGAATAAAATCTAATTATACCTGGACTATCCGTCTAGTAATGAAAATCTAGAAGATCCAACTACACTTTGCATAATATGGTCCATCTTTGGTAGTGGGTAATTTTCCTTCAATGACACTTTATTCAGATTTCTGAAATCAATCCACAAGAAAATATCTCTTGTCTTATTTCTCACTGGAACTAGATTAGACATCCAATTTGAAAAGCGAAGAGGGATTATAATAGCAACAGTAAATAATATATTTACATCCTTTTGAATAGAGGGTAGCAACTTGGGATTCAATCTCCTTAACTTTTGGGGGAAAGGTTTCCGATCCGGCTTTAAGGGAATGGTATGTTGAATTATGCTCTTATAATAGACTTTAAAATCAGAATATTCCCAATAAAATACATCAAAAAACTGAGACATAAGCGTTGCGTATTTACCTTTCATTTCTGCACTCAAAGATTTTGAAATTTTTACCATCTTTGGCTTTTCTAGAGTGCCAAGATTGAGATCTTCTACTCCCACTTCTGTTGGTGGCATGGTGGTTTGCATGCAAAATCATCTTGATCTAAAATCTCTTCCAAAAGTACCAAACCTCTTGGAATGGAGTTATCTTTCAGCTGAAGCACTTGCATCTAACACTGTTACTGATGAAATAGGTAATCTGACCTCAAAACGGGAACTCTAGCCCAAAAAGTCTCAAAAAACATGAAAAAACACCCCAAAAATAAAAAGTGTGTCTTCCAGAACGCACTTGGTTTTTTTTGAAGGTCAAATTTCAACATTTTATAAAATTATGCTAAAAAAAAATGTTTTTTGAAAAAAGGATTGAAAAAACACCCTCAAAACAAAACCAGTTGATGTTGGAATAACAAAAAAAAAATTGTGTCATAATTTTGACACTTGTAACAATGGAATTAAAGACAACATATTAGGACATTTTTTAAAATCGTAAATTTATAACATTTTTGATAGATAATGCTAAATATAAACAAATACATGTCTGAAGGGCTTATCATTCGATCAATTTTCATCCATGTTGTTAAACATAAAATATCTTGACTCTAAACAACCCCAAAATTGTAATTATTGTCAACCATAACATTAAAGATAAAACTTGGTAGCGCATAAAAACCTTAATGACAAGTTGTAAATCTAAAGTTTTTCAATATTAAGTTTTCAACATACTTGAACAATGAAATTATGGAGAAATTATAAGACTTAAACAATTTTAAAAAATGAACAAGTAAATGAAAAAATTATCATTGAACATAAACAAGTAAGAGTAATTTTAATTTTAAAGGATAAAAACTTATCTTTTTCAAATCTTAGCATAAGACAAATTTAAATCTAATTTCAACCAAAAACCTAAAAATCAAGCATCAAAACAAAGTGTTCCCTTTCAATGACGCATATAATTATTAAAAAATTTAAAAGTATCTTATACCAAATGGTAACAATACATAATATCATGGTAATATCACTGCATAATCTAAAAATTCAACATTAGTTTCTATTTTATATTTTACTTATAATTAA
The DNA here is from genome assembly GCA_034641835.2 of Pinus albicaulis. Classification (NCBI taxonomy): domain Eukaryota; kingdom Viridiplantae; phylum Streptophyta; class Pinopsida; order Pinales; family Pinaceae; genus Pinus; species Pinus albicaulis. The sequence continues at coordinate 98,125,217 of CM076570.1, read as the reverse complement.
AATATCAACATTGGTAAATTGAATATAACATAAATTATTTTTGTAATTCATCGTTGCATTGTCGATATTCTAAAAAGATGAATTCTTCATAATTAAAACATATAATCCAACAAACATAGAAATGTCTCATAAATTCATGAAAAATGAGATGGAAGTCAAAAATTTTATTTCAAGTTACCATGCAAACATCAATTACATAAAAGTGTCTTAGATAGTTATTCAAAATCAACCATAGGTTCTGGCACACCATTATAACCTACATCTTCAGATGAATGGCTCGATGCAGATGAAGATGATCCATATTCTTCTCTTTCATCAACTAGTGCTCCATCTGAGTCAACATGCATGCCCACCATTTCAGAGTTCAAAAGTCTTGTAGATCTACGTCTACATTCTGCAGAGTCCCATTTCAACAGTAATTATTCTGGTAGCAATTTCTTCAAAATATTTATGGTCTGCAACTGAAGAGTTCCTCTCTTTGTCAAATTGAAGTCATACACAAGTATGTCAACATCCTCCAATTTTAAGACATCTGTGCAGCGACGATTTATATTTGTGCCCTTTATTTTTCTCTTTCTGCCAATTCTTTTTTCCACTACCATCTCTGGCTTGTACACACCATTGAAAGGGTGGGTACTTGTGGCATACCAATGTACATCAACAGCTGTAATCTCTTCATTTTCATTAATGACCTTTATAACCTTGGCAATCCGGAATGGATAGCCAAGTGGATCTTCATCTGCTAACACTGCTATCATGCAACCCTCCTTAAGATCCTGCACAGAACCCCTGTAAAGGTCTTCCATGGCTTCACGTTGTGCACATGATCTTCTAGAACCAATATAGATTTCTCTTTCCTCTACTTGTGGGGAATTAATAATAGCTTGAGGCTGTTGTTGTTCAACATTGTGTGTTTCCTGATGTTCATGTTCATTTGACATATTTTGTGGCAAAAAAAAAGGAGTCTTCAAAAGTGTATCCTCATTTATTGATCTTGAAATCATATCACTTTGATTACTGAAAAAATACTCCCACCAAACTGAATCAGCAACATCGAAGTACTCATATGTATCTCTAATACATCTTTTTATAGCTATCTCTCTTAAACGCTTCATGCATTATGGAGTTCAGCAACTGACTATAATAACAATATCTTTGATGAAAATATTGGACGCTCTGGAATGAACTTCAAAAATGCTAAACCTGATGATGGTCCCCATTCTTCAACAGTTGAATACTTCTTGCCCCATATAAGTGTTATCCCATCAATTTTTTTGATACGAAATTGATGTTGGAAGCTAATGTCATTAAGTTGTTCAATGCATTTCTCCTCACCATGCGATCCAAAAATAAACCTTCGCATGTCAATAGTTTCTTCCAACACATGAAAAACAAGCTCTAGAATGTACGATTTCTTAATACATTCAATTAATGATGGCAGGCTCCCAACACCTTTCCTCCTCAATGTTACTGAAAAACGACTGAACATTTGATCAATATGATCATGAGTATGCCCAACAAGAAGGAAACCAACCTTTATCTTTTTAAAAATCCCCAATTCAACGAGCATGTTTAGATACCCAAAAATAACTTGTTTTTTGTTCTCACGACTTGTGTTGTCTAATTGTAAATACAAAACTTCAAGAAGAATCCCAGACCAATGAGTAACCACATCATGGATTATAGTTATGGTCAGATTTGCATCATTGTGAATATTTTGAATTGTGAAGAAAACTCTTGGAAACATCTTCTCATTAAATACCATACAACCAACCAAGTGAAACTGAATGAAATTTTCCTCCTATAATTTTTTTGGCGTGTGGGAAAAATGTGGAAGAAGTGTTTTCTTTTGGTCCATACCATCAATTATAAATTCCAAATATTTATTTGGATGATCATAACACTTCTTTCGATGTTTATACAACTTTTTCCTTTCACTTGTTTGCTAATTTTGATGGTCTTGAAGTTCTTTGACAATGGAATCTGTACATAAAATAAAAGAAACATATGAATAAATATATTTTCATAGTTGATAAGTATCAAATTTTAAAAAACAATGTTTTGAACACATATCTCTTTCTGCCCCTTGACATTTATCTCTTTTTGTTTTAAGAGAAGCACATGTGTTGCAAATCCCCATCCTTGTCTTCTTAGGAATACGAACATTGTTGAATTCAGTTTTCCATATCCTTGTAAAATAAGAATATGTAATAAAATTACCAATTCCTTCAATAGCTTCTGCATAATATTTGTATAACATGAATATTTATCGTCTCGAGAAATTATCTGGAATATGTATTGTGTCTTTATTTGGCATACACTCTCCATGATTTGAAAAGAAGTCTTTCATCCATGTCTTAGCAGTATTTGCAAACAACCCCACCTCCCATTTATAACGTGATTCTAAATAATATGTGGGATCCCTTTCCAATCTATCCTGGATTCTTGACAAGCAATAATTACCAATTGAATGCAACATTTTAAACATCTTTCTGCAAAGCAATACATTCCCAATATGATAATCATAACCTGCTAGTGTAGATTGCATGCAACCCACTAAATATGAATTTTGCATCCTTTTATTCATTGACATATATGTTTTCCTTTTCTCCAAAACAAAGTTGAAATCCATATTTTTCAAGCAATCCCTTCGACAACATTCACTTGAAAATCAAATGAATGACAAAACTTCTTTTTGTGAGATATTTTTTCCTCGCCCTTGTATAACTAGAATGCTTTGGATTGATATGAAAAGGTCTACTCCTACTCCTAGTTGCAATATTTGCTTGCAACGGCTTCATCATTCCATCATCCTTTGTAAAAGTATTTTCATCACCATTAGGAGTAATATTATCCCCACTATCATCATCCTCAACATAGTTAAGAAATTCATCAACATCATTGCCTGAAAAAATTTCTTTACCATCATCAGTTGAAGAAAACATTTCACAAGAATCATTGGCACTTTTGTAACCCCCACTCAAAAGAAATTCTTCACCATCTTGACCCATGCTTTCAAATTCTTCCCTGGGAGGATTCAATTCTTCATCACCATGAGTGTCTTTGAAATGGTCACTTGGAGAAAATGTAATATTCAGATCTGTGCCTCTAAAATTATCATTTGCAAGAAACTCTTCATCCTCCCCTTCCTGAGTTGTGCTCTCATAATCCTTGGGATTAGGCATAAGTGGAAGCTTTGAATTTGTATTCACTAGAATTTCTTCATCCTGCCCCTCCCCTTCCTCACTGAAGCTCTCATAATCCTTAGGATTAGGAATAAGTGAATGCCTTGAATCTATATTTATTGGAAATTATTCATCCCCCCCTTCATCCGTGGTTAGATTATAATCATTATGATTAGGATGAAGTGAAAATTTTAGCTTTGGAAATTCATCCCTGTCTTCATCAGTGGTGCTAGCATAATCCTTAGGATTAGGACGAAGTGGATATTTTGACGCTGCAAATTCTTCATTCCCCTCTTCCTCATTGGTGCTGACATAATCCTTAGGATTAGGACGAAGTGCATATTTTGACTCTGCAAATTCTTCATTCCCCTCTTCATCTGTGGTGCTGACATAATCCTTAGGATTAAGACGAAGTGGAAATTTTGACTCTGGAATTTTTTCGTCCCCCTCTTCATCGGTGGTGCTTGCATAATCCTTAGGATTAGGACGGAGTGGAAATTTTGACGCTGTAAATTTTTCATTTCCCTCTTCATCAGTGGTGCTGGCATAATCCTTAGGATTGGGACGAAGTGGATGTTTTGACTCTGAAACATTATCATTCCCCTCTTCATTAGTGGTGCTCGCATAATCCTTACGATTAGGATGAATTTGATATTTTGACTCTGGAAATTTTACATCCCCCTTTTCATTAGTGGTGCTGGCATACTCCTCAGGATTAGGACAGAGTGGATATTTTGACTCTACAGATTCTTCATTCCCCTCTTCATTTGTTGTTCTCGCATCATCCTTAGGATTAAGCTGAAGTGGATATTCTTCATCAATGGTGTCCTCATAATCCTTGGGATTAGGACGAAGTGAAACTTTTGACTCTAGAAATTCTTCGTCATGCCCTTCATCACTGTTGCTTTCATAATCCTTAGGATTAAGAGTAAGTGGTATAACTGGCGCTCGATTTACAGAAATTCCATTTTGCTGTGCCTCATCAATTTTGTTCTCATCATCTTTAGGATTATGACCAAGTCGATTTTTTGACTCTCTATTCATGGTGAACGAACTCTCGTTATATTCATCACTCTGAATAGAGTTGTTGCGTGACGAAGATGTTGATGTTTTACAAAGAAAAACTTCGCTATCAGAAGAAACCATGGCTTTCAACAAGAATAGGTTGAATGATACAAATTCCTCTCCCACTTACAATATATAGCTTAAAGACTGAAAATTTCCCTCCAAATTTTCTCTCCAAAAAAATTTGCGAAAAAATTTCCCTCCAAAATTTCCCCCCAAAAAATTTCGCGAAAAACTTTCCCTCCAAAATTTTCATTTCAAATATTTGGTACAAATATTAGTCAAAAAAATGTATTTAACATTTTTTTAATAAACTGTTTGTGTTGAAATATTTTACTGATATTTATATTCAAAATATCCACAAAATATTTCTATCATGGATGCCTTCCAAACTAAAATAATGTTTTTATTTCAATGATTTAACATTGACTAGATGTAAGTATTAACTATAATATTACTATAATACCTGCATGCAAATATCAACTATTTTAACTATAATGACTACATGTAAATATTTTAAATTTTAAATTTTAAATTTACGTTATATTCATCTAAAATATATTTCAAAATTTATTAATAAATTGTTGGTCTTCAAATATTTCACCATACTTTCTATTCAAAATATCCACGAAATATTCCTTTCATGCATATCTTCGAAACTAAAATAATTTTCTTATTTGAATGGTTTAAGATTGACTACATGTAAATATTAAATAAAATATTAACTATGATAACTTCATGCAAATAATAAGTATTTTAACTATAGTATGAACTATAATAAACTAAATGTAAATATTTTAAATTTGAAATTTTAATGACACATTCGTTAAACAGTAAACTAATCAGACAATATTCGCTATATAATAGGAATGATTGTTTCTATTCATCACATCACATCAAGTTTTCTGGTATTTGTTAGAGCAAATTTCTGGAGGTGTTGCGTTGGCATTGGTAACTTCGTGGAGGCATTGCATTGGCATTGGAGGCGTTGTGTTGCTATTGGTAATTTTGTGGAGGTGTTGCGTTGGCATTGGTAACTTCGTGAAGGCATTGCATGGGCATTGGAGGCATTGTGTTGCTATTCGTAATTTTGTGGAGGCATTGTGTTGGCATCGGTGACAGCAGCTTTTTGCATTTCAAAGGTTAGTTTTCCTTCTATTCTGTCAATTTAAAGACGATTTTGGGAAAAATATGTTTTTATATAGTTTTTTGTGTCCAAAAACTACTTTTTTAAGGTTTTTAGGTTCAAAAACCTTAATTTTTTTATATTTTTTTAGTGAAGAAAATGCAAAAAAAACTAAATTTTTTTGGGTTTTAAGGACGAAAATTTAGAATTTTTTTTCTTTTTTAAGACTTATAAGTTCATTTAGACAAAAAAATCCATAAAACAACTATGCACATAAAAAAAAATAGTAACATTATAACTTCTTCTTTTTTTTAATCATAAATATATCAGTGGTTTTATTATTTAAATTTTTTTTTTTTTGTTTTTATTTGAGAAATTTTTGATTTTATATTCTATTTTATTTTATTTTTTTAATTTTAAATCTTAGTTTTATTCTTTTTAATTTTAAATCTTCAATTTTTTTTTTCTTTATTGTTTTGTTATATATCATATTTTTTTTTAATTGTATTGTTATATAGTTTTTTTTTTTTGTTAAATTAAAACAAATGTTTTTATTTATTTATTATATTGTATTATTTTTTTCTTTTAATTATATAATGTTTAAAACCAATTTTTATTTATTCATTTATTTTTTTTAATTATATATTTGTTATCTTTTGATATTTTTAACAATTATTTTTTTTATTAAATAATGTTTTAATAATTATTTATTAATTATTTTAAAAAAATTAAAAAATTAAAAAATAAAAATAAAATAAAAAAATCATGGGGCTGCCGTAGACCGTGCCCGTTGGGCGCCGGAGGCCAGCTGGACGGTGCCACGAGGGCGTCCCAGCCGGCCTCAGGGCCCCCCGCCCATGATTTTTTTTTAATGTTTTTTTTTTTTTTTTTTAATAAAACATTTTTTATTTATTTATTTATTTTAATAAAACAATTAAAAATTAATAAAAACATTTTTATATATAAGAGTAATAAAAAAATTGTTATAAAATATAATAAAAACATTGTTATATAATAATTGTTAAAAATATCAAAATATAATAAATATATTAAAAAAAAAAAAAAAAAACAATTATGTTTTGTTTTTAAACATTATATAATTAAAGAAAAAACAATAGAATATAATAAATAAATAAATAAAACATTTGTTTTAATATAACAATATGATAAAGTAATTAAAAAAAAAAAAACTGTATAACAATACAATTAAAAAAATAAAAATAAAAATATAATATTATAACATTTTTTTTTAACATTTAAATATTTAAATTTTTTTTTTAATTTAAGTATTAGAACAACATTATAAAAAATTTAATTTTTTCTTTATTTTGTTTAATTTCTTTTATTTTATTTTGTTTATTTTTATTTAATTACTATGTAATGTGAAATAGAAATTTATAATTTTCAAATATATTAAAAGATTATATAAATTTATAAACTTTTATTTTAATTTTTTATAATTTTAAGTTTATAATTTTTTATTTAATTGCTATGTAAAGTAAAATAAATTTTTCTTTTATTTTATTTTGTTTATTTTTATTCAATTGCTATGTAATGTAAAATTAAATTTTAAAATTTTAAAATATATTAAAATATTATAAGTTTTTTTAATAAAATCATTGCCTTAAAAAAAAAAAATTAATTTTAACATTTGTTATAAATAGTTAGTAATTTTTTTTGTTTTTTTTTAAATATTAAACAAAAACTGAAGTTTGAAAATAATAGTTTATTTTTTTTAAATTGTTTTATACAATTTAAACACATTTTTAATTTTTTAATAAAATGTATTCAAAACATATTAAATAGATATATATACATATGATTTATAATATTTTGTTTTTAAATGAAAATTTTTATAGTTAATTTTACTGCTTTAATTTCAAGCTATTTAGTTTTAGAAATAAATTTTGTTTATTAAATTTATTTTATCCACAATATTTTTCCATTAACTAATATATATATATATATATATATATATATATATATATATAATCAGGAAAATGGCATCAAAAAAGATTTCTGTGAATGTTTCTGCACCTAGGGCAGCAGCTCCCAAATCTACAGCTGCAGCTCGACGCACTATGGATACAACTCCCAAATCTAAAGTTGCAGCTGGACGCACTATGGACACTGTTGGACGCAATAAGGACATTGTTGCACACACTAATAAAATTCAAGAAAGTGGGGCACTAGGTTCATTAAAGCTTATTTCTGATTGGAAGAATGTCGAGGAAATAGATAAAACTGATTTCTCATGGTATCTTGAAGACAGTGAAACGGAGGTTGATATACACATCTCTCTGATTTGTAGTATGATTGACTTAAATGAGCCATATGATGTGATGGGCAGAGTACGAGACATATGTATGGTCTCGAATAAAAACACTATTTATGTTCTTGCAAGAAAGGCTCAGAAACGTGAGAAGGTTAGATATCATCTATCAATCGTCAAGTATGACACAGATGAAATATCTTCAAAATTTTCTGAAGAAATATCAAGCAACATTGCAAATAACATTGTAAGTATGCTTATTTTTATTTCCTCTATGCATTATTGTAAGGATGATTCAATTTTTTATAAATTATTGATCATTGACATGTTTTATTTTGTTTCATAGGATTTTGTTCCGAGTTTTTCAAACATGTTTGAAGGTATTTATATGTTGGTGCCAAATTTTATGGATGTGATCAACACTTTCCACAAAGACAAAGCAGAGGAAAGGAGATTGAAGCAAAGAGAAATAGCTCGTGACACTGCAACAGTACAAAGAGGGGATCAACCAAGAGTCACTAAGGTGGGTCAATCTAGTAAACTTAAACATGTTTCTTTTGAAGGTGTCGAGCTTGAAACAGAAAATTATGATAGAATTAGTGAGGAGGAGATTAGAAATGTTGTGCAAAAGGAGAAAACGGATCAGACACCAAAAAGATCTCTTTTACCTCATGAAGGAGAGCTAGTTTATAAAAAAACTGATATGTTATCCAATAAGACTAGGAAATCAAATATTGGTGAACCTGTAAAGGTCGTGAGCAGCAGTGAAGAACAAATTGAAAGCTCTCACAGAAGCAGAGAAATCATAACACCATGTGTTGAGTTAGAGGATGACATTATTAAAACAAAACAAAATGCTATTCGACAAGAGTTGAGGAAGAATAAATTAATTCTTGGTGGCCAAACATTTGAGCTTAATGTTAACCAATTTTATGGCCTAGATGAAGGAAAATCTCAATATCAAATTAGAAAGGCCCATCACCTACATGTACATAATCTGAAAACATTGTTCAGGTTCAATCCATATGCGCATGTGGTGGATTGTGTGGTTCTTGTCGATCCATGTCAGGTTCCCAACAAACAAGCATTTGATGAGACAAAATGTTTTGATTATAAATATTATGCAATTGGAGGGAACCATTCGATAGAGGCTAAGAGACAATTGATTGAAAAATATCCCAATAACTATCTTTTTCAAACAGTGAAATGCATCATTTACGCTGGCTTAACAAAAATAGAATCAAAGTTAATGGCATGGGATCATAATGTAGATAATGAGTACAGAATGAAAATGACTTTCATCCAAAGGGTCAGATTTATTCATAATGAATTCATAGAAAAATGTGGTGGGGATAAGACACAAGTTAGTGTAGCATTTCGAAAGGAATGTTTAATGGAAACAGGTTATCAAATTGATGAAAAAAAAGCAAAATATGGAAAATTGAATACAAATTTCTGCAGAGGCACAGATAACATTTTTCAGTTGGCATTTAGAACTAGGGAGGTATGGGATTTGATTGATGAGATTTTTGATCGGTGGGAGAATATTTCCATAAAAAATATATGACTATCACACCTTGGAGAACAATGTAAGGTGTGAAGGATGATAAATTAGTCAAATCAATATTAGCCCGTGTGAAGTCGAGTGAATTATCAATGGAAGAAATGTGTGCAGAATTTCAAAAGTAAGTTTATTGAATTATTTCTTATTTTTCTTTCATTATAATTTTCTTTTAAATAAAACATAATGATGTTGGTAGAATTTGTTATACATGTCAGTATATTAACGCTTTTAACTTGATTTATTCAGTCAGAATTTTTTTTATGAAAATACAAGAACACATGGTTAAAATGTTGAATGAAGACAGTTGGGATGATGTTGTACGCAACTACCCAGAAGCAAGTTCTACATCAACACTAAAAGATTTTTATATTGCATTCAATAAGGTATGTTGATTTATAAATTCATTTTATTCATATTTAAACTATTTTTATTTTATTACTTATACATACATACATACATACATACATACACACACACACACACATATATATATATATTCATTCTTATGTCATTAAAGATGTCGAAGAAAGATGGAAATGGAGTACCGGATACTTTCAAAAGCTTTATTGAAAAAATTAAGATGGAGAACATGAGAAGGAAGCGTCTTATGAATGTTGAACTTGATCCTACTCTTAATCATTACATTTGGAATGGGCTCGACAGTGTCCAATATCAAATAATACAAGGTGACTGTGAAGACATTACATCACTAATACCTAAAAGGGAATATGGCCTAGTTATTGCAGATATTCCTCATGGTTTCAATTTCCCAGACATTGAATATGATAGAGAACCATATACTTATCAAGCTTTTAGTAAAGTGGTTAGGGGTTTTCAAGAAGTGAAAACATCACCACTTTGGAAATTTGTGACATTTCATTCAGACACACAGTTTCCAATGTTATTAACAAGCTTCAAGGTTAAATCAAACTCAAGGATGCAACTTAAATGGTAAGACTTTGAAATTGTATGTTTGATTCCTCCTAAAAAAATTTATTCATGTAAAATTTAATTGAACTTTTACTATGTTATGTTACAAGAAAAAGTGAAATATTGTTTCTTCCAAAGATCAGCCTATTATAAATGATTGTGAGTTCATCCATGTTGAATGTTGGACAAAAGACGATAGCTATAAGAATATTATTATGAATGGAGTAGATGGGAAAAGTCATAGTCAAGTATTGGTTTATGATGCAGTTGTAAGAAAACTAACATATGAGGATAAATATGCAAAAGGAGATATAGTTAACATTTATCAAAAACCACAAGAATTGATTAACTATCTTATAGATCTATGTTCAAATGAAGGAGAATGGGTTTTGGATTTATTCTCAGGTTCAGGTAAGTTTTATTATACAAATTTAAATTTAAATATTGTCTTTTTTACTTTTTATGTATCCATACTAATTTTCTTACTTATTTTTTTTGTGCTTGATGATTAGGTACAACACTAGCATGTTGTCTACTAAAAGGAAGAAATTGCATTGCCATTGAGAAAAACCCAGTTCAATGCAAATTTATTCAGCAAAGAATTAACGCTCTTAAATTCCTTCCAGATGTGAAGCAACAAGTTGGTTTGAGGAAAGAAGATTTTAATGAATCACGTGTGGAAAAAAAATCAAAGGAACCTCAACCACCATTATATGGAATGATTGGAAAGGGACACTTTGGAAGATTTTCTGACATGAAAGATCCATTAGAAGACGACAATGATCAAAATGAAGAAGAAAATGTTGCGGAAGAAGCCATCAATGTTGTTCTAGATGATGTTGAAGATGTATTAGTTGATATTGTTGATGATGTTTAAGTTATGCTTGCAAACAAAGCTTATTTTTTGAGAACTATTAATCAGTTTTACTTGTAATGTTTAGACTTTGATATTTTATGAGAACAACCCTTTTTTTTGCAAAAAACATGTGATTGCTATTATTTTTTGACATAAAATTCAATAAAAATGTTATTTTCTTAAGTTTTTTTGTTAATATTCTCCCAAAAAATTAGTTTATTTAACATGTTTTTTCCAACAAAAAGTCTGTAAAAGTGTATTTTTTGCATTGTATTTATATTGAAAAATTATATTTTTTTGTCATATGGTTCAAAATATTGGTTTTTTAGCGACAATTTTTTGATGTGCATTGGAAAATTATTTAACAATACATAAACATGTAGAAAATATAAACTTTAGAATATTGACCCTTTTTCCATCTTTTATGTATGTGAAAAATTGAAGATATCATTACAAGTTTTTATTTTAAAAAAATTTATTTTTTTTTATTTTTAAAACACAAGTACATAAATGCACTTAAAAATAAACATCTCACAGAAGAAGAAGACATTAGAAAATCTATAGTGTCAAAATAAGTCCTATAAAAAAACGTTGGTGATGATACACCACCACTATTCAAAATCGACATAAAAAACATCACATAAAAAAATAAAAAAATAAAAATAAAAAAATTAATAAAAAATAAAAAAAAAAAACAAAATGAAAAAAACTTTAAGTGCCAAAAACATGTTCAATTTTTTTTTTCTTGATTCTACATCGCCACTTTTTCAAAATCAGGTGTTTTTCTTGATACTTCAAAAAGTAGGTAACAATGAGGTTACCTATTTCATCGATAACAGTGTTATCTCTGTTGCATGCATTTCTTGGTCATCTTCATAGCGCTGGTTATCCATTTGACAATTCACAAATTCCTCTTTTGTCTATAAATAGTTGTTGATATGTTTATCATCTTGAAAGACCTTCTAATACTGCACATTATCTAGGACAATAGGGCAGTGTCTGACATTTATCATACTTCTTATTAGGATACAACGGAATTTTGAACATGTTGGCTGAAGTGGCAAGAGAATCAACAATAACATTGTTGTCCCTTGGGATCAACGAAAAAGTGTACTCAGTGAATATCTTGAGGATATCTAGTACTTCATTTTGATAAGCTCACATCCTTGGATGCTTGGCCCAGTTTTCTCCCTTTTACTTGCTTTATTACGAACTCGCAGTCGCCATATACAGAAATCTTCTTGGCACCTAGCCTCTTGAGAATTTTCAGACCAGTTATCAAAGCTTCATACTCAGCTTCATTGTTTGAACATTTGAAAGCCATATTGTAGGAGGAAATTAGAACATTGGGAGGAATTCTTAATGACTGAGTTACAGGGATGTGAATCCATACTCCAATTCTAGCCCCTTGTTTGCCCAAAGTTCCATCAAAGTCCATGGTCCACAAACTACTTTCTTCATCAGGAAGCTGCAAATCGAATGGAAGCACTTTACTTCCTCCTTGAGAGAGTTTTGATGTACCAAAAATTTATGTTTCTTTCACTGTTTCATCACTTTTTTGAGGTAATTCGCTTGGTCCCAAACCACCTGGCATCTTTTCATAAATTTCTGCATTTGCCAATTCTAAAACAGAATTTGAAAATTCAGAATTTTCTACTTTTTCTTCAGTCAAAACTTCAGAAAATTTTGAACATTCATCATTGAAAAATATAAAGCACTCTAAATTTGTATGAACGACATGTATATGATGATTATTTTTCTTTTCTTGGCTGCTAATCATGTACTTCATTTTACTTTCCCGTTATAGTTTCCTAAGTTTCCCAAATATGGGAATGGTATCATTTGAAAAATCAAGTTTTAAGGTACCTCTAAGCTTATCTCCCCATGACCGAGAGAGAAACATTCAATATCTAGGAGGGATATCAGCCACAACAAAATCCATGAGGACATTCTTGGTTGGGATCTTCTCTAATGACACCACTAGGTCCTTGATGAGGCCAAGACATTTCACCCTCCCTGAATCAAATGAATAAATATCATGATAACATATTGTGATATCCAATCCTAATCTATCCATAATGGCCTTGGGCATGAGGTTGTGAGAGGCTCCAGAATCAAGCATGGCGTTATGAAGGATAAAATCATGGATTTTGAGGCTTAGATAAAATGGAGGGACCTCACTATCTTCTAGATCAGAATCAACAACAGGACCAAAAATAATCTCAGGGTGATCATCACTCACATTAAACATGTCATACATTTGATCAACTCTAAGAAAATTAGCTACTTGAACTTTGTATTGAATGTTTTTCTACCTCTTTCAATGGTGCATCTTTCTTTTTGGGTTGATCTTTGTGTGAAGACTCTTTCTTATGTCCTCCATCTTGGACTTCTTTATACTTTATTTGACCATTGGAGGGATCTTTGTTGCCTTTAGCATGATTAGGAACAACAGGTCCTTTTTCTTTACTTTGATTTGAAGCAGTAGCTTCTTTATGATGAGAATCTACTTGAGCGTTCTGTTTTTTCTGATTGGAGGTTATAGGAACATTCTTATTCCTCAAACCATACTGTCTCTGCACTTGAGAAAGAGCATTATGATATACCCTATAATAATCTTATGTGTGCACTGATAACATGTCATCATTCGACAAGATATAATGTTGATCATCCGGTGCACAAATTTCTGCAGAAAATTGACCATCTTTAGTGAGGAAAATAGGTTGTTGATTTTACTCAAATAAATGATTCTCGCCAGAAATTTATTCTTCATCATCTTCATTGGGGCCTTCATTATAATTCTATTGAAATGGAGTGTTAATTTTCTGCTAACATTGTGGATCTTGACCGCTATGTTCCCTTTGCTTGATCCTGTATTGAGGTCATTGATTTTGACCCCTGAAATTGGGATTTCTAATGGAGAGTTCAGCTTGTCGATCAGCGATGGAAATTTTACCCATCATATTCTCCATGGTCTTGATAAAGGTATCTAATTTTCCCTCTCATGAAGTATATGTTTACTTTTTAATAGTGATCCTTTTCTCTGTCTTGATTTTAGACTTCTTGATGATCAAATTAGCTTCCACGCTCACTATGTTTCTCTGCATTTCTTCAAGAGTTGAGGGGTTTATTTCCCTCAACTGATAGGCCATGTTAGGATCAAAACCATCAGGATAGTGAACTAAAGCAAGGCCTAGAGGGGGATTAATATTCTCAGGAATTGAATCATGTATTTTATTGAATCTAGCTGTAAATTCTTGGACAGACTCATTGGGATTCCTTTTCAAGGCGTTACACTCAGCTAAAATCTGCAATGGATTTTTTCTGTTCCCATTTTTCCATAAAAAATTCAATCAGTTGTTGTGAAGTACCTATTGAACCAACTATGAGATAACAAAACCATTTCTTTACCTCTCCATAGAAACTTTGTGTAATGATGCACATCTTGGCATCGCCATTGTCGATCTCTTCAATATCTACGAAATTCATCACTTTGGAAATGTGTTGATAAGTTGTAATCTTTGATGTTCCATCTAAAAGTGGAAGTCTCTGACCATAGTTCTGAGGTAGTGGAGTGAGCTCAAGCGGTAAGATCAACGAAGAAAATTTGGCCATCACTAATCGAGGAGGTGGTGGAGGTGCTGATGGCATGAAAACTTGCAGAGGTAATGATGGAATGAAAGGAAGGGTTGATTATGTAGCTGCATGAGAAGGTTTAATGATAGGCGAAGAAAAATCCTGATGCTAATATTGGAAATAAATTTTTTCTGAAGTTTCTTGAAACTTATCCACCAAACCCTTAAGTTTGTGGAAATTAGACTAGACTTCACTATCAACTTTGGAAAAGAAAGACTCAGAAAATGGTGCAAAGGTCTCAAAATCAAGAGGATCAAAGGTGGTTTCTGAAAGAAAGGTTTCAAACTTAGTTCTAAACAAAGATCTTTCATATTCTGAACTATAAAACAAATCTTCTGAAAAAAATCATGTAGGTAAGGAATTTGATTTGACAAGTGGAGGAATATCTCTTTCAACCTTCGAGACTTCGTTTTATGATTTCTAAAAAGAATCTCAGGGTAATTCACAATTGATGAGATATTTCGGTTTGGATTTGACATATTATGTCTTTTAGGAGCCAACTTAAGATATAAATTTTGGACTTTGACTCAGATTTAAGAATTCAGCCTGTTTCGAATGCTAGATCTTGTCACCTACAAGTCTAACTTTCATAGGATTAAATAAATATTCCCAGGGAAAGTTTAGAAATAGCTTCCAAGAAATGGTTCCAAGAACGTTATCACTTTCCTCAACTTCCCAAGGCTGAAAATGAGATTGAAGAAAGGTAACCACAGACCAGGCTTTAGGTCAGGTAGCTAGCCCTACCAGGACCATATAGGGCTCTCTCATTGTCACTTTTGTAGTCAAAGGAATTACTAAGTATATAATGATTTTAGGCTAGGTATTTAATCTTAGTAAATAGGATTTTTTTAATGTTTTTAGTGTTGGATAGAAAATTCAGTGAGTAGACTGTATATGAGGTTTCTTAGGTTTGAATTCCAAGGTTAATTTGCAAATAATATGTGTATCTAGATAGGTATTTTGAAATCATTTTTAATAGGTCATTTAGTACAGGGTGAAGTGAAAAAGAGTTTTAATGAGCACTGAGGTGAATTCATTCATTTATAAGCAAATAGACATAACAATGTAAATCTTGTCTAAAACAGAGCATTAAAAAACATGATTTCTGCTCATAAACTTACAAGATAAACATATAATAAAGAATCAGATATGGTATTAAGCATCAATTGATAAACATACATAAGAATAATATATTCTCCAATGAATACCACAAGTATCTCAACACAATTTCTGCAAATTTGTCTCTGATTTCATTCCCAATTGTTGATTACAAAATATCTACTACAATATGAGACTATCCAACCCAGAAAAAGACTAAAGAGAGACTACTTATAGAAAATATGGACTATGACACCTCATAAGTATGAAATCCCATCCAAAATGGATCACAAATACACAATATTAGTCATTTCCTATATTATAAGGAAGTTAGAAACCATTCCCTGAATTTTAGCTATGAACTAGGAGTGTTTTTCCCTTCCATTAATTACATATTTCCTCATGATAGGAGGAAAAAACCAACTCAATAACTCTAATGCCAACTCACAGGATAGAAAAAATTCAAATTTGTGACAATTTCTGAGCTTGAAAAGTGTCATGAGGAATCCAATGCTAATTTGTAACAATTCTGACAAAAGGGTAACAAAAATTTGCAGAAGCGTAACATAACTTTGTAGGGACTTTTGAGGCACTTTTAGGAGTCCCAATCCACTTCTAAAAGAATGGTCAGCTAGCCCTAGTTTCTAGAACATCTTGAATTTTTCAAAATTTCCTAAGGGAAGTCCTTCAAAAATCCATTCTCTCAAGGTTACTCCCAAAGCATAACAAAGGCTCCAAAAAGGTGGCAGAAACATGAAAAATGAGTGGTTTTTGAGCTTTTTATCCAAAATTAAAGCTTGTCATGCCAAGGGGGTTCTTGATTTGTAATGTACTCATCAAAATCCATCCATCCATGTAAATAAATCATCATTTGGATGCCCCCAAAATAACCGTAACAAAAGTTTGTTACCCTTCTGCAATGAGAAATTTCCAGAATTGTGCAAAAATCACAAAAAATACCAAAATTGATCAAAAATTCTCAAAAATTGGTTTTTTAGCACATTTTAATGAAGGGATAAACATCCAAAGAAGATTCAACCAACAATTCCAAGCTATGTTTCTCTTTTAGCTTCATTTTTACTTATTTTAGCCTTTTCTTCAATTGTTTCAGCCTTATTTGAGAAATTGTGTTCCTGGTGCGATAATGATTTTCCATGTGTATTTGTAGCTTATTGTCCCTCTTAGCCATATTCAAGAGCTTCTCCAAATTATGATTTACCCTTTAAAACCAAATCTCTATGTCTTCATTAATCTCCATGGCTATAATCTCATCAAAGGTCAACTCTTTAGGTGGATGAGTCTATTGTCTTTCTATTTTCAGCGCCCTTTTGAGGCCTCTTGTTTTTGGCCTTCTTGATTTTGTTTCAGCCTTTACCTTTGACTGCCTCTAGGTCAGGCTTGGGCTTTCTTTGTAAGAGCTACTTCACTTCCAATTGAAAAAAAATTTGCTACAAGAAAGTGATTTGATAATTAGCAATGGAAAACATCTTTTTCAATTATTTTATTTACTCATCTTTCTCTCTGATGATCTCTTCAGCTGATTTTACCTCCACCTTCTCTGCTAGCTCAACCTCCAATGGCACTAATTCACTATGTTGATGTAAAAGAGGTTGGTCCTCTATCTCACTTTTTTCTACAATGGTGTCAAGTGTAAGAACACTTTTGGCAGACTTAGTCGCAAAAATATGTCTCTTCATTTTCTCATAGGTGTGAGTAAACAAAACAATCCTAGGAGCATCTAAAATATGAGTTGGTATGCTAGAAGAGCCAACCTCCATTGGATGTGCTGATGATTTACTAGGCAAGATAGGAGGGCTAATGGTAGGTATTGCTGATAATATCTCCAAAAAAAATTCCCAAGTCATGTTGATGGAAGAAAGGTGATGCAATATAATAAGCTTAATCAGACCATGATGAAAAACACTAGTGTGATGATCTTCTTTTCTACTCTAAACCTTCTCATTCATATTAATCAAACTCCTGTATAAATAATATGGAAAATCAAGTGTTTTGACATAGGTAAAATGCATCAACAGTCTGATATGATACCTATACAACCTGGAAAACCTCCTTCACATGTGAAGTACTTCATTATGAACATCATCAAAGGAGCATAATTGTTTATAAGGAAATAGGTAATCTGTCTCCTCTCTAGCATGAGGCTTAAGAAACCATATGTAATTTTCAATTTCTAACTCCATTCCCTTGAACCACATCTCTCCATGAAAAGGAATACATGTTACTAAAGAAATTAGGTCTGCTGATAGGATTATCTCCATACTTGAAATAGTGACCTTTCCCATGCTGAAGATTCTATAAAATAGGCTGTTCAATTGAAGATTATACCCCTCTTCCATGAGCCTTTCACAAAATCTCAAACACTCAACTCTCTCAAAAAATCTTCTGGCCAATGGCGAGGCATTGATTTCGTGCATTGTGAAGGGTTCTAGCCTGAGGTGGCACCCTCCCTTGAAGCTCTTCTTCTCACTTTCAATTTTGTTTGTCACTAGAAGATGAAAAACCTAGTGTATTGATGGGATGAGTAAATGTATTGAAATATTTTATGAGGTGTTCACAAGGTAATGATGCCAAGCACTGAGCTGGTTTGGAGGTTTTCTAAGCCAAAAAAAAAAAATTTCCTTTCCTCCAGTAGCGTAACAAGGGAGGCAAAAGTGTAACAAGGGCTCACATAAACATAACAAGGGTTGCAAAAACACCTACACAAAACACCAGAAACATAACAAGGGTTGCACAACACACTCCAAAAGTGTAACACGCTTACCCAGAAACGTAACAGAAGCTCCCAGAATCATAACATGAGCTATAGGAGCATAACACAAGCTTCTAGAAGGGTAACAAATGAGTTTTAAAGTGATTTATGCTTTGGATTTGGACTTTGACCACCATTGGAGTGTGGTTTAGGTAACAGAGGTGCTCTTCCACACATCAACGGATAACAATGAGTAAAAATGATCTTGTTTTTTCCTTTTATAATCTTTAGATGACATTTTTTCCTTTTGAGATTTCAAATGGCCTTTTTGACTTTTAATGAGACAATAAGACAGATTTCACCTCTTTGAAATTTTTGAAACTTGAACCATTTAAAACAAGACAAATTGTATTTATTTTATTCCCTAAGCATTCTATCTCCCCCTTTAGAGGTTTATGAGTGAGATGAAGGGTTAGAGCCTTGTTTTAGGTGACAAATTTAACATTTTCAAAGGCATATATGACCTCCTAGATAGTGACCTATATGAGGTGGAATGATATAACCCTCAAAATTTAAATGATAATTAAGGAGATGACCTTGAAAATGATGATGGCAATGAATGAGATGAGGGAGCAGCACACTTGACCTAGAATTTTTTAGTGACAAAATTATTTTTTGAAAACTAGTTTGAAAAAGTGAAAATTTTGACCTATGACTTTTTAGGAAAACAACTAAAAGAGTTATTTTGTATCATTGACATACTGACACTAACAAGAAAAATGATCATGAAAGAGAAAGGGAATAGCGATCATGCCCAAGGGAACAGCAATTGTGTCGAAGGCTTCTCTACCCCTTCCCTTTATTATCAAAAGAAAGGAAGAAAGCAAAAGAAAAAGAGAGGAAAAAAAGAAAATCAAGAAATTTAATTAAAAAATTTAAAGGAAACATATGTACATTATATAGAGAGTTCGATAAATAAAGACAAATTTATGAAGATGAAGTTTTTGGGTTTCTACCTCACTCTGCTAAGATCTGAAAAATGGGATCATTGCTTACCTCGTGATAAAAATACTCCTTTGCGAGTGGTTAGTGGTAAAGGCGTAACAAATTTCCATTTACCATAAAAGAGGTACCAGATCCATCTATGGTTTTTAAGGTTATGTTACCATTCTTGTGGACTTCTTTGCTTTCGTATGTCCTGAGCCACTGTGTCTGTAATTTCCCTTGGAAATCGTGGAACCTGGAATCATATAGAAATTCACGGTCACCAATTTGAAATGATTTCATTTTAATCATTTGGTCATGTAATTTTTCTCTTTGTTGTTGTATACTAGTACTGTGTTCCACAGTAGATAGGCATGCTTCATCCAACTCATTAAGTTGTTGCAGTCATTAGCTTTGGGCTTCTGTAACATCCAATATGAGTTCAGTCGCAGTCTTGAGAGTATTTATTTCAAACTCTATTGGAAAAATGGGTTCTTTGACAAAGACCAGATGATATGGGGAGTGACCAGTATTGTTCCGCCATGTTGTCCGATAAGCCCAAAGTTCTTCCGATAGTTTGGTTGCCCAATTCCGATGATTTTCAGATATGGTCTTAGTTATAATTGCTTCTAGGACCTTATTAGTGCTTTCCACTTGTTATTTTTCCTGAGGATGATATGGGGAAGTAATTCTATGGTTTATATGATAATTCTAAAGGGTGGCTGCAATCTTATGACCTATAAACTACAACCCCCCATCTGTTATTACCTCTCTTGGTAATCCATATCGTACAAAAATTTCCAACAGGAAATTAACTATTGCCTCCTCCGTAGCTCTTGGCAAGGCTACTACTTCGACCCATTTGGTTATGTTGGGCAGTGAAAAAGGTATGAAATTACTGTGTATCTTCTCATTCTTTTACTATAGACATACTGCTTTTTACCTTGGGAAGGTAATTTATTACGAGAATTATGATAAAATTGGAGAGGTTTATGTTTACTATAAAAAGATGACTAAAGATTGCTTTTTGATTGATAAAACAGGAATTAGACGAAGTGAACAACTATACAAAATACGAGGCTGAGATCAATGCAACTGCTGCTCCATCAGCGTTGAACCACATCCATCCAAAGACAAGGAGATCTGAATGAATTGCTAAAAAGAGGCAGGGGACAGCTCGGCCTCAGTCAAAGTAAACAAGATGATAACTAAACGAAGGGGAGCGAATTGTTCAAACTCATATTATTCCTTGTCTTGTCCATCAGGTTTTGATATATAAAGCAACGTCCTTTAGTGATCAGAGAGTCAGTCAGTTGGTCGAAAGTTCTTATATTCAAACATTTCTCTGTAATATTATGTTTATTGGCTCTCGGCTTTGAGAGAACAACCTCTGTAATACTTTATGTTCGATTAATATCCAACATGCATTTCATTTCATCTCTTAAGTTCTGAAGTAGCCCAGCAGTATTTCACTGGCGCTAAGGGTTCGGCTCTGGTGGAATTACCTTGTTGTTTGTATTTTTACTCTTTGCTTACTGTTGTGTGAAGTTGTGTTTAATGTTTATTTCGATTACAGAGTTGATTGAATGTTGTTATATTGAATACAGATTCATTAACGAATTGCATTTCTATTTTTATCCTTTGCAAGAAGTACATTCGATGCTCATTTATCTTGCTATCATTATAGAAGCTTTGTTGTTCTATATTCGATTCTAGTTGTTTTTTTATTGGTTTATGATTTTTCATAATTAATTGGTGTGCAGTATTGGTTGTTGACAGGATTGGAGTATAGAGATTAGTCGCTTAGAATTATAATTGTTGTTCGATTCATGTTGTTGTTCCATTTCTGTTTATTGTTTACTTTTAATTTATAGCTTCATATTAGCAGATAGATTAATTACAGTTGCTATGAATGCATAGGAATTATGAGTTGATGTTCCTTTCTAGCCTTTGCAGTTCCTTTCGGTTATCTTTATTAGAAAATATTTCGAGCTTGATTTCATTTCTATTGCTTTAAGAACAAGACCACCAACTGTAGAGAACACTGGTTACTGCTTCCAAGTTCCCAGATTGGTTATCTTGCCTCAATGTGATTTCAGTTGCATCGATTTCTAAGGGAAGGAGTTACTGCTAATGTATCCCTGATCGATGGTTTGCAGATTAATGTAGTTAAGCTTTCAAAGCATTTCCATTTATGTTACTGTAATTAGATTTCTTTACAAGCATCTGTTTACTTTTGGATTGAACATTATGTACTACATCTTCATAGCATTACTCTTAGTTAATTGCAGCCTCAGACAGAGTACACTCTTGAAATAAAAAGTCACTCCCGGATTGATGATTAATGTAGGCTAATTAGGTGTTCAAAATATACCTTTTTATGACCCAAAATTTTGGCGCCATTGCCAGGGAGAGTGTATGCCATTTCAAAGGAGTGATGCATAGTTGATTTTCTTCTGCTTGCGAAGAATTGGGTATTAAAGACAGAAGGTAAGAACCTGCGCACTGGGAAAGAAACACACTTGCTCACCGCCCGCTTCATAGCAAAAGTAGGTAAGCTTCTTTCTTTAGGTAGGAATGAAGGTTTGTTTTCTTGAATGAATAGACCAACTAAGAAAAACAAAATTCCTCCTAAAATTGAAAAACCTAAGGGACTGGTGACCCTTGGGCGGACAACTTTTATTGACGAAATCCTTAAAAGAACTAAATCTCAGCCATCAGTAGGATTTAGAAAAGCTATCTCTAGACTGCCTAATAGCTCCCTTCAGGCTAAAGAATCACCATCTGAAGCCTTTGCTAAGATACACAGTCAAACAGGGGGAATTGAGCAAGATTCCCAAGAAATTGAGAATCCCTGCATAATTTCCCCTCAAGAAGGGAACTCTAGCAATATCCGAGAAGGAGAAGGGGAAAAAGGAGAAATAGGAGACTGCACATCTCCTATTGAAATAGCCCAAACGATAAGCAGTCCAGATAAGGGAAGTGTTGTTAAACTTATTCAAAACCAAGGTCCTGAATCACCTCAAATAGTAGGTCAACAAGGAATACTCATTATTCCAGATAAGGGGAGTGTTGTTAAATCCATTCCTGTCCCTGATAGTCAGCCTAGAAATTCCTTGGAGATACCAGAAGGATATTGGCACATTTTTGACCAAATGGCCTAGAACCAAAATCAGAACCAGCAGACACCCCAACAAACCTCTACGCTGCAATATCCTATAGTAGATACTGCAGTCAATGCGCCTATGAAGGCCATTCCCCTTCAACATATTCCTACATTTCATGGCTTAACATCAGAAGATACAGATGTGTTTTTGTTTGAATTTGATGTGTTATGCAGGGGATATGATTATACCATTGATCCCCAAAAACTAAAACTATTCTCTTCAACGTTAAAAGGGGCAGCCTTACGATGGTTTATGGGATTAGGTGGGGGTGTCATAACTGATTGGGATCAGATGAAAGCTGCATTTTTAAAGAAATATCAAGATTATTGCAGGTCTTGGGAATTAAAAGATGAAATATTCCAAATGACAGCAAAACCAAATGAAACCTTGGAAGAATATGTGGAACGGTTTCAATACAATCTTCATATATCCCCTTATGCATCTTTACCCTTACCCGATAATGTTTTGAAAACCACATTAATTAGGGGAATGAAAGATCAATGGGTTGAAACATTGAATATTATGGGAAAAGGTGATATATATCAGGAAATTTATCCTAACATCATTGATTTGTGTATCAGGATTTCGAGGGGAAATACAAGGCTAAAATCAACAGAACATGATATGATTACAAGAGAAAATAAGACCTCTAATGAAGGTGTTATTCGTGCAGAGATTGGAAATATGCTAGAAGATTTTAAGACAGACATACTTGGGACTCTAACAACGCAGTTCGACATTATGCAAGCCAAAAAAAAGCAAGTAGAAGCAGAGCAAAATTTGGCGATATTCTGTCCCAGATGCAGGAAAAAACACAGCCACAAAGATTGCCCATTGGATGTGATCAAAGTCTGCGCCATTTGCACGAAAGATCACCCTACAGAAGGATGTCCTTTTCTTCCTGGCCGAAAAGCAGTTTATAAGGAGGCATAAGAAGAATCATAAGTGGTATGTCTGCTTAATAAACGTCGACAATGGCAGCCACGACAATCAGGTATTCCAACTAATCCATTTTCTTCCTTCTAGCCTCCTCAATATAATGCTCAGCAATATAGTGGAATGTGGCAAAATCAACCACCTTTCGCCAATTGGTTGCAACAGCCATTTCCTTCAACATCTTGGCCAAATCAAACAAATCAAAATAATTGGCCTAGCTTTCCTTTCTGCCCACCGTTTTGGAAAAATAATAATTATCCTACACAATGGTCCCCCTCTACTTCCCAAAGTCAGGCCTGGCAGTCAAACTAGCAAAGACCTACAAATCAGCCAGCTGGAACAATCCCTCTCTCTCAAACTACACTGCGAGCTCCCTATACAAACCCCCAGACCAACTTAAGACCACAACTACCAGCCCAGCCCAACCCAAACCCAAACAATAGGCCAGTTCAGTTTGTCCAAATAATGGAACCTCCAGAATTAGAAACTAAACTAAGGGAGTGCAATGACCTTCAATTACAGTCTGGGCGCATAGTAGAAACAAAGAGAAACAATAATGTTCATATTGAAGATCTGTTACCTGTAGAACAAACATTACAGAAAGAGAAAGAGGTTCAACAAAAAAATCAAAAACAAGCAATAACCTCCTCTCCACCATTCCTAGAATGATTAATCATACCGCGCCCATTAGAACACCCTAATTTTGATCTTCTAGGAGAATTAAAAAAAAATTGTATAAAAATCCCTCTCCTCCAAGCTATTCAAGATATCCCTATATATGAAAAAACCATTAAGGAATTATGCATAAAGAAACCAAAGAGGAGAAAAACCACCGACCCAACGGTCCAAATAGTCGGTACTTTATCTGACTTATTATCAGGAATGGAAACAACTGTAAAATATGAAGACGCAGGAAATCCTATAGTGACAGTGAAAATCCATGGGAAATTGTTTCCAAATGCATTAGTTGATTTGGGAGTAGCAATCAATATCCTAACAACCACCACCTGTCAAAAACTTGGCATTACATCGCTAGAACCAACAACAACCTTATTGGAATTGGCTGACCAATCGGTAGTCAAACCAGAAGGTACACTACAAGATGTAATGGTATCTATAGATTCTTGGGAATAACCTGTTGACTTCTTGGTCATCAATCGAAAGAATCGACTAGAAGGACACCCGTTGATCTTAGGTAGACCTTGGTTGGAAACTGCCGATGATTATATTGGATGCCAACAAGGCAACATGAAAATAACAAGGGGAAACTATGTCTAGAATTTAGCTTTATATCCCCCAGCCCAACTAAGTCTATCAATAATCAAAACAAAAAAACAACCTGTATCATATCTTATGGAAAATATGAGATCACCTCTAACTGTAGAAAATGCTCTTGATTTTAAAGATAAAATAGAGGATGATGTCATTAATAATTTTATTAATAAACCACAAACCAGATCCCATTTACAATGTCACATGATCAACGTAGAATTTGATAATAAAGTAGAAGAAGATCCTTTGAAATACATTTATGATCAAGTAATACCTACTACTTCTGTGTACAATAGCAAGATTGTAGAAATTGAGCCGGGAAAAACTCTAAACATTAACAAAAATCTAACTGCTGAACAAGAAGACAAGTTGGTCCAATTATTACGAAAATACAAAGCAGCCTTTGCATCGGATTAGCACGATATGAAAGGAATTGACCCTCAATTGTGTACACACCACATCTGTATTGAAAAATATGCAAGACCCATTCACCAACCCCAAAGAAGACTAAACCCTCACCTCAAAGATATTGTGAAAGCTGAATTACAAAAACTATTGGATGTTAATTTCATCTACCTAATATCTTATAGCAAGTGGGTCTCTCCATTAGTAGTGGTACCAAAAAATAACGGAAAGTGGAGAATATGTGTAGATTATCATGAACTTAATAAGGCAACATAGAAAGACCACTTTCCCCTTCCTTTCATTGACCAGGTATTAGACACATTGGCAGGAAAGAAATTATTTTCTTTCCTCAATGGCTTCAGTGGGTACAATCAAATCCAGATTGCCCCTGAAGACCAGAACAAAACTACTTTTACCTGTCTCTGGGGGACATTTTCCTATCAAGTCTTACCTCTTGGCCTATGCAATGCCCCTGCTACATTCCAAAGGGCCATTCTCAGCATCTTTGCAGACTTAATAAATGAAGGTCTCGAAGTATATATGGATGATCTTACACCTTATGGGGATGATTTTGAGCCTGCATTAGAAAATCTAGAGAAGGTATTGCAAAGATGTATTGACATTAGGCTTTGTTTAAGCCATGAAAAGTGTCTTATGATGATGACCGAAGGAGTTATGTTAGGGCATTATATTTCAGCAGCTGGAATTCAAGTGGACCCAGCTAAAATTCAAATAATCTTGTTAATACCCACACCCACCACACAAACATAGGTACGTAGCTTTCTTGGATTTTCTGGTTACTATCAAAGATTTATAGAGCATTATTTTCGAATAGCTGCACATTTATATGCACTAACTAGAGATGCTGATTTTATTTGGACAGATAAATGTGACAATGCCTTTAATGATCTGAAAAATCTTGTTTCAACAGCCCCAGTGCTGAGGGGCCCAAATTGGAATTTGTCATTCCAAATTTCATCTGATGCCTCAAACATACTAGTTGGAGTAGTACTTGGGTAGGAGGAAGACAAGAAGCCATATGCAATCTATTATATTAGCAAAAATATATCCCCTGCTGAATTAAATTATATTATGACTGAGAAGGAATTTTTAGCTGTAGTTCATGCTATAAATAAGTTTAGAAATTATATAACTGGGTATCCTGTAGTACTATATACTGATCACTCTGCCATTAAATTTTTAGCAAATAAACCAGTTACAAATCGAAGAGTGACAAGATGGTTGATTTTATTGCAGGAATTTGACATTACAATCAAAGATCGACCTAGGAAAGAGAACCCTGTAGCTGACTTTCTGTCAAGAATGCCAAAGCCAACAGATACAGAAGCAGTTGAAGACCACTTCCCAGATGAGCATTTTTTTGTTGTTACTATCAAAACACCATGGTATGCTGATATAGCAAATTATTTGGCAATAGGTAAATTACCTAAACATCTGTCCCTTAATGAACGAAAACAAATAATACAGCGTAGTACCCGATTCTCTTGGATTGAGGGCTACCTATTTCATATAGGGGCAGATATGCAAATAAGAAGATGTGTCTAGGAGGACGAGGTATTTGATATTTTGAGCATGCCATAATGGGCAATGTGGCGAGCATTTTGCAAATCGTAGAACTACCCATAATTTTTTACGAACAGGCTATTATTGGCCTACCATCTTTAAAGATGCCAAAAAAATTGTGCAAGTCTGTGATAGCTGCCAAAGGGCAGGTCACCCTGGGCAATCTGATGAAATGCCTTTGAACCCTCAACTAGTGATTGAACTATTTGAACGTTGGGCGCTTGATTTTGTTGGCCCTATTAGCCCTCCCTCAAACCAAAAAACATACATCTTAGTTGCAACTGAGTATGTCACTAAGTGGGTCGAAGCAGAGGCAATTTCCAAAGCTACAGAGGACTCCGTAATACAGTTTCTTTTCCAAATCTTTGTGCGATATGGCCTCCCCAGGGACATAATAACAGATGGAGGACCACATTTTGTAGGTAATGAATTAGCTGAAACACTACAAAAATACCACATTCAGCACAAAATTACAACCCCATACCACCCACAGGCCAATGGCCAAGTAGAGAGCACGAACAAAGTGATTGAATCTATATTGACAAAAACCGTTGCCTCACACAGACGGGATTGGGCCTACAGATTTCCAGAAGCATTGTGGGAATATCGAAAAATGTGGAGACCCACTACAGGATATTCACCATATCAATTCGTATTTGGAAAAGAACCCATCTTTCCAATAGAATTTGAAATTCAGACATTGAGAACATCTCAAAAGGTGGGTCTAGATCTAAATGAAGCCCAGGCTAAAAGACTACAGCAAATTAATGAATTAGATGAAATTAGGCTCTCTACTCTTCAGCACACAGCGTTAATCCAACAACAGAGAGAAAAATGGCATGACGCCCTTATCAAAGAAAATATCTTCCACGAAGGAGACTGGGCACTCCTATATGATTCTAGGTTTTAGGATTTTCCAGGGAAACTCCAGACACGATGGCTCAGACCCTATGAAATACAAAAAGTGCATGATAATGGCACTATTACATTAGATACCATTGATGGATCTGGGCATTCCTTTAAGGTAAATAGTCATTGAATACGATTGTATCATAAACCGCTTACCTAGGAATCCTTTTACCAATAGTTACGGGAAGATTCTACCATGGAAATTCTCGCTGAAGGGGATAACTCCTCCTCGGCACCAGTCTACTAAATAATTTTTTTAAAATTTTGTACATAAATATTTTTCATTTATTTGATTGTTTGCTTTAGGGAATTCGTTTTTAAAACCTTTTTTTATTTCGTTTATTTTCAGTTTTCGTTGTTTGTTTCATGGAATTCTGTTTTTTTTCAAAAGCTCTGTTTATTTCGTCTATTTTGAGTTTCGTTGTTCCTTTCTAAAGGAACATCACTTCTACTGTTCCTTTCAAAAGGAAAAGTAGTTCCGCAAAATGTTTTTGCTGTTCCTTTCGGAAGGAATAGCAGTTCCGCAAAGTGTTTTTGTTGTTCCTTTCGGAAGGAACAACAGTTCCACAAATTGTTTCTACTATTCTTTTTAAAAGGGACAACACCTTTTGAATGGATTGTTTTTGTTTTAGATTAGCATTTTGAGAATTTCTGATGACTCTTCTAAAAGCAAAAATAGTATTTATATACAATCATACAAATTAAATCTTACTGTAATCAGCAAATCAAAAGAAATCGTCATCTTTTTATAAAATTGTTTAGTAATGATAATAAAACAAGAAAAAGGTACATAATCAATAACATAATTTTGCTACCATTTAATTAATTTGATCGATTATCCTTATCATGTTAGTTCTTCCCATATGTTATAACTTTATTTGATTTTTATTTATGGAGTAGGAATAAGGGAATATTCTTTTCTATTGAGATGTTCAGACTTCTTCCACCATCCCTACTCTTAAGGAGTGTTGAGCCATCCTTTATGAATAAATAGGAAAGTGCTATATGAAAAAGAAAAATATTTACATGTTTCGCTAATAATTTTATGGTTTGGTAGATGGAGCATAGGGGTCCTCATCAAGAGCCAGCCTACCATGATCATAAGGAAGGCAATGAAGTGGCATTCCCATCATGGCCACCAAACCAGGGATATGGTCCAATGGAAAAATGAAAAAAAATTATTAAGAAGTCCTTGGAACAGGAGGTCTCATCACGAGCCAGCCTACCCACTTTTCACTTCTTCCTGGTGAATGGCATTGTGATTTATCTGGTCACCAAGCCAGCACAATGGCCTCCATTATGAAATTTAACAAGCACTTCCTTAGCATAAATAAAGGACAATGGTTCCAAGGGTGAGAAAGAAACTCTATCAAGGTTATGGACACCTATGGGAAACAGAGCTCTGTTGATGGTATTGGAGTCACATTTATACACATCAATAGTCATATTTAACCCTTTTTTCTATATCTCTATTTAAATATCAAATTAAAATATGAATACTTAACCTTCGATTTCAAAATTATTATACATGAAAATAATTACAAATCAATCATATTAGTTTGAAGTGGTAAATAACGCATTTGTACTTATGTTTATCCTAAGTTGTCCCTTCTCCTCATATTTGAATCATTACAAAATAATTTTATATCTATTACCGGTTTATCACATGCATTGATTTCAGTAATTGCTATAATTTGATTGAATGTATAATAATTATGCCTACTTTTTCCTGATGTACTACTATTGTGCCACTCTTGCCTCTCTCAATTGATAGTCGAGGGGGACCTATCATCCATCAGGAGGGGGCGTGAATGTCTGCATGCAAATCAAATCTCGATATTTCTTTACCTGTATGCAAACCAAATCCCTGCATTTTAGGGAATAACCAATTTTCAATGACTTACCGTACTGTGTTGTTCCATTGCGATCACTGTGTGTTTGGAAAGAACTAAAAAAGTGCAGAAACGATGGGAGGATGACCAATTCGCAGTGAGCCGCAGGTGCTAGTCGTTTATGATACTGCATGAGAGATTTTGGAAAGACTAGGATGGATTACATATTTCACGAGGATGCAACAACCCCATGAAGTAATGGTCCCTGAATTCTTACAGAACTTGCAAGAAGGGTTCTCCATGGTTAGAGGAAGACAGATAACTGTATCCGATGAAATAATTGCAGAAGTGTCGGGCATACCAGCACAAGGAACTATATGGACGTAGAAGAAGCTTAGGCTTCGAGAAGCCATGAAGATATTTTAGGATGACGGACAAACATGGGTTTTCAAAGGCAAAGGAGTTCAGCCAGCATCATTGGGAGAACCATGGATGAAATTGGCCAAGATTGTGCAGGCCTATATAACGTGCGATGGAAGGAAAGATATGGTAAGACCTCGCCACCTTAAATTACTAGCTGTATTAAAACAGAAATGCATTGTCAATTTTCCTTCATTTTTAAATTCCCTATTGCATGATACCGCCCATAGTATAAGAAAAGCTTAGCATGCAGACATGTTGGTTAACCACCATTGCTTAATTTGATTAATAGTAAGCGTAGCCTCGCCCAGTAACAGACCAGCTAGGAAGAGTTGATATTCTCCATTGATGGTGGGTTAGCCTTACCTACCCCAAAATGAAAGAGAATGGTTGGCTCAACAACTGAGCCATCAACTCACAGACAGTCCCTCCATTCAAAACGAAGTAGGGGGATGATGGAAGGACTTCCGAGCAATAGTAGCCAGCCCCTAGAATTGCACAGCTCGGAGGATGAACAGTCTCCACAATTGGAGGGAGCAAGCCCTCGTACTGATGAAGAAGAGTAAATGGAAGGAGAAATTCGCTACTCGGATGAAGAAGAAATAAGTAACCACACCAGTGGTGGAAAACAATCCAGTGCAGAGGAAGGAAATACTAAGGAAGAAGAAATTGAAGGAGAAATTCGATATTCGGATGAGGAAGAAGGAAGATATCATACTTGTGAGGAGGACGAAGACAATCATAGCAGTGACAAAGAAGGAACAGAGCCTCCCGAAAATGCTACCATAAGCCCTTTACAGGAAGACCAATTGGCCAAAATTTTGGCCAATATGAGTGACTATGTGTAGCCTCATAGCCCTTTGGACCTTAAAATTGATATTAATCAATTGTAGGAGTACTCTACAATCAACAAAGATACAGCTAAAGAAATGTTGGATGAAACAACAAACCCTAGCGAAGCCAGGTTTGCTTCCCCTGAAAGGCATGAACAATAAAACACCGAAGTAATATCCCAACTTGGAAGCCCTCAGGAGATTGCAGAGTAAACTGAGGGTATGATTCCCGAAAAATTTAACCAAGGGCATATGAATGTGGAAGAAGAACCCCAAGCAGAAGATGAAGAAGAGAACCTAACTAAAAGCATGGCTGATATGGACCAAAATCCTGCCGAGCAAACGGGTTCAGATAAGGGAACAACTGTTCCATTAAAGAAGAGGAGGAAAGTAACTGAGATTGAAAAGCTTCGCAGGGAATGAATGAAGCTTCATAAACTCGTAGAACAGCTCAGGCAAACCATTAGGGTTCCCAGAATGAAACAAATGTCTAAGCGAGCCCCCAAGAGAAGGAGTATAGCTACCAAGTGAATTTCGAAAAAGAGAAAGGTGACTGCTAATAGGAACCCCCAAGTTGCAGAAGAAGCCATGCCTGAGCCTAATTATGGAGATACAGGATAGAAAACAACCATTCCAACACAAGCTATTCCAGAGGGACCCGTTTCAAGCGAAAATTTGCATGCTAGTAGTCAGCATACTTTTAGTGACCCGACACTAGCCAGACTCCAAGAGGAGTTGGCACAAGCCCGAATAGAAAGGAAAAGGTTGGAAGAAGACACTGTCCCAAGAAAGAGATATCAAGAGTTGTAGCAACAGATGAAATTTATCCACAAAGCAGAAGCAGAAGCTCACGAAAAATGTCAAAAAGCAAAGAAAAAGGCTGACAAGGTAATGAACCAATTAAGACTAGCCTACAATCAAATGGACACTCTTTACTCATTGTACACTTATGTCTTAGCCTGTAGATGCCCCACCAAAAACAATGCTTTGTTTTTACTACAAAGATATTTACAGCTAAAGATTAAGGCATTAGGGTAGGGAAATCCATAGAGCTAAAAACTATAGATGACTTTGTATCATGCTGCAAACTTTATGGGATCAAAGTACAGTGCCTTTTGTGTGAATTTTATTTACATAATCTAATGCTTGAAAATGATTGTGAGTCAAACCCTAGCCCTTTTGTGGGAGATGTTCAATATCAGACATTCATTTCCTTTGCTGTAAATCAATTAAAATGGCTTAAAGCCTATAATGATTTTCAAAGGCAGGAAAATGAATTAGATCTGTGGGTCAGGAGTGAACCTCAGAACCCACTTCAATTTTGGGCTATGTAGAAAAGTTTGATGACCAAGGAAGGCGTTACCCAAGCCTTGGAGCCTGTCCACAAATCGATTATCTTAAACGGGGCAGATTATTTCTTATCCATTAGAAACCAAGCTTATATAGCAGCTAAGGTCTAGTGGAGAATCTCCAATCAGAATGTGCAAAATAGGGAACCATTTAATTATAGAAACTTTGGGCTAGCTGCAGACCGCTTGATTTCCTATAGTCATCTCATTTTAAAAGAAGGACCATTCTGGCTAGGATGTAGGTTCTGAAGCCCTATTTCATGGTATCCTGCTTCAGACTGCAAAGCCACCTACGAACTCCCCGAAGGACAGACAGAGCATGTTTTTGAGGAATTAGCCGCACTACATGGTTTTAGCTTTTTGATGGCAAACCTTATCCGGCTTATTCTTTGACTGCTCTCCATGTGAAATATAGTTTTCATGAGGACATGAAAAATATTAAGCGGGGGGGTATGTTGGGCAGTGAAAAAGGTATGAAATTACTGTGTATCTTCTCATTCTTTTACTATAGACATACTCCTTTTTACCTTGGGAAAGTAATTTATTACAAGAATTATGATAAAATTGGAGAGGTTTATGTTTACTGTAAAAACATGACTAAATATTGTCTTTTGATTGATAAAATAGGAATTAGACGAAGTGAATAGCTATAACAAAGACGAGGCTGAGATCAATGTAACTGCTACTCCATCAGCGTTGAACCACATCCAGCCAAAGACAAGGAGATCTGAACGAATTGCTAAAAAGAGGCAGGGGACAGCTCGGCCTCGGTCAAAGTAAACAAGATGATAACTAAACGAATGGGAGCGAATCCCTCAGGATCCTTCGATCCTGAGGGATCGTTGTTCAAACTCATCTTATTCCTTGTCTTGTCCGTCAGGGTCTGATATATAAAGCAACATCCTTTAGTGATCAGAGAGTCAGTCAGTTGGTCATTGTTCTTATATTCAAACATTTCCTCTGTAATATTATGTTTATTGATTCTCGGTTTTGAGAGAACAACCTTTGTAATACTTTATGTTTGATTAATATCCAACATGCGTTTCGTTTCATCTCTTAAGTTCTGAAGTAGCCTAGCAGTATTTCACTGGCACTAAGGGCTCGGCTCTAGTGGAATTACCTTGTTGTTTGTATTTTTACTCTTTGCTTACTGTTGTGTGAAGTTGTGTTTAATGTTTATTTCGATTACAGAGTTGATTGACTGTTGTTAGATTGAATACAGATTCATTAACGAATTGCATTGCTATTTTTATCCTTTGCAAAAAGTACATTCGATGTTCATTATCTTGCTATCGTTATAGAAGCTTTGTTGTTCTATATTCGATTCTAGTTGTTGTTTTATTGGTTTATGATTTGTCATAATTAATTGGTGTGCAATATTTGCTGTTGACAGGATTGGAGTATAGAGATTAGTCGCTTAGAATTATAATTACTGTTCGATTCATGTTGCTGTACCATTTTTGTTTATTGTTTACTTCTGATTTATAGCTTCAGATTAGCAGATAGATTAATTACAGTTGCTATAAATGCATAAGAATTACGATTTGATGTTCCTTTCTAGCCTTTGTAGTTCCTTTCAATTATCTTTATCAGCAAATAGTTCAAGCTTGATTTCATTTCTATTGCTTTAAGAACAAGACCACCAACTGTAGAGAACATTGGTTACTGCTTCCAAGTTCCCAGATTGGTTATCTTGCCTCAGTGTGATTTTAGTTGCATCGATTTCTAAGGGAAGGAGTTACTGCTATTGTATCCCTGATCGATGGTTTGCAGATTAATGTAGTTAAGCTTTTAGAGCATTTCCATTTATGTTATTGTAATTAGATTTATTTACAAGCATCTGTTTACTTTTGGATTTAACATTCTGTACTACATCTTCATAGAATTACTCTTAGTTAATTGCAGCCTCAGACATAGTACACTCTTGAAATAAAAATTCACTCCCGGATTGATGATTAATGTAGGCTAATTAGGTGTTCAAAAGATACATTTTTATGACCCAACAGGTTACATAATACGTTCAAACCAATATGTACATTTGTTGGTTTTATGGCGGGTTAAATGGATCAACAAATTCCAATGCCCACCTTTCGAATGGTTCTGCCACTACTTGCGGTTGTAAGGGAATTTCATCAGCATGGCCAAGATGGCCCATTCATTAACAACTATCACAGGCCTGAACATATTTTTTCACATATTTAAATACCGTGGGCCAATAGTAGCCCATTTGAAGAACTTTATGTCAATTTCAGTGATCTACAAAGTGTCCTTTGCATGGTCTGTCATGGAATTCCCTCAAAATATCAAAAAAAATCATCTTCTCTTATGCACCTTTGAATTTGAAAGTCGGAACTAGTGTGGAAAAGGTCACCACCGATCCAAGAAAAGTGTGCGTTGTGTTCTATAATCAACTTCATTTCTCATGATGATAAATGTATTGGTAGCTTTCCTACTACCAATTATTTTGCCACATCATCATACCAAGGTGTTTTTATTGTTACTGTAAACAAATTCTCATCTGGAAATTGGTCATCCACTGGCTGATGGTCATCTATTTTAGGTAATTGAGATAGGAAGTCTACCACAAAGTTTTCTTTTCCTGGTTGATCGTTGATAGTGATATCAAATTCTTGTAACAAAAATAACCATCAAGTTAGTCGACCATTAGTAATAGGTTTATTAGCTAAGTACCTAATGGTAGAGTGGCCAGTATACAGAAAAATTGGATAGCCTGTTATATAATGTCGAAATTTATTAATAACATGAATAACAACTAAGAATTATTTATCTGTTACTGTATAATTTAACTCAGTAGGAGTGAGGTTTTTTCTGATATAGTAAATGGAATAAGGTTTATTTTCATCTTCTTTTCCCAATACAACGTTTATCGTTGTGTCTGATGCATTCGAGGAGATGTGAAAAGGTAGTTCTCAATTTGGTCCTCTTAATACTGGAGTTGTCATGAGTAGCTCTTTGAGGCCTGCAAACGCAACATCACAATTATCAAACCATTAAAATTCAATATTTCATGTTAAAGTATATAAGGTTGCAGTTATTTTTGAAAAATGTTCTATGAACCTGTGATAATACCCTGCATCACCGAGAAAAATTCGCACCTTTGTAGATAGTTTAAGGATTACCTCAATTTTGGCTGGATCCACCTGGATACCTGCAGCAGAAATTTAATGCCCTAAAACTACACCTTTATTCATCATCATATGGATTTTTTCATTACTTAAACACATTCTGGTAGCGATACAATGTTCGAGGAATTTTTCTAAATTTTTCAGAGCTTGATCAAAATCATCACCAAATGGTGTAAATTCATCCATATACAATTCAAATCCTTTATTAATCGGGTCAGAAAAAATGCTCAAGATTTCTCTTTGGAACATTGTGGGAGCATTGCACAATCCAAAGGGTAGAACCCTACATGTGAATGTCCCCCATGGACAGGTAAACATGGTTTTATCTTGGTCCTCTAGGGAAATTTCGATCTGATTGTAACCACTGAAACCATCTAGAAAAGAAAATAATTTCTTTCCAGCTACAGTCTCAAGGACTTGGTCTATGAATGGAAGGGGAAAATGGTATTTTTGAGTAACCTTATTAATCTTTCTATAGTCTACACGGATTCTCCACTTCCCATTCTTCTTGGGGACGACTACCAATGGGGAAACCCACTGGCTATCTGAAATTGGGTATATGAAGTTGACATCCAACAATTTTTGCAATTCTTGTTTCACATTGTCTCTAAGGTGTGGATTCAACCTCCTATGGGGTTGCTGAATAGGGCAGGCGTATTTCTCAATATAGATGTGATGGATGCACAGCTATGATTCAATACCTTTCATGTTCAAATATTCCCACACAGAATACTTCTTGTATTTGCATAGGACCTCAGTTAATTTCCGATGTTGATGTTTTTCCAAACCAGCATTAATATTAAGAGTTTTTCCTATTTCTATTTCAATTGGAATGTTGTTATAGACAACAGTTGTTGGAATATGATTATCATTTGAATTTTCTAATGAGTCTCCTTTTGCATCATTGTCGAGCAGAGCTTTTAGCATTTGGCATGTCGGGTTTCCAATAACAGTTGGTTTATTGATGAAATTTATAATTACATCATCTTCTAAATGATTTTTGAGTCCAAGAGCTTCATCTATGGAAATAAGTGAACGCAGACTTTCTTCTTGGTATTTAGGAGGGTGTAAATGAAGGTTTACAACAGGTGGACTAGGCTTAGCTGGAGGATAAAAAATACGATTTTTAACGACGTTTCCTCTTGCGATTGACATATTTCCATCTCGACATCCTATATATGCATCTGTTGTTGCTAACCATTATCTTCCTAGTATCAGCGGATGTCCATCTAATCTACTTCTTGGATTGATGACCAGGAAGTCTACAGGATATTCCCAAGAGTCTACAAAGACCATGATACCTTCCAAGGTTCCTTTAGGTTTGACCACTCACCTATAAGATAATTCTAGCAAGGTTGACGTTGGTTTCAAAGCTGTGATACCCAAGATATTACAAGTCTCATAAGTCAGCAGATTAATGGTTGCTCCTAAATCTACCAGTGTGTTCAGGAAAGTGCAGCCATGTATTTGGATAGTTACGACCAGACTTCCTAGATAAGCATACTTAACAGGGACCTGTTTTCCTAGGATGAGGTCGAATAGTGTTCCTACAATGTGAACTATGGGTGGTTATGATTTTCTCAAAAAAAATTTGATCGACTGTGGTTTCTGCTAGTTCCATTTTCGTGATAACTATAGTCAAGGGATTTGTTGTAGTTTGTTTTTATTTACTACTTTCTTGATCGTTCTGATTTTTTGTTGGAGAAATAAAGTTCCCAGACCTCAGCCGGAGCTCATTACATCCCAATGAATTTAGTTCATAGAATGGATTTTAGATGATTTAAAACATATTGGACAGGTCTATTGTTGGGGTTAGGATTCCGCTGAGCTAGAAGTTAAGGACGCATCAGAGGTTGAGCATTAGGAGGTAACAAAAATGGATCTGGAAGTGTCGGTTGAGATTAAGGGATCGACCCCATGGGTGGACTTACCAATCCCGTAGGATGCTGCTAGTTTGGAGGCCACATCGAGTTTTGTGCAGGTGTGTTTGACCATTGTGAGGGATAGGAGTTAGTGCCTAGATTTTTCCATAATGGGGTAGGATATTGAGGATTTTTCCATGATGGGTTCATATAGGGTAAAGTAGGATATGACTAGGATTTCGAGGTAGAGTTAAAGGGCGATTGTGTGTGCCATCCATTTCCAGGATTCTGATGTTGCATGTATTGTCTAGAATAAAATGAGGGGTCTTTCATCATACCTAGAGGACGTGATTTCCATTGTCAATGTTGAGCCATTAGGTATACAGGTTATGTTTCCTCCTCAGCTTCCTTGAGCACATATTTTAAAACAATAAGCGATGGGCATTGATCCGTCGAATGCTCTTTAGTGAAAATAGCATAAGTTCGAACCGTATCCATCGAGCATTCCCTCTACAAGTGATTCTTCTAGCATCACAGACATAATATGGCCAATGATCGTTCTGCCTCAAATTTATTTTTCTTAGCTTGTAAAACATCTAATTGTGTATTTAGTGTGGCCAAAATATCAGTTTTAAATTCTTCTAACAGATTACCAATCTATGTGCACATTACACCTCCTTTACTAGTTTTACTGATCCTGGTGAGGGGATCCTGTAATCCAAATCTGGCTCATGTGATGCCACGTGAACACCTGATACACAATTTAACAATTTTTTCATATTCTTCCTGATAAATATCACCTTGACCCATTAAATTTAATGTTTCTATCCACTCATATTTCATGCATTTTATCAGTGCAACTTTTAATACTTCTTTTGGTAAGATAGTGTATGGGGATCTTTGTAAGTTGTACTGGAATATCTCAATGTACTCCCTAAATTTTCATTGTATTTTGTAGTCATTTTAAATATTTCATATTTTAAATCCCTATATTGACAGTAATCTTGATATTTTGTAAGAAATCAATCTTCATTACATCCCAGGAATCGATAGTGCCCCCTCCTAAGCCCATAAACCATCGTAATGCTTCCACTTTCAAATTAGAATGGAGAAACTTCAATCTTTGTGGATCGGTGGTATAATCATACCCTCTGCACAAGACATAAAATTCAAATAAGAAGGCATTTGGGTCCCCTAAAGTCATCCCATGGAAATTTGGAATATTCTGTAAAGGTATGGTCTTCATCGAGGCATTAGCCACCGAATCACCAATAGGATATTCTAATGTCGAGGTATGGTTTTTTTGTGCCTGAGTTTCCATCTGATCGAAGATCTACCAATAATTATCAGGACTTTCTTGGTCATGAGGGTATATTTGAGCAAGGAAATTATGGGTATTGCTCAACTCCCTAGGTAGTTTCACTACACTACCCAAGTCTTGGATATCTAGTGTCTTTCCTTTTATCAAGATCACAGGATATCCACACCCTGAGGATCATGTATCTGCTCCACTAGTTTCCCGTTCTCCTTCTTTTTAATTACAATAATTTCCCTCTTGTGAAGGACTAGAATGTCAAAAAAAATTGCTTTGAAAATTTTTCTCAGATCCTTCAGTTTTGCTATGAATATTAGCATGAGCTGCAGGTGGTGATTCTTCCGCTTGAGGGATTTTTGTAGAGCCCTTCCCAGATGTTTTTTGAGGTCCTACTAATGGTTGAGGCTCAGATTTTTGAATAATTTTGTCAATAAAGGTCGTTCTCCCAAGGCTCACCGATCCCTGGGTTTTTGGAGTTGGTTTTCGTTTTATTACTACTTGATTATTTTTCTTAGTCATACACACTTATGCTAACTCTTTACCACACATTGATAATTGAAATTAGGAAAGTAATTACATACACCCTTGCATTGATCAAAGAGAAAGAAATTTAAATACATACTTGCATCACTATTTTAAATCAAAAGAGAAAAATTGAATACATGTCCTACTGAAAATCAGGAAAGAAAGAAAACTAGATACATGCTTATATAGCCTAATCGTATCAACTGAAAGTGAGCGTTGGGTGTAATATGTGCGTAGAATCTTACCTTCTGTCTTCAAAACCTAGCATTTCAGAGACACAAATTTTAATTTGACAACCTCCTCGGTAACGGTGCCAAAATGTTGGGCACTAAGATGACTCTTTGAAAATCAATCTTAAACCTATCTCATTTATTTGATCAACCTGGGATTTGTCTACTATTTCAAGGCTATCAGCAAAGCATATGCAATCATAAAGTCTTAGGCTATGACAAAGTGCATAAAATCATTACTATTGTAGAGATGATAAAATCACACAATAACTCTTGTAATTACAATTTTGGTAAAAGAAATATTCTAGCTCTCAATCTATCTTGATCTAATTCTCAGAAAATCCAATGCATAAGGGAAAAACCATGAATCACACAAATACTAGAAAATCAGTAATTCAAAAGTAACTTGCAAATTCATGCATTCACACCTACATCTAAGTAATAGTATTTAATCAACAACTTTCAAAAAACACTCAACAGCGTTTAAGATGCAGAATTCAATTGATTACTCACAACAAATGCAAAATTAAATAAAATATAACACAGCTAATGAAAATTACAGAACGATAATTTAACTATCCATAATACATAGTAGACAGCGAAACCTCCGGTGACTGGGCCCATGGTCCCCAGAAGTATTGCCTAAACAAGCTCAATTTGAAAGACTAAAATGAAATCTCACTAAACTTCATTACTCAAAATGTTTTATAGCATAACCCAAAAAGGTAAATTAACTCATACTGTGATCTGTGACATACAGAAAAATAATAAATTAGAACATTAACAATAATCGAACCACACTTGTTTCTTATTTTACTGTCTTATATATTACATCTTGAAAACGAATGTAGAGATATCCTGAAAATCAAAAGATTCTCAGAATTTCTCCTTCAAACATAAAATCTCCATATAGTATTGTTCATTTTCATGTTGCCTTCGTTTTCCAACCATATCCTGACCATCGAGTTGTAACTGCTAATAATAAATCGTTGTCTTAATTAGCATCCACTCAAATATCTTAAGGAACAACAGTCATTCCTTTAGGTCGATCTACATAATGGTTTACCCAAAATACAACCTTTTCGATATCATAAAAACTTATATTAACAATATCATTCTTAGGTTGATTTTATCACTCTTTTCTATTGAATTATTACAAGTTAAGGACAAATTTGGCTAAAAATATAATAATTAACAAGGAAATAACGAAGGAAATTATACCTTTTTCGTGACCCACCAAATATCACAAGACCTTACCATGATTTTTATTCATTTGATTCAGGGAGGGTGAAATGTATTGGCCTCATTAAGGACATAGTGGTGTCTTTATAGAAAATCTCAGCCAAGAATGTCCTCATGGATGTTTTTGTGGCTGATATCCCTCCCAGATATGGAATTTTTCTCTCCCGGTCATGGGGAGAAAAGCTTAGAGGTACCTTGCAGCTCGACTTTTCATATGCTACAATTCCCATGTTTGATCAACTCAGAAAACTAGATCGGGAAAGTAAAATTAAGTACATCATCAATAGCAGATAAAATTATAGTATTCATCCCATACATGGTGTTCACACATATTTAGAGTCATTTATCTTATTCAATGATGAATGTTAAACATCTTTTGAAGTTTTGATTGAAGAGAAAACAAAAAATTTTGAGTTTTTAAATTATTTTTTAGAAATAAAAAATGCAGAAAATCAAGAAGAGTTGCCAAGTGGTTTGGAACCAAGTGCATCAACCCAAAAAAGAGATGAAACAGTGAAATAAACAAAACCTTTTGGTACAACAAAACTCTCTCAACCAGCAAATGAAGTTCAGTCATCTGATTTGCAGCTTCCTGATAAAGAAATTGGTTTGTGTTCCATGGACTTCGATGGAGCATTGGGAAAGGAAGGGGCTAGCATTGGAGTGTGGATTCACAGCCCCATAAATCAGCCACTTAAAATTCCTCCCAATGTTTGAATGTCCTCTTACAAGTTGGAATTCGACTATTCAAACAATGAAGCAGAGTATGAGGCTTTGATAGTCGGTCTAAAAATTCTCAGAAAGTTAGGTGCTAAGAAAATTTTTGTGTATGGCGACTCTGAGTTGGTAATAAAAAAATTCAAAGGGGAATACGAGCTTACCAAAATGTAGTGTTAGATATCCTCAATGCCATCACCGATTATAATTTTTCATTGATCCCAAGGGACAGCAATGTTATTGTTGATTCTCTTGCTACTTCGGTCAGCATCTTTAAAACTCCATTGTATCCTAATAAGAAGTATGAGATAAACGTCAAAAATCGCCCTGTTGTTCTGGATAATGTTCAGTATTGGTAGGTCTTTCAAGATGATAAACAGATCAGCAAATTCTTATAGACATAAGAGTAATTTTTGAATTCACAAATGGATAACCAGTGCTATGAAGATGACCAAGAATTCCATGTGGCAAAAATGCAAGTACTTTAGCTGAAAACAACTCTATCCAAGAGGTCTAGTTCCTTTGGAGGAGATTTTTTATCAAGACAATGTTGCATGCAAACCAACGATGCTACCAACAAAAGTGGGAGTGGAATACTTCAGTCTTGGCAATCCTAAAAATCCAAATATGGTCAATATTTTAAAAACCTTGAGCTCAGAAATGAAAGGTAAATATGCAGTGCTCATGTCTCAGTTTGCTGATATATTTTCTTGAGAGTATTATGATTTGAAAGTGTACGATAAGAGTATAATCTAGCATACAATTCCCTCAAAGCCTGATCAGAAGCATTTCCACCAGAAGTTAAGGAGAATGAATCCCAAGTTGCTTCCCTCCATTCAAAAAGAGGTAAACATATTATTTATTGTTGGTATTATAGTTCCAATTCGTTTTTCAAATTGGATGTCTAATTTAGTTCCAGTAAGGAAGAAGAAAGGATAGATATGTTTGTGTATAGATTCATAAATCTGAATAAAGTGTCATTGAAAGACAATTACCCATTACCAAAGATGGACCATATTCTGCAAAGGGTAGTTGGATCTTCAAGACTTTCATTGTTGGATGGGTATTCTGGGTACAATCACATTTTAGTACACCTAGGTGATCAGGAAAAGACAGCCTTTACAACACCATGGGGCACCTTCATGTACACCAAAATGCCCTTTCGATTGAATAATGTGATGAGATCCATCATTAGACATATTTGGAGGGGTTAATTGTCACCTTTTTTCCTTCTTAGATATTTTTTTCTTGCATTTTTATTATTATTTGGTTTTATGATGCTAGTATAGGTGGCCATTGAGGCTAAAATACTCAGAGTCCCTAAAATGAGGTTGAGTGCAGAAAATCATGATTTATTAAGCATTTTTATAAGTATTTTATCATAAATACTTGGAGGAGATAGCAAAGAGAAATTATAGGAGGATTTTCCACCCTCCTTAACTCTCAAAGGTAGCTGAAGGACCCCAAATATTCTCTCTAGCAATTCAAATTCCAAATGCAACCAAAGGATCCCCAAGGATTCTCTCCAGCAATTCGAATTCTAGAGGCAGCCAAGCAACTCAAATAGTAGTGCACCCAATCTTTGTTAACTTGGAGTCAAGTGGACTCAATCACCATTTTCTAGGGAGTTGTTGGTAGTTTCCCTGTAGAATAAATAGAGCAGAGCTAGAGCTAGGAAGAGTTAGTCAGTGAACCGATTTTAGTTGGAACTTTGTTGCAAGCTATTGAGCTTTTTATTTTACTCAGTGATCAAACTTTCAGAGATGTATGAGGTTATTCTTTTATGAAATGAGCAGACTGATTTCATTTTAATGATTTAAGTTTCAGAGAGCTAGGCTTGTGGGTTAGGGCCCAATCCACCTACCTCAACCTCTATGTTGTATTTGTTCTTTGCTTTATGTCATTTCATTAGCTCCGCTTCTAATAATTTCATTTATGTTTCAAGTTGCTGCTTAGTTTTTGCTTTCAATGTGTTGCTGTAGCTTTTCATTTGCTTGTGAGTGATAGAATAGAGGAGAAAAACCAAGAAAAATTGTAGATCAAGACCCCCTTCCCATCTCTGTCAATAGAGCTCAAGGAGGGTGAACCTTCCCATAGGCCCAAAACTAATTTCTGTCCACTATTTCTGAGATTAAAACTAGAGTTTCATTACCAATTTTCAGCCTTCATTTTTTTATTGCATTTTCACGCGTTTTCCTATTTTTCACGTATAGATCAACAGAGTTGTTTGTAGGAATTATTGCTAAAACCTCAGAGCAGCTCCATGGCACCTTCCCGCTTCATTTTCATCTTTGTCTTCAAAACCCGAGCATTGTTGTTACGCCCTCCATTCCCTCTTTTTCTCCGCTTATTCTCACTGTTTCACCCACCTTTTTGTCTCAAAAAAATTAAACCTTTCAGCCCACCTCATTACTTAGTTTTTATCATTCACAATTTCCTTACCCCTTCATAATGCAAAATGCTTGAAAATCATTGGAATTCGACCTTCTTCCCTTTCTCCTCAAACTTCCTGCTACCCTACTTCCCCTTTTCTCAAAATCGCACCCGTAACTCTTTCCCTTTTCCTTTAACACTTACAGCTCGCTTTCACCGATTACGATATTGCGAATTTCAGACCACAATTCTTACTAAATTTTAAATCGCATATCGAACCTTTTACCTTTTTTCCTTTACACTTACCGCTTGTTTTCACCAATTCTAATATTAAGAAATTGCAAATCGCAACATTTTCCCCTTTTCTTTAAAGATATTACCGCTATGATCCACCGATTGCAATATTGTGATTGAGCTCTGCGGCCTGTCCCACCACCACGTCACCCATCGCAAATCACGCATCGCAACATTTATCCTCTTCTTTTAAGACTTACCGCTTCAATCTGCTAATTTCGATATTGCGATCATGCTCCGCTGTCAGTCACACCGCCACATCACCCATCGCACATCGCACTTCGTGCCGTTTAGTTGGTTTTCATTACACTTACCACTTGTTTCCAATTATTACGATATCACATATTGCAACTCTTGACTCCATCGTACTCCCGCCATCTCAATTTTCAATTCATTCTGCTCCAAATCCACTT
Organism: Pinus albicaulis; assembly: GCA_034641835.2. NCBI lineage: Eukaryota > Viridiplantae > Streptophyta > Pinopsida > Pinales > Pinaceae > Pinus > Pinus albicaulis. The sequence continues at coordinate 98,080,967 of CM076570.1, read as the reverse complement.
TTGCACTATAATAAGGTTTTATGAGGTTTAAACCCGCCTCTTTCCACTTCTAAGCCTCGTTTCATGCGTTAAGCCCTCCATTAGCCTCTTTAGCACTTTTCTATCCTCCAAGATGAAAATCAACACCTTTTCAATTAGAATTAAGTCATGGATAGCTTAGCTGCATGGATAGAAGCATGATAGATAGACCATAGGATAAGTAGAGTGCATTTAGCTGTTTGGCCAAGTTAAGTGTGGTTTAGAATTAGTTTCCTTTCTGCCATTTATTTTCAGCAAGTTAATTTAGTCTCCTTTCTATCATTTCTTTTCTGCAAATTAAATTAGTTTCATTCTTGTCATTTATTTTTAGCAATTTAGTTTAGTTTCCTTTTTTTCATTTCCTTTCAGAAATTTACTTTTTAGTTTTTATCATAGTTTAAGAAATAGAACCCTTTCGTAAAGCAGAAGAGGATGACATGAACAAAGTGCATCTGTTTTGTATATAGCATTGTCACCTCCAAGTTTTTATGAACCCTGGGTTGATAAAGTAAAGTAGGGAAGCCCCTGGGAGTTGCAGCACTCTTGGTGCAATACCAGGGCTCACCACTTTTTGGTGCCGTTTCCGAGGAGGTTTCTTGTATATTCTTTGATTTTTTTTAGCATTATTTTCTTTTCATGTCATTTCAGAAATATTGAAAAATTACAAAAATATTTTATTACATGCCTCGTAGGACTAGGAATACTCAAAGACAAATCTTACCTAAAACCCCCACATCACCTCCTAGCCACCCTTCACTCTTCTTCAATGGTAGTGAGATTGAACCCCTATAGGAGAGCCTTATCAATACTGTGAGGATCCAATTGGGGAAGAAGAAGAAGAGCGTGGTTCAACTGAGGAACCTGCTTCACCTATATTAACCATGGCTGGGATCCAGAGAGCCTTTCCCAATAGAGAGGCAGACGGGGAAAATAAGATGAAGAAAATTATCCCCTCATCTCTTCCACAGTTTCATGGACTTACCTCTAAGGACCCTTCCACCTTCATTTTTGAAATTGTTTTTTTTTTTAGGACTTATGACTATACCTCTAATGATCATAATTTGAAGCTATTCCCATCCACCCTTAAGGATGCAACCTTGCAATGGTTCATGGGTCTACCTGAGGATAGCATCACTACCTGTGCATAGATGGAGCATACATTCAACAAAAAATACAGAGACTATTGTAGGTCAAAGGAAACTAAGGATGAAATATTTAGGATGACTCTAGGACTTGATGAGTCCCTAGAGGACTATGAAGATAGGTTTAAATTAAACTATAAGAGAGCCAACTATACTCTTGATCCTGCATCACTTAAACTTGTACTTCTTCTAGGAATCAATGAAGAGATGATAGAAACCTTGAATATGTTAATAGGAAGATATATCTACCAAAAACCCTATGAAAAAATCAAAATTGTCTTTCGGAACCATTCTATGGCATTTAGGAAGAAGGGCAGAGCTATACAAAGTACATCCAATACCCCTTCCTCTTCCACCTTCATAAAACATGATATTGGAAACATGTTAGAGGACTTCAAGAGTGACATGTTGCACACCTTTTCTTTGCAGATGGACATAATTGAGGTAAAAAGGAAGCAAGAGGAAACAGAGAGAGCCCTGGCCATATCTTTTCCTAGATGTACCAGGAAGCACCCATTAAATTAATGTCCACTGAGTTTCATAGAGGTTTGCTTAGTCTATAAGGAGAATCATGCCATAGAAAAATGTCCCTCTGCTATAGGGTAAAATGCTTGGGTTGTCGGTTGTCGAATATCCCTCTCAGGGCTTTCCGGTGCCCGAGGCAGACAGTAAGATTAGTTGTATAGTTCACAAAGAATATGCATATATATTCATGTTAACTTAGACAACTTGATAAAAATGAGATGAAATATTACCTCTCTTTAGATCCTGAAGTCATTGGAGAGCACTAAGCAATGAAGCAGGGAACCTCTTTCACTAGCTCCAAATCCTGACCCTGTGATCAATCAAAGCACCTGTGTAATCTCTACCGCAATATACTTCCTATCAATTAAGTTAACATATGATAAAAATTAAGCAATGCACATCTAAGCCATTCATCTCATGCTATGTAAATAATTGAGAAATAATAACAATATTAATGCATTGAATGGACAAAACATATACAGTTCTATTGATTTATAAAAAGGAGGATTACAACCGTCGGTTGTACCAAGCCCTCCTCAGTCTTCCAATCTCTCTTTCTCTTTCTCTAAATGTGGTGATGTATTGATCAAAAAGTTCTCAATGAACCTATTTGATCTTTTACCTTCACACTACAACAACAAACACTCTTCTTCACATGTATTCAAAAAACCTTCGACCTTGAACCAAGAGCCTACAGCTCCATTTTATAGGAGATGGAGAGGGCAAACATTGCCTTTCTCCTTCCACCAGTTCTAAATATAAAAACCAAGATTTTTCCTCAAATTTCCATGCTTTTTCCTTTCTTGAGAGTTTAGTTGTTTTTGGCAAGACCCAATAAGGGACTAGTGCCTTGCATTTTCTATTTTGCACTGACTCTCTATGAGAAAAAGTTGGAGTTTCAAATCATTCTCTGCGGGTTTTCCTGTTTCAAACTCAAAACATGGGTAACGCTACCCTATATAATAAATAGAGCATTTCCCTAGCCACTAACATGACCTTTTCATGGATCAGGTGCGTTATAACGCACTTTGGCTGTTATAGGGGCGTGTTACCTTGGCAAAAGTAGGTTTAGTTTAGGCCTCTTTATTCCTTCCATACTTATCTTCTCCTCTGAGCTAATGAGGAGGTTACTGGACCTGTAACACCCTCCTTACCTGAACTTAAAGTTGCATATCAAGGTGGGGAAGCAATGCCAAAGAAACTATGTTTCATCAACCAAAGAAGGCCTCAAGGCCCTTGGTCATATCAACAAGGTATGAAAGGTGCACCTTACTCTTACTATCACAACAATCAGAGTGCACCCGTGAAACCTTGGTACACCCCCACTCCTCCATCCTGGTCTACACCTCCTACTTGTCCTTACAACCCTTCATATCATCCTTAGCCAGTAAACCAACCATTTTAGCAGTATACTCCACAACAACCTCAGTGGAACAATCCATCCCAAAGGTGGAGGCCTCAAAAAATTCAACCACCTGCTCTAATTCCTCCACCTCAACCTCAACCTTAGCTTACTCATGCTGCTCCACCTAGGCTACCTATACCTCCACAGCCCAATCCGAAGCCGAACAATAGACAGGCACAACAGGCTCCCGCTGGAGAAACATCCCATCCAACTTATGTTGTGGAGATACAGGAGGTTAATATTAGGTTGGGAAGAGTACTCCCAGACAACCATCCTCCATATCCACCTTTAGAGTTTGAGGAGGAAGAGGAAGAAGGTAACACTTAGATCCAACAACCTTTTTTTCCTAAGTGCCTGATCTACCCTAGTCAATACACCCTAGAGGAGACTGAACTCCTGGGAGAATTGGAAAATTTGTGTGTAAATATACCACTTCTCCAGGCCATTAAGTATGTCCCTATCTACAATAGGCTCATCAAATAAAAGTGCTTCAAGAAACCTGGGAGAAGGAAGAGAGATACCCTCACCATCAATGCGGTAGGACAATTGTCTAACCTGATGCTAGGGAAGGTGATATTTCAAAAGTACCTAGACTATTGAGATTGCAACAAGATGATGAGCTTAGTGGAAAGAATTCACCTTCACTAAGGGGGACCACAGGCTATTTTTGGTGCACAGTCTATTTTTAGACATGTCGATCATGTTCTATGAGTTGCAGGATGCTATTTGTGGATGGTTGGTCACGTCGGAAAAAATATATGGACTTCTATTTTTAGACATGTTGGGCAGAATCTATTTTTAGATTGCCAGTCTAAAAATAGATATGTCGAATATTATTAGCTCTTAATAATATTTGGACTATAAACATTATCTTATTCTCTTGGAGCACTTCAGTTAAGTGCACAAATGTGGCATAGGAGTTGACAGAAGGAATTACGCTATTCTTGAGGGTTAAGTGGAGCTATTTCATGGATACTTCAGTTAGAACTCATGTGACAAAGTTTGGTGGAGTTATTGAGCTAGTTGATGGAGTTGTGTTCAGTTTAATTGAGTTAAATATAATTGAGCTAGTTGTATCTAGTCTAACTGATTGATACACTAGTGAGAGTGGTGTGAATTAATTATTAATTAATTCACTAATTATTAACTCATTAATCAACTAAATAATACATCAGTTAAATACAGTGCATGGATAGTTTCAATGGAGACCAGTGAAGAGGTAGGTGAAAGAGCAGTTTGACTATCAGTTTTGACTATATTGTTGCATGATTTGCAACAACCAGTGATTGGAGATGCCAATGAGGATTGCATGAGAAAGGCTGGACCAATTCGAGTTCATTCAGAGCCATTCTTTAGCAGTGATTGTGCAGTAGAGGCAGGCTATCAGGTGGCAGAGATTGGAGCATGTGATTTGCTAGATCGGGCTTGATTAGTGTGTAGAAATTGGATATTATACTGAGAGCTTGTGAGGAGATTTGTATAATGATTGTTACATGATCTCTATAAAATATAATATACAGATAGTTGGGGGTTTTCAGCTTTAATCTTTCCCATAAAATATTGTGTTCATATGTGTGATTGTTTATGGTTTTAATGTGCGCATGCGATTGTTTTTATTTCTGCAATTAATGATCAATGGTAGAAGAGATTCTGTATTATGCATGAAGTTAAAATAGTGTGTGATCAGGAGAATATTGGTGAATAATATATTATTTATTCAAATTTCTACAAGGTATCAGAGCAATATTGATCATTGGAACAATTGCAAAACATTGAAGCAGTTGAGTTTTGTGCTGGTGGAATTCGAATTTGCAGCAGTGTTTTCTTGGTGTCGAAGTTGAGATGTATTTCAACGGATTGCGATTGGAGTATGCCCTTGAGGGAAGCTTGAATTATATTGCATGGAAGGATAGGATGGAGGTGGTGCTAGATGACAATGGGTTGAAGGAGTTCATAGATGCAGAAATTCCAAAACCTACTTCTAGCGATGCTGCCGCACTTGACGCGTGGCAAAAGAAGACAACAAAGTGTCAAAGAATTATGTGGAAGGTGTAAATGATCACATAGTGTCCAGCCTTCATGGTAAGGCTTCTCCATTCTTGATGTGTAAAGCTTTGACAGATTTATTCCAAAGAAAGAGCGACCAGAGGAAGTTGGCGCTCAAGGATAAACTCAGGAACATAAAAATGGAGAAAGGCGATAGTATGCCCAAGTACCTCACAAAGTTCATCCAATGCAGGGATGAGCTGAGAAGTGTTGGGGTGACTGTAGATGACGAGGACTTGGTGAGCTTGGCTCTCCTTGGTCTTCCGAAGAGTTGGAATTCCTATCAGGACTCTATCAATGGTTGAGAGAAATTTCCAGGATGTGAGCGACTTTGGTTGGATCTTGTGCAAGAGGAGATAAGGAAAAGTACCAGGGACAGATCTTCATCAAAGAACTCAGATGAATAAAATTGTGCTTTGGCTGCCAAAGCAAGGAAGGGGAAGAGCAATAATAATGCTTCTCAATCCGGTGTGAAAGGCAAGAAGTAGGACATGTCCAAGGTGAAGTGTTTTCACTGTCACCAACACGGACATTACGCCACTAATTGTCCACAGAAGAAGAAAAATAAGCAGGTTGCTGGATCTGTAGCTGGAGAGGCCTTAGCCTCGCAGTTTGAGCTGTATTTTTCATTGATCGCATGCTTGGTCTCAAGTATGATGGGTTCAGTGTGGTTTCTTGACAGTGGTATGTCTTTTCTTATGACTGGAGACAAAGATTAGTTTACTGATCTGGATGAGAAAGATCTTAGAGTGCACATCGAAATGGGCGATGATGGTAGATACAGTGCGACCGGTATCGACACCATTTCCTTTGAGAGGGAGTCTGGTAAACCCTTCGTATTGAGGGAAGTGATGCATGTTCCAGGATTGAAGAAGAATATTATCTCTGTGGCGATGTTAGAAGACAAGGGATATGATGTTGTCTTTAGCAAGGGAAAGGCTTTCCTGCGTAGTAAGGCAACTGGTGAAACCCAGAGGATAGGGGTTCGAGTTAAGAACCTTTATCAATTGCAGGTAGATGGTTGCACAGCAATGGTAGGCAAGGTAGAAGGAGTGGTGAGCTGGGAGGATGGCGAGCTGTGGCACCGGAGATTGGGCCACCTTCACCATGGAGCTTTGAAGATACTGCAGCAGATTTATACTAGGCTTCCTAAGGATACTCTTGCACATTCAGATCAGTGCAAGGGATGTACCTTGGGAAAATTTGTGAAAGCTACATTTCCCAAGAAGGATATTCAGGCCATGACGATCCTTGAGAGAATTCACACAGACATTTGTGGACCTTTCTCAGTAGCTTCGAAAGCAAAGCACAGGTACTATGTGATATTTGTTGATTATTTTTCTCGAAAGAGCTGGATCTTCTTCATGCAGAAGAAGAGTGATACATACTAAAAGTTCTATGAGTTCAAGGCACTGGTTGAGAAAGAATCGGGGAAGTAGGTGAAGGCTCTTAGGAGCGACAATGGTGGTGAATTCATCTCTGGCGAATTCAAGGACTTTTGCAGCGCAGAAGGAATTCGAAGAGAGCTCATAGCACCTCATAACCCACAGTAGAATGGGGTTGTTGAGCGGAAGAATAGAACGATCGTGGGTGTTGCACGAGTGATGTTGCATGATCAGGGCCTTCCCATATACTTGTGGGTTGAGGCATGCAATACTGCGGTTTATGTGCAAAACCATTGTCCTAACAGGATACTTGGCATGAGTACACCCGATGAGGCGTTTTCTGGTAAGAAGCCTGATATTTCCCATTTGAGGATTTTTGGTTCACCTGTTTACATTCATGTGACTAATGATTCTAGGAAGAAGCTGGAGCTGACCGCAGAGGTTGGGATATTTTTGGGGTACACTGATACACCCCACAACTATCGTGTGTATTTTCCAGACAGTCGCAAGACTGTTGTGCGAAGGGATATCAAATTTCATGAGGAGAAAGCCATGAAGTGTTTTCTTGAGAGGGAGCCACACTTGCATGCAGATGAGGAGATATTAGTTCCTAAGGATGAGCCTCAGGATGTGGATTAGCCACAAGAGGAGGTTCATGGAGTGGAAGAGACCACTCATGCAGTGCCAACCATCAGAGAGCGGAAGCGCACTCGGAGAAGAGCCGGAGTATTTGGCTGAAGATTTAGAGAAGGTTGTAGGAGCACCTACATCACAGTGCAGACAGAGACAGTCACCTGATCAGTATACTGGATACATGGCTCATATGAGTAAGTGTATCGTGACGGAGCCATCCTCTTTCGAGGAAGCTGTGGAGGATCCCGCATGGGTAGATGCCATGGTGGAAGAGTATGATTCGATTGTCAGAAACAGTGCATGGGAGATTGTCCCAAGGCCGGAAGGGAAATCAGTGGTGGGTTTGAGATGGATCTACAAAGTGAAGCAAGCAGCTGACGGGAGTGTGGAGAAGTACAAGGAAATATTTGTTGCCCGAGGCTAGTTCTCACAGATTAAGGGGATCGATTATGAGGAAACCTGTGCACCTATCGCAAGGTATTCTTCCATACGGACGATTCTTGCTCTCTCAGCATAGATGGGGTGGAAAATTCATCAGATGGATGTGAAGACTGCATTCCTCAATGGAGTGATTGAGGAGGAGGTGTACATAGAGCATCGCGAAGGTTTCGAGATCTTCAGCAGCGAGTCGCATGTGTGCAGGCTCAAGAGAGCGTTGTATGGGTTGAAACAAGCACCTCGTGCTTGGTACACACGGATAGACAATTATTTCACCAGACTTGGATTCTCCAAGAGTGAGGTGGATCCGAACCTATACCAGATAGTGGTGGAGGGTAAGTTGCTGATCATTGTGCTTTATGTAGATGATTTGATTTTGACGGGTGATGAACTGTTGATACTCTCATGCAAGGTTGATCTTGCAAAAGAGTTTGAGATGAAGGACTTGGGCCTCCTTCATTATTTCCTGGGATTGGAAATTTGGTAGCGTAGTGATGGAATATTTGTGTCTTAAGGCAAGTATGCCCGGGAGATACTGGAGAAGTTCAACATGCATGGCTGCAAGCCTATAGACACTCCTCTTCCTGATGGATGGAGAAAAGAGGATGCTACATCGGCAGAGGTCGTGGATGCCACTGTTTACCAACAGTTAGTGGGGTCTCTTATGTATCTATTCAATACACGACCTGACATATGCTACGCTGTTAACCAGCTTTCACAATATATGGTTAAGCCTACCAAGCTCTTTTGGAAGGCAGGAAATCATGTATTGAGATATCTCAGAGGTACTTCGGGATATGGATTATGGTACAGACAGTCGGATGAGGTGAAGCTATGTGGCTTCACGGATGCAGATTGGGTAGGGAGCCCAACGAATAGAAAGAGCACATCTGGAGGGATTTTCAGTATCAGGTCGACAGTATTTTCTTGGTACAGCAAGAAGCAGATATTCGTGGCACTCAGTTCAGCAGAGGTCGAGTATATGGCAGCGATTTTGGCTACATGCAAGGCTATATGGATGAGGAAGATCCTGGTCGGGTTGTTCAGTTCACACTTAGATCCTACTGTGATATATTGTGATAATCAGATTTGCATCAAACTCTCGGTTAATCTAGTAGTTCATGATATATCTAAATACATTGACATCCGGTATCATCATATCAGAGATTGTGTGCAGCAGAAGATCATGTTACTTTCATACATTCCCACGGAGGATCAGGATGCTGATATCTTGACGAAGGCACTCACCAGGAGAAAATTAGAATACCACAGGGGCAGGATAGGGGTGGTAGATAATCCTTATCTTGTTGAGAGGGAGTGTTGAGATTGCAACAATATGATGAGCTTAGTGGAAAGAAGTCGCCTTCACTAAGTGGGCCCGCAGGCTATTTTTGGCGCAAGTCTATTTTTAGACTATGTCTATTTTTAGACATGTCGATCATATTCTATGAGTTGCAGGATGCTATTTGTGGATGGTTGGTCAAGTTGGAAAAATAGATGGACTTCTATTTTTAGACATATTGGGCATAATCTATTTTTAGATTGCCAGTCTAAAAATAGATATGTCGAATATTATTAGCTCTTAATAATATTTGGACTATAAACATTATCTTATTCTCTTGGAGCACTTCAGTTAAGTGCACAGATGTGGCACAGGAGCTGACAGAAGGAATTACGCTGTTCTTGAGGGTTGAGTGAAGTTATTGCATGGATACTTCAGTTAGAACTCATGTGACAGAGTTTGGTGGAGTTATTGAGCTAGTTGATGGAGTTGTGTTCAGTTTAACTGAGTTAAACATAGTTGAGATAGTTGTATCTAGTCTAACTAATTGATACACTAGTGAGAGTGGTGTGAATTAATTATTAATTAATTCACTAATTATTAACTCATTGATCAAATAAATAATACATCAGTTAACTACAGTGCATGGACAGTTTCAGTGGAGACCAGTGAAGAGGTAGGTGAAAGAGTAGTGTGACTATCAGTTGTGACTATACTGTTGCATGATTTGCAACAACCAGTGATTGGAGATGCCAATGAGGATTGCGTGAGCAAGTCTGGACCAATTCGAGTTCATTCAGAGCCATTCTTCAGCAGTGATTGCGCAGTAGAGGCAGGCTATCAGGTGGCAGAGATTGGAGCATGTGATTTGCTAGATCGGGCTTGATTAGTGTGTAGCAATTGGAGATTGTACTGAGAGCTTTGTGAGGAGCTTTGTATAATTATTGTTACATGATCTCTATGACATATAATATACAGATAGTTGGGGGTTTTCAGCTTTAAGCTTTCCCATAAAATATTGTGTTCATATGTGTGATTGTTTATGGTTTTAATGTGCGCATGCGATTGTTTTTATTTCCGCAATTAATGATCAATGGTAGAAGAGATTCTGTATTATGCATGAAGTTAAAATAGTGTGTGATCAAGAGAATCTCGATGAATAATATATCATTTATTCAAATTTCTACATGGACCCTGGTAGTCCAGTTGTTGATGTGCATATAAATGGTGTCATAGTCCCCAATGCTCTGATTGATCTAGGGGCTGCCATCAATATCATGACCAAGGAAAATATGTTGAAGCTTAATCTCCAAAGGACTTTAAGGAAAACCATGACAGTTCCGCAACTGGCAAATCGGTCCACAGTAACTCTGGAAGGAATTTTTGAGGATGTTATTGTTACCATTAACTCTTGGGAGTATCCTACAGATTTCCTAGTCTTGCAACCAAAAACCAAGTTTAATGGTTATCCCCCCATCTTAGGGAGACCTTGGTAAGCCACTTCAGATGCTTATATTAGTTGTCGAGCTAGAAACATGACTATCAAAAATGGGCCTATGTCTAAACAGCTAGTGTTATATCCTCTAGCTTAGCCTTCCATTGATCATGATCTACTTATATGGTTGGAGGATGAAAAATATGAGCTATATAATACTACCCCTAAGAGTACTGTAGATTCTATCCTTAGAGGGGGCCAGCATGATGAAGATGAACTCATCGACCATGCCATTCAAAACTAGTCCTCCACTAACATTCCTCTCGAAAACTTAGTCAAAGAGTCTGAAAGCCAATATTGGATGGAAGTGCACTCAGTTGATTCAAGCTCTAAATCCATAAAGGCTATTTATTATGGCCCATCCAGATCTCTGAAAATCAACCCAAACCTCTCGAATGAAGAAGAGAAGCAGTTGTGCCAGCTTTTGAAAGAGAATCTAGATGAATTTTCTTGGGATTACAAAGACATGAAAGCGGTGCATCCTTCAGTGTGCAAACATCATATTTACATCAAATAAGGAGACAACCCCAAATAAGGATGAACTCAACTCTGAAGGACATAGTAAAAGAAGAGCTGCATAAACTATTGGATTTAGGGTTCATATATCCTATATCCGATAGTGAGTGGGTATCTCCTCTTGTCTTAGTCCCAAAGAAGAACGGGAAGTGGCGAATTTTATTTCATTATCGAGAACTTAACAAAGACACAAAGAAAGACGATTTCACTTTTCCCTTTATAGACCAAGTCCTGGATGGACTTGCAGGGAAGAAGCTCTTTTCCTTCTTAGATGGGTTCAATGGGTAAAATCATATTCAAATCAGCCCTGAAGACCAAGATAAGACTACTTTCACTTGCCCTTAGGGTACCTTTGCTTATAGAGTCCTATAATTTTGGTTGTGTAATGCCCCAGCTACCTTCCAAAGATATGTCATGAGCATATTTTTCTTGGAAATATTGTCATTGATGGCAAAGGAAGTGGCAAAATAATTGGCAAAGAAGGAGCATCTGAAACAGTAACCATGAAAAGAGGAAAAGCAAAGTAGCAGCAGAAGAAGATTGCATAATTGAAGCAGAATTTTCTAGAGACAGAGAAAAAGGCCATCGAATAGAACATAATAAGTGAATGTTCTAGTAAATGGTAATTTACCCTGATGGAATCCATGATAAGTAAGAAATCCATTGAAGGAATTAATGGTTGCGGAGATATGATGGTTTTGCTTGCAGAATCAAAAACTTGAATGTACAGTTAGAAGAGCGGAACCGTGACCGAGTGAACAGTGAAGGCGGTTTATGGTTTTCATCACACCACCTATGCGGAGTGAGCAGTATTTGAGGAGTTGGGAGAAATTCCATAAATCATTCGACACATGACAAGGAGGACCCACGGAAAACTGCTTGTCACTGTGCGCCATCGCGCGTTATAGTTCGACCCAGGATGCCCAGCGATATTGTTGTGCGCCGTTGATCTGGAGGGAAGCCATCGGACGATGGTCATATGAGGAAGATGCATGAAGATTAACCAAAGTACGGCAGGCCATTGCACGTTAACGTTCGGCATCGGAGGTCGAGCGATATGCATATATGTCGTTGATCTGGAAGCCTGCTATCTAACGGTGATCGGACGCTGGACTTGCATGAAGTTTACTTATGGTACCATGCGCGTATTTGATTGACTATTGACTATATATGTGGGCCCGGGGTCAAAGGGTTATCATAAGGTTAATTGTTTGAAAGCGTTGGATATTTCTCTAAAGTACGAAGGGTTGTAACTTTAATCCTAAAGTTTAGTTCAAAGTTGTAAATACATTTATTTGTCAATTTCTTCAAATTGATAAATAAATTAAAAAGAAATTAAAGAGGCATGTGGGGTAAACTAAAGGAAATACTTTCAAAGGAATACCATTAGCGGTTGAATGGTTTTTACTCATGGTATTGATAAAGGTTAAACTATATAAGGCGAAGAGGATGATAGTACGAGGTGTGCATGCGTAAGGGTGGAGAATGAATAAATTTCTCTAAGGAATATATGCATGGACGAACTATGTTCTTAATTGATAAATCTGAATCTATGATGCACCCATGGATATAATGATCTGACGATGATGAATCTCTGGTTTGATCGACTGACAAAATCATGAAGAACTGGTGCGAGTGTACTGAAGAAAATGAATAAATCTGGTGGCCTTCAAGGTATGGTGTGTGGAAACTGGTGGATCAAGTATGAAAATTAATGGAACGTGTTCCACAGTGGTGCTGAGGGTCGAAGCCTTCAGTGAGGGGGTTGTAGCTCTCTTCTAATGATGGTTGGTAAATGAGAGAAGGTTGTAGCCTTTCTGCAGGTAGGTGCCTGCGTGCTGGTATAAGTCTGCGCCAGCATAAATTGTAAGAAGTTTTCTTTATAATAAATATTGAAGACTGAGATAACAACAGCGGTGGTTTTCTCCCAAATTGGGTTTCCACCTTAAATACTGGAGTTCATATGTGTGGCTTATGTTTGATGGTTTGTTCTGTTATTTATGTTCATACTTACTGCTTACTAAACATCTGATGAATGAATGATGCAATGATCTAAGTAAATACATAATAATATCTCTGGACATACACATTGGATTCTATAAAATAGCATATGGTTTTAAGAGAAAGAAAAAGTAAAAAATTTTCAGCCCTAAACACTAATTCACCCCCCCCCTCTCAGTATTTTTCCCAACAATTGGTATCAGAGCAGGTCCTTCTGAAAAAGCTTAGCTGCTAGAAGCAAGATCAAGCAAGATGAGCAATCAAGATGGAACAGCATCTATCAGGCCTCCACTCTTTAACGAAAACAATTTAATCTTCTGGAAGACAAGGATGAGATCCTATCTTCAGTCTCTGGGAGCAGATGTATGGGCAATTGTTGAAGGAGGATATCAATATCCAGCTGCAGTACCAACAGATTCGACAGAAAGAAAGAATTATGAAACCAATGCAAAGGCGGTCAATGCTCTATTGGGAAGTCTAAATGAATCAGAATTTGTCAAAGTCATGCAGCTGAATACAGCAAAGGCAATATGGGACAAAATCATTCTAATTTATGAAGGTGATGCAAAGGTAAAAAGTGCTAAACTCCAAACTCTCAGAATTCAATGTGAGAATCTAAAAATGGATAATGAGGAGAGCATTGCAAATTTATTTTTATGTCTTGATGATATCGTAAATCGTATGAGAAATATGGGAGAAACAATAACCGAATCTACTCTGGTTGAGAAAATTTTAAGATCACTAACTGCAAAATTTGAGTCAAAAGTTTCTGCTCTTGAGGAAAAGTAGGATCTTCAAAATCTTACTGTGGTGCAACTTCATGGAATACTAACTACATATGAAATGAGAAGAGGTGGACCATCTGAAGTCAAAGAAGCAGTCTTTAGAACTTCTACAAAAGGGAAGGAAGTACAAAAAACAGAAGGATCAGGATATATCTCAGAAGAAGATGAGATAAACTTTGTAAAGAAACTTCAACTTGGCACAGGACGGTTCAGAGGTAAGCTTCCTTTAAAATTTTTTGATTGTGGAAGAGTTGGTCATTATGCTGCTAAGTGTCCTCATAAAGAAACACATAAAAAGGGGAAGGAAGTAGCAAGAAGGAATAAGAATCGTTTTAGCACTAGAAAAAGTTACTATACTCATGAAGACAGTGATGGGTTATCTGATAGTGAGGAAGAATGTGAACAAGATCTTAGACTTCTCATGGCATTTGAAAAAGAATCTAGAGAAGAAAAGGATACTTTTGTGGATGCTCTAGAAGACAATGATTTTCTTGATGAAAACAATAAACTCAAAATTTTCTTAGAAGAGAATAAAATAACCATAGAAACTATGAAAAATCAGCTTGAAGAAAAAGAGAAACACAATGAGAAATTAGAGTGTGAAGTAGTAAGTCTAAGAAAATAACTTGAGAAAGTAAAGACTCTGAATCTTAGATTTGCTAAAGGATCTAAAACCTTAGATGAGATTATCAAGGTACAACGTTCTCCTCTTATAAAGACAGGTCTTGGATATATCGGAGAATCTTCTCAGGCTTCAGCACCAAATTATCTAAAAGCAGCTACAGCTGGTTTACAACATTCTGCCACTCAGCAAGGGAATAAAGAATCTTTACAGGTAAAGAACGATCATCTCAATTCAAAGAACACTAACAGGAATATCTTTCAAAGAAACACCAATCAACAAGTAAATTCAAGTAGAAGATTTCATGATCGCAGAAATTTCTTCTTCAATGGACAATGTTTCTCATGTCACAATTTTGGTCATAAAGTTGTTCAATGTGTTGCATATAAAATCATCATGACAAGAGAAGCAAGAAAGAAAAGGATTGATATTGAAACAAATAATAATACTTATAACAACTTTTCTCCTCTTCAAAATGAAGTTGAATGTGCTTATTGCAATAACTTTGGCCATGAAGAATCAGAATGCAGGAGCAAAGTTCAACCAAAAGAACATGTTCCTTCAAGCTCCAAAGTATGGAAAAAGAAGGAATTACAGGTTGAAAATTGTGGCATAGCGTTATTTGCAGAAGATGAAGAAAACCAATGGTACATTGATAGTGGATGCTCAAGACACATGACAGGTGATAAAGACAAACTTCTTGCATATAGTGCTCTAGAAAAGGAAAAGAATGTTACATTTGGAAATGATACTCCTACGGTCATTAAGGGAAAAGGGTCTGTTTTTCTAAAAGAAAAGGTGAAAGCTAATGAAGTCATGTATGTGGATGGATTAAAGCATAACCTGTTAAGTGTAAGTCAAATGTGTGATCAAGGAACTGAAGTTTTCTTTAGTTCAAAATAATGTGTGGTACATGATCTTGATACAGGTAAAGAAATTATAAAAGGAAAAAGAACTCCAAGCAACATGTATGTATTGAAGAACTGCAAAGAACAATGTTACTTGAGTAAATATTCAGAAAATTGGCTATGGCATAGAAGGTTGGGGCATCTGAGCTTCTCTCAAATCAACAAATCAAGCAGACTTAAAGTTGTTCATGATCTTCCCAATATTACTCTACCTGAAAATATCATATGCAAATCTTGCCAATTTGGTAAGAAAACCAGAGTACAATTTAATGCCAAGGAAGGATCATAAAGTAAGCCTCTTGAACTCATTCATACTGACATATGTGGACCTGTGAAGAAAAATTCACCACGAGGTGAACAATACTATATCTTAATTAGTGATGATTTCTCTAGAATGTGTTGGATTGGGCTGCTTAAACACAAAGATGAAGCATTTGAGAAATTTCAGATCTTCAAAGCACTAGTTGAGAATGAATTAGATCTAAAAATTAAGTGCCTCAGATATGATTGAGGAGGAGAATATACATCAAATGAATTCCTTGAATTTTGTGAACAACATGGCATAAAAAGACAGTTCTCTGTAACTGGCACTCCACAACAAAATGGTGTTGCAGAAAGAATGAATAGAACGGTTCAAGTACAAATGGCTAGAGATATGCTTGATGATTCCGGAACACCTGACGCATTTTGGGGAGAAGCAACACATACAGCAGTAAACATTCTCTACAAGGCACATGTTCGTGTAAATAGTGATAAAACTCCATATGAACTCTGGTATGGTAATCCTCCCACTGTAAAGCATTTTAGAATTTTTGGAAGAAAATGCTTTATCAAGAATAAAGATGAAAAACTTGGCAAGTTTGAACCCAGAGCAGATGAAGGAATACTTCTTGGTTACTCCTCTAGGAGTAGAGCATATAAATGTTACAATAAAAGACTTCGGAAGATTGTTGAATGTATTGATGTTGTTATTGATGAGTCTCTTGCGGCTCCAAAAGAAGAAAAACAAACAACAGATGAAGATGATGATGACATATATCCTTCTACATCAAATAGGAATGATATAGATAGTGAACCCAATGAAGAACCTGAAGATGATTTATCTAAAAAACCTCCATCCAAATATGTTCAAAAGAATCATCCAGAATCTCAAATCTTGGGAGAAAAGGGATCAGGTGTACAAACAAGAAGGACTCTTGTGGGATCTTCTAGCAATCTGGCATTTCTGTCCACTATTGAACCTCATAATGTCAGTCAAGATAGCAAAGATGAATGTTGGATTCAAGCCATGAATGAAGAGCTTGATCAAATTGAAAAGAATCACACTTGGGAATTAGTACCAAGACCTCATGACAAAAATGTCATTGGAACTAAATGGATATTCAAAAAAAAGTTAAATGAGAATGGGGATGTTATAAGAAATAAAGCTAGAATTGTTTGCAAGGGGTATGCTCAACAAGAAGGTATAGACTTTGAAGAAACTTTTGCTCCTGTAGCTAGTCTTGAAGCCATAAGAATGTTTCTTGCTTTCTCAAGCTTCCAACAAATCAAAGTTTATCAAATGGATGTTAAATCTGCTTTTCTCAATGGTGATCTAGAAGAAGAATTTTATATAGAACAACCAGGAGGATTCATTTTGGGAAATGATGAAAAACTTGTTTGTAGACTTAAAAAGGCTCTATATGGTCTCAAACAAGCTCCAAGGGCATGGTACTATCGTCTTGAAAAATATCTTCATCAACAAGGATTTTCAAAGGGGTCTACTGATAGCAACTTATACACAAAAACTGAAAATGACAAACTATTTATTATGGTTATATATGTTGATGATATCATTTTTGGAAGTAATGAAGAGTCTATGAGTCAGAAATTTGCTTCTGATATGCAACAAAAATTTGAAATGTCTTTACTTGGGGAACTAAAATTCTTTCTTGGCTTGCAAGTGTAACAAGCAATAAATGGCATATTCTTATCACAAGAAAAATACCTCAAGCAAATCCTGAAGAATTTTGGCATGGAAGATTTCAAACTTGTAAGTACACCAATGATAACCAGATGTAATCTCAGTTCCAATGATGATTCCCCCACGGTGAATCAACCAGAATACAGATCTATGATAGGAAGTCTACTTTATCTCACTGGGACAAGACCAGACATTATGCATGCAGTTGGGATTGTTGGACGATTCCAAGCTAATCCAAAAGAGTCTCACCTTCAGGCTGTAAAAAGAATATTCAAATATCTACAAGGAACTCAAGACTTTGGACTATGGTATCCAAAGAATGCTGATCTTACTCTTCATGCATACACTGATGCAGATTGGGCTGGAAATGTTGATGATCGGAAAAGCACTAGTGGTGGTGCATTCTATATGGGGCCCCGGTTAGTATATTGGTTTAGCAAAAAGCAAAGCTCTATTGCCTTATCTACAGCAGAAGTAGAATATGTGGCTGCCGCATCATGTTGCACTCAACTTCTCTGGATGATGCAAGCCTTACAAGACTTTCAAATCAAATTTTCACCTCCTATCTCCATCATGTGTGACAATACAAGTGCCATCAGTATCTCAAAGAATCCTGTTATGCATTCCAAGACCAAGCACATTCCCATCAAGTATCACTTCTTACGTGAACAAGTGCTTGAACAAAAGGTGAAATTGGAGTATGTTCCCTCCAAAGAACAAGTTGCTGATATATTTACCAAACCTCTACCCAGGGAAGCATTTGAATATCTCAGACAGAAAATGGGAGTAGTCTCTGCCATGCAGAAGAGCAAATCTACTTAAAAATAGAAGATTAAATTGGTTGTGAGGTGTTGTTGGGCATCCCTGAAAGCACAGGCTAAGGGGGAGCATTGGTCATATGAAGAGAATGCACTGTTGGAATTTATAATTCAATTTGGTATATCATGTTTGAAGATGCAACATGATCTCAGGGGGAGCATGGTATTGTCGGTTCAAAGGATGTTGATCAACTCTTTGCCATTGATTTCAAAGGGGGAGGAAAAGCAACAAAGGGTAAATCTATAAGACAATCAGAGGAAGAGTATTGCCATCAATGCCAAAGGGGGATATTGTTGGAAATATTTTCATTGATGGAAAAGGAAGTGGCAAAAGAATTGGCAAAGAAGGAGCATCTGAAACAGTAACCATGAAAAGAGGAAAAGCAAAGTAGCAGTAGAAGAAGAGTGCATAATTGAAGCAGAATTGTCCAGAGACAGAGAAAAAGGCCATCGAATAGAACATAATAAGTGAATGTTCTAGTAAATGGTAATTCACCCTGATGGAATCCATGATAAGTAAGAAATCCATTGAAGGAATTAATGGTTGCGGAGATATGATGGTTTTTCTTGCAAAATCAAAAACTTGAATGTACAGTTAGAAGAGCAGAACTGTGACCGAGTGAATAGTGAAGGCGGTTTATGGTTTTCATCACACCACCTATGCGGAGTGAGCAGTATTTGAGGAGTTGGGAGCGATTCGATAAATCATTCGACACATGGCAAGGAGGACCCACAGAAAACCGCTTGTAACTGTGTGCCATCGCGCGTTATAGGTCGACCCAGGATGCCCAACGATATTGTTGTGCGTCGTTGATCTGGAGGGAAGCCATCGGATGGTGGTCATATGAGGAAGATGCACGAAGATTAACCAAAGTACGGTGAGCCATCGCACGTTAACGTTCGGCATCGGAGGTCGAGCGATATGCATATATGCCATTGATCTCGAAGCCTGCTATCTAATGGTGATCGGACGCTGGACTTGCGCGAAGTTTACTTATGGTACCATGCGCATATTTGATTGGCTATTGACTATATATGTGGGCCCGGGGTCAAAGGGTTATCATAAGGTTAATTGTTTGAAAGCGTTGGATATTTCTCTAAAGTACGAAGGGTTGTAACTTTAATCCTAAAGTTCAGTTCAAATTTGTAAATATATTTATTTGTCAATTTCTTCAAATTGATAAATAAATTAAAAAGAAATTAAAGAGGCACGTGGGGTAAACTAAAGGAAATACTGTCAAAGGAATACCATTAGCGGTTGAATGGTTTTTACTCATGGTATTGATAAAGGTTAAACTATATAAGGCGAAGAGGATGATAGTACGAGGTGTGCATGCGTAAGGGTGGCGAATGAATAAATTTCTCTAAGGAATATCTGCATGGACGAACTCTGTTCTTAATTGATAAATCTGAATCTACGATGCACCCATGGATATAATGATCTGACGATGATGAATCTTTGGTTTGATCAACTGACGAAATCATGAAGACCTAGTGTGAGTGTACTGAAGAAAATGAATAAATCTGGTGGCCTGCAAGGTATGGTGTGTGGAAACTGGTGGATCAAGTATGAAAATTAATGGAACGTGGTCCGCAATGGTGCTGAGGGTCAAAGCCTTCAGTGAGGGGGTTGTAGCTCCCTTCCAGTGATAGCTGGTAAACGAGAGAAGGTTGTAGCCTTTCTGCAGGTATGTGCCTGCGTGCTGGTATAATTCTGCGCCAGCATAAATTGTAAGAAGTTTTCTTTATAATAAATATTGAAGACTGAGATAACAGCAGCGGTGGTTTTCTCCCAAATTGGGTTTTCACCTTAAATACTGGAGTTCATATGTGTGGCTTATGTTTGATGGTTTGTTCTGTTATTTCTGTTCATACTTACTGCTTACTAAACATCTGATGAATGAATGATGCAATGATCTAAGTAAAGAAATAATAAGATCTCTAGACATACACGTTGGATTCTGTAAAATAGCATATGGTTTTAAGAGAAAGAAAAAGTAAAAAGTTTTCAGCCCTAAATACTGATTCACCCCCCCTCTCAGTATTTTTCCCAACAATTTTTTGAGTTAGTCCATGACTCTATGGAAATCTACATGGATGATTTCACACCATATGAGGATTAGGAAGCTCTCTCCAATTTGGGTAAAGTACTAAGAAGGTGCATTGAGATGCATCTCTCCTTTAGCCCAGAAAAGTGTGAATTCTTAAAGAAAGCAGGGGTTGTATTAGGACACTCCATATCCCAAGTAGGAATAAAAGTAGACCCAAAAAAATCATTATCATCAAAAGGGTACCTACTCCTCAAAAGCAAAAAGATGTCAGGAGTTTCTTAGGCTTAGCGAGTTACTATAGAAGGTTCATCAAGGATTTTAGCAAGATGGCTTTGCCATTATTTGGGTTATTGGCCAAGGATTCTGAGTTTATTTGGTCTGATCCTTGTCAAGAGGCTTTCGAGCTAATTAAGGAAAATTTGACTACTACCCCCATCCTCCAAGGTCCAAATTGGACTTTTCCTTTCCACATCCACACTGAAGCATCCGACAAAGCCATAGGGGTAGCATTAGGAAAATTAGAGGACAAGATCCCTTATGCCATTTATTTCATCAGCAAGAACTTGTCCAAGGCTGAGCTGAATTATATTGTTACTGAGAAGGAGATGTTATCCATTGTCCATACCTTGAAAAAATTCAGGAATTATATAATTTGATATCAGACCTTTGTTCACACTGACCATGCAGCCATCAAGTATTTAATGAACAAACCGGATGTTAATGCTAGAATAATTATATGGTTGTTACTTTTGCAGCAATTTGATTCGATTATTGTTGATAAACCTGGAAAGGAGAATGTTGTTGTGGAGATTTTGTCCAGGTTAGCTCTCCCTGCAGGTGAAGAAGGAATGGTGGATTACTAGTTGCCAGATGAGCACCTCTTTTCTATATCAGCACTCTCACCATGTTTTTCTAATATAGCCAACTACTTGGTTGCTGGGAGACTCCCTCCTAATCTTTCATTCAGGGAGAGGAGCAGAATCATAAAAAAAAGTGCCCCTTTCACATGGATTGGGGGAAACCTCTTCAAGTTAGGCCCTAATCAAATCCTAAGGACATGTGTGAGGGAGGAAGATTTTTTTGATATCCTCTCTACATGCCATGACAACCCATGTGGAGGCCACTTTGATGCAAATAGAACTGCTTACAAATTTTTGAAGGTAGGATACTATTGGCCTACCCTTCACCAAGATTCCATAAGATACTCTAGCAAGTGTGACCAATGCCAAAGGATGGGGAAACCCACGCAAAGGGATGAGATTCCTTTACACCCTCATATGGCTCTTAAGCCATTTAACAAGTGGGACATGGACTTTTTTGGACCTATCAATCCACCATCTGGACAAAATAAGTATATCATAGTTTGCACTGATTACCTAACAAAGTGGGTTGAAACAAAAGCAGTGAAGGTAGCAACCGATGAGAAAGTAGTAGAATTTTTGAGGGAGAATGTGTTTTACAAGTTTGGATACCCCAGAGAAATAGTTATTGATCAGGCAGCACAATTCAACTCTCACCTCATTGAAAATCTTTTGAGGAAGCACAAGATTCAGCATAGAATTTCTAATTCCTATCACCCTCAGGTGAATGGCCAAGTAGAAGTAACTAACAGAGCTTTAGAGAGCATCATCACCAAGGTTGTGAGAAACAACAGAAAATATTGGGCAAACAGATTGGTGGAAGCTACTTGGGCCTACAACACTATTTGGAAGACAACAACGGGATTCACTCCCTATGAACTAGTCTATGGTAAGAAGGCTCTACTTTCAGTTGAGTTTGAATTCAATACTTTAAGAATGGTAGCTAAATTAAATCTAGATCTATCAAATTCCAAAAAAGAGAGGTTTTTGCAACTAAATAGATTGGATGAGTTCAGAATGCAAGCACTTCTTCACTCGGAGGTAGTTCAGCTGCAAATGAAGGTCTGGCATGACAGGAACATCAAAGAAAATACCTTCCAAGAAGGAGATTGGGCGATGTTGTATGATTCAAGGTTTAAATATTTCAAAGGAAATATGATGAAAAGATGGTTGGGACCTTACACAATGGAAAAAAAAATTCATAATGGCACAGTTCAAATCAGAACCATAGATGAGGAAGGAATCTCATTGCTTGTCAATGGTGAAAGAATTAAAATTTACAAGAAGCCTTTGTCAAAGCTAGAGTTCATAAAATCAATAAGAAGAGAGGTGTATGTGATGGGAAAATCCATAGTTTCCCACACCTACTGAAAGAAAAAATAAAAAGAATAAAGATCCATGGGTGAAAATCTCTCTAAGGCACCCAAGGAAATATTGTGGGTTTAAAACCTTAATGGAGGCAGCTCACTTGCTCAAAAAAAAGAGAGAGAGAGAGAAAAAACAAGAATAAAGATCCATGGGTGAAAACCTCTCTGAGGTGCCCAAGGCAAGTCTGTGGGGTTGAAAACCTCCATGGAGGCAGCCCACTTGCTGTAAAAATAAATAAATAAATAAATTTTCATCTCTATGTTTTCTATGTTTGTTGTTTAATGGTTTCTGGAAACACATGGAAGCATTCATCTTATTTTTCCTTCTTCTATTTTACCATCCATCCCATCATTCTCTCCATTCTTTTTCATAACTTCCTCCATCACCTCCATACACAACATTCCTCCATTCTTGAGCACAATGTATCAAGGAAATCAAGACACGGACTACTACAAACATCAGGGAATTCTTACAGTGCAAAAATATGTTCTTGAATAGCAAGAAAAATAAGAGAGGAGATGGTAAAGCAGACCCCAGGAAAGACAAGAGTGCCATCCAGGGCATTTGGAGCACCCCCATGTAGCATATACAACGGGAATAAACATCAAGAAAGATCAGTAGCTCACTTAGAGAGTTTCTCATTCAGCGAGTTTCTCGCTCAGAAAATAGGAAAATAGGAAGAACGCAGCATGTAAGAGGCTTGTCTCCAAACTCCAACTCATGCAACCACCTTGACAGCAACTGGTAGGCTCTGGTATATTCCCTCACCCCTTTTTATGCATTCATAATTGTTATAGGTCAATTTGGGCATCATTCCTAATGACCTAGTTAACTGGACATCATCTCCAGAACCAATGAATAGGGTCTATCATTCCCTATCATTTCAGTTATTACATGCCCTAAGACAAATAACAAGACAAATCATCCATGACTTTCATCTGCAAAGGTTTCCAAGATTTGAAGTTTATAATATATCATATGAGAGCTCACCAACGCAGTCTCTCAAGGGGTTAAGTTTGCATATGCAGGTACCTCCATTTAAAGGTGCTCTACAAATCACTTCCTGACATTCAAGGGTGCGTTGGTCACATTGGGAGTGAAATTCTCATTTTTCTAGAATCTCCACTTGGCCAGTGGCTTCTAGAAGAGTTCACATGTGTCAAAATTCAAATCCATGTGTCCATTTGATACCTCTAAGACTGGGAACATGTCTTGCCTGTTATTATAAATTCATTGATTGTAAAACTACCTTCATCTCCTCTATAAATTGAGCACAGATCTTAGTGTTTGAAAAGGAAGAATTTGAGTAGATAAATGCTAGTGGAATTTCAATTAAGGAATTGATTTGAGTGACATGCTGTTGGAGATATTTTTATTGTGATGAGGTTGGGATGTTGCTGGAGATGGTGACACTAAATCAATCACTAGGTTGTAACCTCCCCTTCTATCCATTAATAAAGATTGTTGCTTACTTTCCCACATATGTATTTGTATAAGCTCACGTCTTTCATATTATGAATTCTTATTTTATGCATATGGTTCATGTTTTATTGATTTAACTGAATAACTTGAATAGACATTTGTATTATTGCTATCTTTTGTTGTTTAGTGTTCATCTTTGTAGGAAATATTTTGGCGATTTAGCTCAGATTTGAAGCTACAACAAGAGCGACAGAAGGATAATAGGAAGCGCTTGGACTCTAAGTAAGTTCTTTGATTTGTTTTGTGTGTCTATTTACAGTTAGGAAAAGTAGTTGCAAAGTCTTAACCTGTTGTTCTAGATGAGCACTACATCTAGGGAAGAATGTTTTATTCGTAATCCATAATTCCGCATAACAAATTGGCGACTCCGCTAGGGAGTTTACCCTTCATCCTTAGTGTATTTACCTCTGATTTTCTCTGTTTATTTACCCAGTAGCATTTACTCAGAAATATTAGGATTTTTGAAATATAAATTTTCATTAGAAGTGTGTTAAACAGTTGTAATTTTCCTTATACACTACGCCCAATGCATTTTTGGACAGGACACAGTGCTTTGCATAGCACTGTCTCCTTTTCAAACCTACGTTTCAATGCACTGTCTCCCCTTAGAGACTAAGTTGCCCCCTGAAACCATCCAAATTCCATTGAATTTGTCATTTCATTTTGATTTTAGTTTGTTGATTGTTGTGTTTTAAAGAACCTGATACCTCGGATTGACCAATGACCTTACCTACCTCTTCCTCCTTTGAAAGAAAAGTTTGTTCATTGTTTATTTAAAGTGTTTTTCTTTATTATTGACGAATTAATTTCAAATTTTTTTCATTGCTGCATTAATCCATTTTCTTTTGAAAAAGGAAATTGTCATTTAATTCTTCATTTCCTGATAGGAGAAATTGTTGTCAAATTCCTCATTTTTCCTTCAAAAGAGAAATTGTTGTTTAAATTCTTCATTTCTCAAAATTAAAAGGCATTTTTTTATTGATTTGGTGCACTTAGTTTCTTTTCTACATTCATAACATTAAAGGGAATGATAAGAAAAACCTGCATTTGCATGTAGTGGATTTTTTGTTTTGCAAAAGGAACGATTAGGAAAGCTACATTTAGTTTGTGCTCTTTGATTTGTTTGCTCTCAAATTGATTGCTCTTTCCCTCTACTAGCTAGGATTTTCATTGAAAAACTAAAAGTGAAATATTGCTTATCATTTTAGTTTTCATTTTAGGAATTTCCAATACATCATCACGGTGAACCTTGAAAGGAAAATTGATAAAAAAAATCAACTTAAAATTTATCTCAATTTACCTAACAAAGCATTGGAACCATAATGACAACATTTAGAAGGTCTAGGCTAGAGACGTACTCTGGCGTCGTAAAACATAGCATCTGTCATTAATTGTGTGCGATACATTGCGAGTGTGATACCTCACTCCACGTACGTAAGTATATCGTAGCTCTTCCATGTACTTTTGGGTATATCGGGCGGTGTTACGGTATGAAAAGTATAAAGGGGTGCTCTCATTGTGCGGTTTCGCATCAAACAGCCCTAATATGGACTGGGGCCTCCATGTATCTTCGGGTATATTTGGGAGGACAACTTTAGGTTGCTATCCATCCATAGTGAACTGATTCGGCCACCTTGTAAATTTTGATACACCGAACACAGCATTCAGGAATATTTCCTGCCCGTACTCTTTGGTTTGCCAGGAGGTATTCTGCAGTTCATAGTGTCTTGGTAAACCTTTTTTCCTAGCAATACCCTTTTATTTTGTTTATTTGTTTTTGGTTAAAATAAATCAGTAATCATGGAAGAAAAAAATCCTTTCCCCCATTGTTCGCATAGATTAGCATTGAAACCACCTTTACCACCAGAAGTTACTCCTGGTCGACGAAGGCGACAACACTCTACCGAATCAAGTACTATTCTTACCACTGGTGAAACATCATCTTCCCATATACCAGAGTTATCTCAAGTTGTTTCTACACATCCTGGTTCATCTACTGTTGTCGAAATGGAGTCCTCATAGCTACATGTGGTCATGATCCATCCAATCAGTGAGACCATACCTCCTAGACCCGGCGTTGTTCAACCAGAAGTTGATCCAGATCTTGTCTCTTTTTTTCCAGAACATCTGAATCTCAAATTTGAACAACCTGAAGTACGGTTCCTACATTGGTCATCCCACAAATTTCTGTAGCCATTGAGTATCCCATATCACACAGTAAACCACCTGAAATATACTTTGGGCCTGACGGTGAAATACTTCCACCTGGTTTAATTTCGATTGAAGAAATCCCACAAGACGAGACACCTTTAACTCCAACCCATTTTGGGGAGGATCTTTACCTGTACGAGTCTTTTCCTCAATCACCACCCTCTACTTTTTTTGATCCTGTTCCTATTCAAAATATCGTCGATCCAAAAGGGTATACATTTGGTCAAGTAACCATGCCTGAACCAACATCTTCAGTTCGGCCATCTTTTCCAATTACGTCAGCACCTGCCCTCACTACCCTGTCGATGTTTACAACTTCACTAGAGTCATATTTTCATGGTGGCTCTATGGTCCCATCAAGTTATAAATATTAATCTAGAATTTTCTCTGGTGCATATTCAAATCCATGGACTTTACCAATGTCAGCATCTGGTATTCTAACTGGTAAACCTATAGTGAGTACTGAACGACTTGATTCTTTATACACATCATCAGGGAAATATCAAGCCGGTCCTTCTGGGTCTATTCCATCAAGTACCATATCAACTAGACTCCCATAATTTGGAGAGAAATATTATCTGTCTTATTATCCTCCTCATGCTGGGGGTCAACCTTTGGTCACTGACAATGACAGTATTCTGTCACTTTTTGGTCAACCTAATGTCGAAATGAATGTTTTTCAATGGCAGCCCACTCTGCCTATCCAACCACAAATAGTTGTAAACTCATATCAACCAGTTCAACCTATTACACCCACATCATTTCCACTTGTTAATACATCTTTACCCCTATTACAGAATCAAAATTTTGTTCAAAAACCTTTTCAAGCAGGTCCTTCAACTTAAAACCCTCAAATATTGGGTCCATAGACTCCAAATCCTTCGTTTAATTTACAACAACCTGTATCCGGAATCATTTATTCACAAGTTGGCTTACCATTTTATGGGATGTCACAGCCACAACCTAGTTATACATATCAACTGAATCCAAATTATTCTAATTTGGGTTATAACATTGGTGGATAGACCCCTTGGTAGCCTCAGGCAAAAATACCTCAGAATTCATTTCAACAAGTATCATATCTAGGTTTTGGTCAATAGAATCCTCAAGCATTTTCTTTTCAAAACAACCCCTATATGGGTACTATCAGTAGATCCCTTTGTTGGTGCTCAAAGGCTTGTTTCTCAAGCAATTCCATCATACCCTGGCTATGCTCAACCTAACCTTAATAGACAATTGCCCTTTACTGCAACTTTAGAGTTACCAGATTTAAATCAGCTAACCAATGATCCAATCAACTATGCTCCTTGGTGGCCAGTGATACCTCACAAATTACCCTCAGATATTCCTGAGTAAAATGGAAACCATGGGGAAGACCCATCAACTCATGTCATGACTTATCATTTATGGTGTTCATCAAATTCCCTAAATGATGATTCTGTTCAACTACATATTTTCCAGCGTACGCTCACGAGTCTAGCTGCAAAATGGTATATTGAGTTACCTAGAGTTTCTTTTGATAATTTCACTACTCTAGCTACTCTCTTTTTGACTCACTTCCAGTTACCCATCTGATATGAAACTGGAACAGAACTCTTGACCAATTTCAAACAGACTAATGCTACTCACATTTCTGATCATATTCATGAGTGGTGTCATCGTTGTATAATGGTTAAGAAATTTGTTCCATATTATCTCCTTGCTGAGTGGTTCATCAAGTCCCTATTACCATCTATAACTGAGGATGTGGCTAAGGGTGGCGTCATCACAGAAGAGAAATTTATTTCTCATGCCCAATATTTAGACTTGATTTATACTCAGTCTGACACGCTCTATGAAAAAATTCCCAATGCGTTGAGATCTAATTTTAGTGTTCCTCCTCAATTAAAGGACTCTCATGCTGGAGATGGATTGATTAGCACTACAAGAACACATCATACTACTGCATATGATCCTGAATCTTCTTCCGAAATTAATGTCGTGTCATTTGACAAGGAAAAAAGTGACAAGCAACCCGGAAGTAAGAAAAAATGGAAATCTAAGAAAAAGAAAACTTCTAACTCGCAGGAAAGATCATCTGATCAATAGTCTGGACCTAGGAAACCTCGTTATCCATGCATAATCTGTATTGAGGAACACTTTGTTCAGGATTTTTTTCACCGTGCTGAAGTCTCAAATATCATTAATACTTCCAATGTGTCAACTGTGTTGACAGATCCATTTCCGAATCCGGAAACAAATTTGGTTGCTATGGATATAGCTTCTAGTTCCCAAATACTTATGCTATCTGTCACAAAACCTTCAACCAAGATTTTGGTGTCAACGTGTAATAAATATTATGGTATTCAGGCCACTGATCAACCTACTACCTCGACTACGAATCTGTCTATGGAATCAGTACTGCCCACTGATATTCCTGAATTGACAATCAAGCCACCAAAGGGAGTAATTCACAAATCGACATATAATCCTCGAGCAAGAGCTGCTCAAAATTATAATATAGTTGAAGATTTTGCTGAATCCCCTTCAGCTATGTCTGCTCTTAAGGTATTACAAAATTGTCCCTCCCAAAAATAGGCTTTATTTTCGGCTATTGGTGGAATTGATCTGACTAATTCTAATCTTGTCGTCTTTAATCATACCGGTTATGTGCCGCAACTTCCAGCAGAATTGTCATTCTCCATACAAGCAAATTTTCTTAATCACCTTGTTCATCGTACTATTATTGATGAGGGGGCATCTACATGCCTTATGTCTCTAAATTTTTGGAATTCACTTGGCTCTTCGTGCTTATCTCATTCATCAACATTGTTAAAGGCTTTTGATGGACGTACATATAAAACTTGTGGTATTATTAATAACCTGCATGTTGAACTAGGGGGAAAAATAGTGAATGTTGATGTTGAGGTTGTTGACGTACCCCTTGAATATAATATTTTACTTGGAAGGCCATGGGTATATGCTATGACTACAATTGTTTCTACATATTTTAGAATGATTTCCTTTCCATATAAAGGTACTATCACAGTCATTAATCATCTATCCTTCTTTTCCCCCGCTTTGTAGGTAATGGAAGTGTTTTGTTCGTTCACACACCCCAACTAGCATTTCAGAACATTGGTGTAGGAATTTTAAAGGATTCCACTCTCATGGGAACCTTTGCATTACCGGCGCCCACGACGTCGATAGAAATTGAAAATATAGAGACCTGCTACATGATCTCTTCCACTCCATCTGCCTTAAGGGAGAGTACGGATGATTCTAATTTTTTTACGTTGGATGAGTTTCTTCCACCCAACCCTATTGAGCTGGCATAGCAATCAATCTATCTGGCTTGGGCGGCGAATCTGAAATCAGCGTCGTTGATTGTATGGGTTGATCGTTCCTTAGAATTTGGTACTCCATCTGATCCATTTTCCTCAATCTTATTGACAGATGAGAATATTTTGGAAGCCATGATGTCAAAGGGATAACCATGGGAAGATTATCATCATCGTTCCCATATTCCTGATTATGAAGAAAATCATCTTAGTGAATTATATCACCCATCAATCAAAAATTTCTTTTTGAATTATTTACCTATTAATGCAATCGATTCTGAGCGAAATCTATCAAATATTGAAGAAACCATTTCTATCGATATTTTGACCAAACCTAGCGTTGTAGAAAACATTCATGTCGGTGTATCTTATTCTCCATTAGAACTTGAATCATATCACTCTCTATTTCGTGAATTTAGTGATGTATTTGCTTGGTATTACGAGGAAATTCCAGGAATAGATACTAGTATTGTTGAACACACTATTAATATGTATCCTGATGTCAAACCGGTGCGTCAATGGCTTCATCTTGTTCATCCAAATAAATCCGCTGCCATCAACGCAGAGGTTGAAAAACGTTTGTGTGCTAGTTTCATTTACCTTGTTCCGCTAACTAAGTGGGTTTCCAATATCATTCTTGTCATGAAAAAATAAGGAACCATTAGAGTGTGCATCGATTATCGAGACATCAACATTGCTTGTCCAAAAGACAACTATCCTACTCCCTTTATCGACCATGTTATTGACGATTGTGCTGGATGTGAAATATTTTCGTTCATGGATGGATTTTCCGGCTACAATCAAATCAATATCAACTTAGAGGATCAACATAAGACAACATTCATCTATCCCTGGGGCACATTCACTTATAGGAAACTATCGTTTGGTTTAAATAACATTGGGTAAACTTTTCAGAGAGCAATAGACTATGATTTCAATGACATCAAGCACATTGTTAAACCTTATCTAGATGATTTACCCACGCATTCACAAAATCGGATTGATCACCCGATGCATTTGAGAGCAATCTTCTTACGCTACTGACACTACAAAATATGCCTCAATCCACATAAATGTGTGTTTGTGTTGGTTCTAGTCATTTTCTTGGATTCGTAGTCTCAAAAGAAGGAATTCGAATTGACCCATTGAAGGTTCAGGCCATTCTTGATTTGCTTGCACCATCAAATTTACTTCAGATATAGAAACTTCAAGGAAAGGCTAACTTCCTAAGAAGGTTCATTCCAAACTACGCTAAAATGGCTAAATGATTTACTCGACTCTTGAAAAAGGGGGTTCCATTCCATTGGGACCAAGTTGCGCAAGCTTCTTTTTATGATGTCAAGGATACTCTTGTATGAGCGTCATTAATGTATCCCCCCAATTATCAAAATTATTATTTCCTATGTATCGTCGAGGTTGAAATGACCATTGCTATGGTTTTGGTCCAAATAGAATATGGAATTTAACATCCAATCTATTATTTGAGTCATAATATCAATGATACAGAAGTTAAGTATTCGTACATAGAAAAGCTTGCCTTGGCAGTTGTTCAAGTTGTCCAAATATTTCGCCACTATATCCAGCTCTGAAATAACACTGTCATTTCAGATTGCAACCCCATAACTTATATCTTATCACGTCAATTTCTAGGGGGGAATATTCAAAATGTATTGTCATTTTGTAGGAATTTGATTTGGAATTCATCAAATCCAAGTCAAATAAGTCTTTAATTTTGGCTGAGCTTCTCTATGACCTTCCCTCTGATAGAACTGCAACTATTTCGGAACCATAAATTCCTGATGAGTCTTTGTTTCTGATCAGATCATCTGATCAGATCATTTGGATATTTCATCATTTATCTCCAAACTCAAACTTTTCAACTTGATACCTCTCGCTCTGAACAGCGACATATTCAATACCAAGCCAAAGATTATTTGATCGTCGGCGATACACTTTATCATCGTGGTGTAGATACCATTTTAAGGAGGTTCCTCACTCATGAGGAGGCCAAAAAGGTTTTAAATGATTGTCATGTTGGGGCTTGTGGTGGACATTTATCTGGATATGCTACCACGTAGAAGATACTCTGTGCCAGTTAATTTTCGCCTACAATATTTCGCGACTATATCCTCGCGGTCAGAAGTTGTCATGCGTGCCAGATTTTTTATCATAAAATCTGCAAGTCGCCAGCACCAATGCATCATGTTGTCTCTATGGGAACATTTTCAAAATGGGGTATTGACTTCATGACCTGTAACCCTCGTTTTTCCGAGGGGCATGGTTATATTATTGTCACAATTGACTACTTTACCAAATGGGCCGAAGCGATGCCTACATTCAACAACACAGGATAGATAGCTGCATTATTTTTCTTTAATCATGTTATTTCACAGTTTGGGGTTCCATAAGCTATAGTTAGAGATCATGGGAAGCATTTTCGCAACCACATGATGACTGAATTAACTACCAAGTTAGCATTGTCACATGAAAACTCTACTCCTTATTATCCATTCTCAAATGGACAAGTTGAGGCTATCAAAACAATTCTTAAACATATGCTTCAATGAATGATAGGATTTCATAAAAGAAATTGGAATTTTATCATGTACTCGGCCTTGTGGGTGTATCGAACCTCGGTGAGAAATGTAACTGGATTTACTCCCTTTCAATTGGTGTATGGTCTGGAAGATATCTTGCCAATCCAATGTGAAATACCATTGCTAAAACTCATAATCAACTTGTTACCTGACACCTCAGAAGAAGAAGCGTGTCTTTTTAACCTCATCCATCTTGATGAAAAGCATCGTGAAGCCCAATTGGCCAACGAAGCACATAAGAGACGTGTAAAGGCACAATACGACAGAAATGTCCAGCCTCGCATTTTCTCAGAGGGCGACTTTAATATTTTATGATCAAGAAGCTGATGTAATAGGTACAGGAAAATTTGAGCCATTATGGAATGGCCCCTATATTTTCAAAAGAGTTCTTGCTAAGGGTGCCTATTAGTTAGTTTATTACGATGGAATTCCGTTGGCGCAACCTAGAAATGGGTTGTATCTGAAACGTTACTATGCTTAATCATGAGCATAGTAATTTTTGTATTATATTGTATATATATGTTGTTGATTTTCATTCACTGTCTTAGTTTGTTTTTAGAGTTTTCTTGACATTAGTAATCCACTTTACATTTCATCGCAGATGTCTAAATATTCGGAACCATTTGTTGTATATGCTGATGGTGCTAGTCGTAGTACGAAAAATCAATCCTCTACAGCATTGGCCATTTTCGCTCCGAACAATGAGTTAGTGAGTTTTCAAGGGATTTGTATCAGTAGATCAACGAACAATATCACTGAGTATATCGCATTGATCAAACTTCTCTCTGATGCCATTTCATTTGGTATTAACTACATTATCATAAGGTTAGACTCACAACTTGTGATATTACAACTTACTAGTGTTTATACTGTTAGAAATCCAACACTGCATAGATTATTCCTAAGAGTTTGACTTTTGGAAAGATACTTTGATTTTATTCAATATCAACACATTTCCACAAATTTGAACACATTGACTAATTTTTTAGCTAATCAATTTTTTAGACAGACATTTGCAACACATGTAAAGAAAACATTCACATCATTGAATAGGATTGCACAATAAACATAAGAAAAACACTAAAATCAAAATAGATAGATAGTTATAGGTTTTTACAAAAATTTGTGCCCAAGACACATTGGTCATCTGACCTCAAAATGTATGCAAAATGTCAAAATTAAACTATTGGTGCTCGTGGTAACATGCTATAGATCTAGCTATCCTACGTAGTAACTGCATCCAATGGTTAGGAACACCTATAGTGTGACGTTGTAGTTGCATGGGTAACTCTTTGATCCGTCAGGAATCCCGAAGGTCAACCCCTCTATGTGCTACCGAAGCTTAGCCAAAGTCTCAGCCATATCAAGATCCTAAAGGACTTCTCTCCCGACAGCCCTCTCTGTTGGCTCATCTGCTACACGCTTCAGTTCCTCCACCGATTTAACTCAACCAACATCTGAATTACATCAAACATTTATTTTAGTCTTGGGAAAACATAAATAATACAAAAAAATTGTATAAACCTTAGGAAAATCAAAAACATGGTCAAAATATTCTTACCCATTACACCCCACTGAGCACCTTCTAGTAAAGCTAAATCTCGATCTCCTCGGAAATCAACACCTATGTATGCATACTCATTGATGGTGACAATCTATCACCGGAACCAGGCAAAGAACGCAGTCGAGAACACAATGGTCGATTGGCCTGCATGTCTACCCATTAGTTCTACCCATCTCTACATCCTCGGATCTCTCGGATTAGACACATCCAGTGTCACATGTTGTCGCTGCATCAGTGGAATCCATTCTAAGGTAAACGATATGAGGATCAAACCATAACTAAATTTCTTCTTCCTTACTCCCTTTGCTTTTTTTAGTTGTTCTTTTATCTAAGAATGTACAGCTTCAGACTATTTGAAGACTGTTGGCTCCATACACTCTAGCGCATACTGCATATACGCTCTATTCGCTACATGTAGTGTTACGGTGCCAGCAAGTTTTGAAATCGTGAAAAGGATAGTTCTCAAAAGAAAATATCTAACATCCTAGATGTTTATCTTTCCATATTTTCTTGGCTCTACCCCTGGATAACAATGTTGCAAAACATAATCTCTCACAGTCTCTCCTCCAACAATAGACCCTGAGAACGAAATAGGCAAGCCTCTCCTTGACAAACCTATAATAAATTATACATCCTCTACTATTATGGGAACTGCTTGGTTCTTAATATGAAATTCCTTGATAGTTGGATCCCATGCTCGAATTAAGAACTCCAAGATTTCTATTTGTTTCCTCATCCCTGACAACCAAAATACTTTAACAGTCCACAATCTCTTAGGGCTCTTACTGTGCCGGATCATTTAGGGAAATCATATCTTGTTCTTCATGCTCTCTTTCCCTCCATGTGATCGTCATTATAATCAGATGAAAACCTGAAATGTAACCATAAGAACCATCAGATTCCATTCAATGAAAAAAATTGGGAAAATTTTGGGCATAATGCAAAAAACAAAAATGAAGATTGTGCCCAATGCAACCTAGGACAAGAGACAGTGCATTGTACATGTAGGTAGCCTTCATTTTAGCTTTTATGCAATGCACTTTTCGATGTCCAAGGGTGTGTTGCCCTCTTTTGGAGAAAAATTTACCCTAGGGCCCCCAAAACCCTAAAATTTTCAATGAATGGAAATGAAATGATTAGTGAAGGAAAGAGAGGGTTCATGACACTAACTTGGATCAAACGGCAATGAAATCCATCCACAAAAATGATCGCAATCAGCAATTGAAGTTCGGGGGAAAAATCAGGTTTAGAGCTCCAAAATGCAAATGGTAACTATGGAATGGTAAAAATGAATAGTAAAAACTCTTTTTGATAGTAATTTAATTGTTTGCAAATCATATTTATTGCTATGACTATGGTTTTATTATATTTTTATCATGAAACAAGTATTTTTAATCCATTTGATGTTGTTCTGAACAGATCTTACAACTGATGAACAAATTAGTCGTGCAAATTTATTTCAAGAATGATTTGACCACAAAGCATACTTTTTCTCCTTATTTTTCGTGCTTTGTTAAAAACGAAAAAGGATTTGAAGCACACTTTTATCTCTTTTTCGAGCTTCGATAACAGAGAAAAAGGAAACCCCTGGAGTCTTCTTTCAGCTCTTTTCAGACTCCAATAATGTGAAAAGATTGTCGAGCACTTGTATTTTCGAGCTCGTAAAAGTAAATGAATCAATATCTACTCAGTATAAGTTTAACCCTTTTCCGGAATGAGATAGATTATTTACGAAAAAGGAATACCTTGGTCGAACATGGCTAAAGAGGTTCTCTCATATATTATTTTACACTTTTTTGGATCTGAGCATCAACTTTACGAAAAATTAATTATGGAGTTTTCTTTCGTCCTCTTTTTCAAACTCTCTAAATATCAAAAAGGATCGGGCTATCACTACCATTAAGCTCGTTAAAACATAAAATAGCGACGGGGTTTTCAATCATGACAAGAATTGAGTTTCATTCATCACTAGACTCGTTAAATTATTAAACAGCGATACATTATTCGCTCGAAGGGTTGAATTATAGATCAAGAAAATGTTATCCTCCTCAAGCTTGTTAAAAAATAAGGAGGTATTGGTTGATAAATGACCAGGGAAAATTTGGGAAAGTGAACAAAACTTTTTACAGTAGCAGGTCACTCTTAAACATGACACTTCACTCCATCACCGTGATTGTTTGGGTTGGGTAATATTCTTGACGATTCATTCATACCTATAGTTCATCATACCTTCACTTCGGTTTTGGGTCAATGCTGCCAAGTCATCTCAGTGTTGCCGATATGTTCAAGAGAAGTCATCCAATGAATACTCATCCATCTGCAATAATCATAAATTTTCATTCTCATGACATTCATCCCTGAACATTGCTATATAAAGTCATACCTTTGTCTCTAAAATAAGTAACTCCCGTTTTGTAATAAGGTAGCTTCCTGTCGACAAAAAATAATTATCTAGGAAGTTCACTTGGAAACATTATATTCCAGTACCATGAGGCTTGTTACAGCATCAACAAGATCCTCGCTTCCGGAATTTTGACCGAAAGATTTGTGTTTGGCGTTCAACATCAAATCATATATTCACGCCTTAAAAAATGTAATGTAGTACCTTGAGGTCCATTAACATCAATGGTGGTTCTATCGTGTTTGTTAACAGCTCACATCATTGGCTGCTAATCAAACGATGTCTTACCATGTTTGACTACAAATCATATATTCACATGGCTAGACTTGTACCCAAACAATCGAGTGAACGAGATAAGAAGACCCCAGATCTATTTTCAGCCATCCGGCCTGTGATTTTAGTATTATTGTACACATCGTCTGTACGGTGACCTTACATACAGATCGTCATCCGAACATGGGTCTATATCTATAGGCATGTCTGTATTGGGCAACATTCTAATATAGACGACTATCTGAATTATGTACATGATATTAGATAGTTTATGTGTTGAGCATGGGAATGCCTTCCCTCAAAAATTGTGATCAAGAGGATATATCATGATGTAATATATTGTAATATTGATGTAGGTCGCCACTCCGCTTCATCTCCAACCCATCATAGTGTAAAGCATCTCAATCAAAATATTATTGTTATTATTCTAACTTCATGTTTTAGGGGGCAATTGTTATAGGTCAATTTGGGCATCATTCCCAATGACTTGGTTAACTGGACATCATCTCCAAAACCAATGAATAGGGTCTATCATTCCCTATAATTTCAGTTGTTACATTCCCTAAGGCAAAGAACAAGACAAATCATCCATGACTTTCATCTACAAAGGTTTCCAAGATTTGAAGTTTATAATATATCATATGAGAGCTCACCAACGCAGTCTCTCAAGGAGTTAAGTGCATTGCATATGCAGGTACCTCCATTTAAAGGTGCTCTACAAAGCACTTCCATACATACAAGAGTGTGTTGGTCACATTGGGAGCGAAATTCTCATTGTTCCGGAATCTCCACTTGGCCAGTGCCTTCTAGAAGAGTTCGCATGTGTCAAACTTTGAATCCATGTGTCCATTTGATACCTCTAATACTAGGAACATGTCTTTCTTTTTATTAGAAAGTCATTGATTGTAAAACTAACTTCAGCTCCTCTATAAATTGAGCACGGATCTTAGTGTTTGAAAAGGAATAATTTGAGTAGAGAAATGTTGGTGGAATTTCAATTGAGGAATTGATTTGAGTGACATGCTGCTGGAGAGATGTACATTTTGATGAGGCTGGGATGTTGCTGGAGATGGTGACACTAAATCAATCACTGGGTTGTAACCTCCCCTTATATCCATTAATAAAGGTTGCTACTTACTTTCCCACATATGTATCTGTAGAAGCTCATGTATTTCATATTATTAATCCTTATTTGATGGACATGGTTCATGTTTTATTGATTTAACTGAATAACTTGAATAGAAATCTATATTATTGCTATATTTTTTTGTTTAGTGTTCATCTTTACAGGAAATATTTTCGCGATCTAGCTCAGATTTGAAGCTACAGCAAGAGCGACAGAAGGAGAATAGGTAGCGCTTGGACTCCAAGTAAGTTCTTTTATTTGTTCTTTGTGTCTATTTACAGTTAGGAAAAGTAGTTGTAAATTCTTTAACATGTTGTTGTAGATGAGCACTACGTATAGGGAAGAATGTTTATCCGTAATGCATAATTCCACATAACAATAATAGTCAGAAGTAATTAAATTTTCAAACTAAGAGTTTAATAGGTCGAAAGGTGGCCAGTTAACTTGGCCACCACCATGAGGTATGATTAAAAAAATGGGAATTACATGCCACCTAGGCTATCAAAAAAAATAATAATTAAATCAGTTGGATTGGAGGAGGAGATACACAGTATCAGCCAATTATCAAGGAAAGGGTCCACTTGTCTACAATAGAAACTAGAGCTGAGCTACATTACATAACTGTCTACAAAAAATAATTAGTTGCACAGTCTAATAATACAGAGGGCCCATCTCATCCAAACTAGTAAATTGAAAAAAAAAAAGGGAGAGAGACCGACGGAAGCCCGCAGCACAGCACCAGTGAGCTTTAGCCGCATATTTTGGGACAGCATGCAACAGCAGTAGCAAAACAACATCACCCTACCCATGGCTTGGTAGTATTTCGTAAATATGAGAAGGGAAGATTTTATAGCAACCCAAACAAGGAAAAATTCCACTTCTAACCTTACAAAAGAAGAAGAAGAACTAGCAAAAAAGGAAGAACCAGAGGAAGAACCAGAGGAAGAGCCAGAAGAAGAAGAAGAACCAAAAGAAAAACTAGAAGAAGAACAAGAAAAAACAGAAGAAGAAGAGGAAAATACAAAGGGCCAAGGAAAAACAGAAGAGATGGCAATAGAAGTCATAGAGGTGGAAGAAGTGATCAAGAAACAGACTCACAACACAGCACCACATCCCCTCAAGACAAAGAGGTATTTTCCACCTTAGCTCCTCTGAGCGCAAAGAGAAAAAGGAAGACCTCTATGTATTTCAGAGCTGACAAGATTTAGAGGATAAGTCAGAGAGAGCCAGAAAATCCTCCCACGAGCCTGATTATCACTGAAGAATCACCAAGGGAGGAAGAAAGAATTGAAGAAACGGTTCTAAAAGAGCAGTTGCCGAAGGCACAAGAAGAGAATGTAGCACTGAATAAGAAATTGCAGAAAAAAGGGCAACAAGTAGCCACCATGGTGTTGGTGAGATAAATCCCCTCTGTAGATAGAGGCGATCCCACTAGCCCTAGAGTGGGTCTAGCCACAAACGAGACATGATATGACATCAATTCCTAGTTAAGAATGGACAAAGACTTGGTAGATCACTTACCATTGGTCCTGCACTGTTGTGTCTTCTGGAAGAATAGCTGCCTCTCGTTCCTGATTCGACAGATCACGTTCCGCTCGTTCTCACGCCTGGATACCTCCACATACACAAGAAACAAATATGATACACAACATACTATTTCGCATTCCTAACTATCAGTCATTTGAAGAAGACTAAATCACATGTGTTAAATAAACATAACACAGAGATGGAATCAATATCATAGTCGAGTATATTAAATTAAAGAAGGAAGAGTACAACCATGATTCGACATTGCGATCTCCTCCAACAGGGTTCTAGCGGAGCATGTCTTACAAAGCTCATCGGGAATTCAGATGGGACTCTCTCTACGGGATCCTCCTTGGTTTTACCTTCTCTATAGTGATTACTCAGCTATAAAATTTCTTCTCCAAGTTCAGCTCCTTGGCTATATGTTCAGCTAGATTTTGTAAAGGGAGAAGGTTTGTTTATATAGAGGGAGAAGGAGAGGTTAGGATCCCTATAATCATGGGGGGAGTCCTATCCTCTAATAATGTTCCATCAACCATTTCCTAAAGGAAGAGATCTGTGGTTTATTGAGTTTAACCACTTACAATGAGTCATTCCTGAGGTGGTTAAAGGAAACTTCCGCGTCCAATTTGTTAAAAAACATTCCAAAAAAGGTTGGCGCGGGCTCAACACAGGGACAAAGCGCCAGCTGGCGCGGCCTCTAGTGAAAATTTTCCCCATTGGCGAGAGGGGTGAGTTGGGTACCCGCGCCAATGCCAAAACATAGGTTTTTGAGTGCTTTCTGAGGAAATGTTCAACAGTAAGAATCATGTCCTTATGCAGAATGATGCAAAGAATGTATTTGCAGAGTTTGACACTACTCACAGGTCACAAGAAATACCCTCCAATATGTGGGGCGAGGGATTGCAGGGACGATGACAAAATGCTGTGTAACAGAAGCCCCCTAAAGCATGGGGTCCGAGAGAGAGGGAGGGGTGAAATGCTTTATGAGAATGCGTTCGACCAAAACACTATTGTTTGAAAACCTGCAAGTATAAATACAACTGATACATCTGATATATGACATGTGGCATGGGTGCAGCCATCCATAAGAGAGTATATAAACAATGAGATCTGAGGTATGGACACAGCCATCCAGCAGTAGGGATCAATAAATAGACTCAGGTATGGTTGCAGCCATCCAATCAAAGGAGTCATACAATAAGTCATAATAATCCACAAAGAACCCGTAGCCTAGATTTCATCAGACAAAACCTAGGGTCTTGCACTCCATCTTGACCCAAACATAGTACAAATTCGAGCATGTGAATATGTGAGCTGAATTCGAACATGCAAGAACATCATCTGATTACCGACCAATGATGAAATTTGTTAACAGATGCGAGAGAAACCACCAATAATGACAATGGCTCTCAAGGTACAAAATGTACAATCCACGGCATTTGAACAGTGATCTGACGTCAAACACTTGCAGAGTCAATTGGTTGAAGGCCAATTATGTGGACCTTACGTCGAGTGCAATGAACCTGCCATTGAGGCATGCAGGCTCCAAGGTACCTAAAGGGAATCTCTAGATCAACTTCCTAGATAATGAGCTGGAGTCAACAGTAAGGGACCTTGATCGAAGGTGGGCCATAATTTCTCCCACATCATCGACACGAGATAGAGGAATATGATTTTTGTGAATTAAGACCAACAGAGAATCAGAGGGAGGTTAAAAACTGCAGAGGCAAACTTCTCTTCAACATATTGGCAGCATGACACTGGATTTGGCAGTATTTGACATCAAGGGATCTGAGGTCATGGTGACGTGGCAAAGAGCAGATGAGTGGTCAAAAGAGATTACCCAAACCCATGGAGGCAAGCAGATAATGAGATGAGATGTCCCCAACCTGACACAAATGCAGACAAGTGCCATGTTCAAGAGCGACATACTGCCGACACGACTACAATGTTGGTTCCATTTTCCCCCACCATTTATGGCGAGTACCCCAATTATTTTTGAAAACAAGCTTGAAGGGGATAGCATGTGCTTGTGATGTAATTTTGTCCTTCAGACATTTTAGTGTCAATCTATTCATACTTCCATTAGTGATAAAAACTGCTCTTTTGCATTTGCATATTAGGTGTCTCATACCGAATAAATTTCACCATTCCGCTAGGTCATGGATTCATTGATGGTAGTAATTTTTTAGCAGTTTTACCTCATGAGGTACTTGTTGATTTTCCTCTCTATGGTCTTCAGTCATTAGTCACTTTCATTCTCAAAATGATATCAGTAGGTCATAGGATGGGTCTCATTAGTTTCTAAGGTCTCACCATGGTCAAATTACTGAGTCAAATGTCAACAAATATCAGCAAGGTCATGAGGAAGTCAATAAACTCAAAGTCACAGCACCCAGAATATCAAAGAAATATTGTATTCAATTTGATGTAATTTTCACCTCAAAACCATGTTTTGAGATGAAAACATGATATTTTGCCTTTATTATTATTCATTATGTAATTTTATATCATCATATGTAATAAGTCACAATTCAGAAAGTTGTCATCTCCACAAAGTCATCACCCTGCCTTCAGAGAATTTTTTCACAGCATGTTCTGCGTCAAATCACCTTCCAAGAAAATCCATCAGAAAGAGCCCGGGAAGAGCTTTCCAATGGTATATTGCACTCTGGATTGAATTTTATGCCTAAGTGAAGTAAAAAGTCCCCTATACCCTTAAACAATCCCTTTTCCCACCTTTTCCCTTAAACTTTATTTTATTAAAGTTTAATATTTTTTCTTATAAATCCTTTTTCCCCCCTCCGATTATAAAATCGCATTATAAAATAATTTAACAGATATGTGATTTGTTCCTTAACCACTTCCCCTCCATCCCCCGTTGAAAACCTTATGATAAACATTTCAAAGGTTCATATATATATATATATATATATATATATACCCCCCCACCGTTCCAAAACCACTTCCCCACCATACATTATAATATAAAGTTCAAAATTTTT
The DNA here is from genome assembly GCA_034641835.2 of Pinus albicaulis. Classification (NCBI taxonomy): domain Eukaryota; kingdom Viridiplantae; phylum Streptophyta; class Pinopsida; order Pinales; family Pinaceae; genus Pinus; species Pinus albicaulis. The sequence continues at coordinate 98,039,197 of CM076570.1, read as the reverse complement.
ATTATAAAACCCCTCCGACCATCCCATCGCAAATTGCAACATTTAAACGATGCTTTCGATTGGCCAATCACAAAAACTCCGATGCGATTGTATCGGCACCCTTCGATGCACATCCTGACCATCGATCAATCCCGCTGATCCAACGACCTATAGCCCATCGGACCTTTCCCATCGGCGCTTTTGATCACCCCATCCCCGATTGTAAGATCCTGATTGACCTCTCCCGATGAACTCTGCCCAATTATATTCTGGCCGTCAATCTGCCCATCCGATCGGACGGCCCAGACTCAATCGGCGCCTCCAAAACAATCTCGCCGATTGCAACCCCCGATTACCCCTTCGACCATCGATCTGCCTAATGATCAGACGGCCCATACACCGTCGTGCCATCGCATCAGCATTTCCCATATGTGTCTCACCTCCGCTCCCTTCCGATTACCGTTTATGATTGACCCTAGGGCCCACCTCATAAACTTTCGACCCGCTTCATAATAAAAGGGCTTTATTCCTTTGTAAAGTTCAATATTTCGTTTATTCCATTTCATAAGGGCTTCCCCCTTAATCGCATCAGCGAAAGCCTATTTTATAATTCGCTCGCTCTGAACCTCCGATGCGATTCACCTGTCACATAACATATTATGATGTTTTATTATATATTTGTCTCGGTCCTCCCGATCCCGATTGCGACTGCAGCATTATATATCACATTTTAAATTACTCCATTGTATATTTTATTCCCTCTGCCTTTGATTCTGAATGCGATGCGGGTCTCGCCTTCCTCCCTTTTCCCATTTGAAACTAATTCGTCCCTTCACTGAAGGCATTATTTCATTCTATTTTATTTCGACAACATTTCATTAAAAGTTAGTTTTATTCAAACGGAATATGGAAAGCAAACGTCAGAGGCCGAGACCTAAATTTGTAATAGTCACATCTTCAGTTGCGATTCAAAGAGATCTATGCTGCAAGTTTCGCCTTCTCATTAGTTATCAGAAAATTTCAAGTGGTCAAATGTAATGCAGCTCTTCCTTTAGGAAAGATTATTGGCTCTTGTTTTCTATCTTTAGTTTTTAGTTTTTGAGCTATCAGAACAGCTCCCTTTTTCTGTGGATCTGTGTTCCCACAAATCTAACCTATTTATTGTAATTTTAAATCATTTGTAAAGGAGTCTGAAGTCTGTAATTCAGAAGTAGGGGAATAGTGTGGAAGAACATTTTGTGCTCCATTGTACAGTTTGACAGGGATTAATAAGAGATGCAGCTCTGATTTGTGGGATCCATGTGATATGAAAATTAGCATTTGTTTTTCTCCTTTGTTTCATATGTAAATTGTTATGTTTCATCTCTCATCCATAAAACATTTCCTTTTGAATGCTTTCAAGATAGAAAGGTAGGATCCATTTTCATGCCCTGCCTTGGGAAAAAATTCATATTTTGTGCTTTTCTCTTCTGTTTGAAAAGGATCCATTTCATTTGTGCCCTTTTCAGCTCCTCACCAGTATTTCCATCCCATCCTTATTTAACTTTAATTTCTAACTTTCCTGCCTATATTTCCCCATGAAATACCCTGTGTCCTGATTTAATTCCCCAGTTTCAAACTGTCCTTTTTATATCCCATACATCCCTGAAATTTTCAGTCATTTTATTAAATATTTTTCCCATATTTTTACCTAGCCTAATATCAGTCCACTGTTGTGTTTTATTGAATATCTATTTTACGGAGAGAGCCCTCTCCTATCCTTGTAGGGCTAGCTACAAGGATGAGCGTGGTTTAGTTTGTTACCCTGTTTTTCCCTTTTCAGCCTGGGGTCCAATTCGGAAGCTAACAAGACAAATCCAACCTAGTACATTTTATGAGCCCTAGGAAGGAGGAACTCGAATAACGTCATGACGATGAAGTCCAACAGTCCCTTTTCGTAAATAGTCTCACAAAATCGAAAAGGTAGAAAATTGTTTCTGAGAGAACCTCTTAGTCACGATCAGCTAAGGTATTCCTTTTTCATAAATAATATGTCCCAGCCCAAAAAAGGGGTAAACGTATACTGGGTAGATATCGTTTCACAGCCAAATTAACGAGTTCAAAACGACAAGAAACTCAGCAATATTTTCAGTTTTAGAGATTCAGAAAAGAGCTGAAAGGTGACTCCAATAGTGACTTTTTCATGTTTTTACAGAGTCCTAAAAAGTATAAAATACAACTCGTCTCTTCGTCATAACCGCGTGAAAACCTGTCGTTGCACAAAAAGACACGTGTAAAATGTATTCCTAAAAAATAATATGAAAATATATCGAAAAATATGTTTTAAAACCTATTTTAGGACTTTGAAAAGTTATAAAAGACCATAAATGGTAAAAAATATTTACTTTTCACTTTTACCTTTTTGCAGAGCAATAGTGACCCATTTCTCTTGCGATCTTCAGGAGACGGTTGTGGACAATCCAGTGGACCAATCCAGATTTTGTCTATTCCAGGTAAGAGCCAACTCCATTAGCCATATTTTAAGCTATATTTTATTGCATTTAGTTTTCATTTGGGATCCTTTAGGGGAGAAATTGCAAATTCTAGGGCATCGTGGTTGGTGCGGTTTCGAGCACGGACCCGCACCAACTAACCCATTTTTACACAGGGGTCGCGCTAGTTGGCGCGACTGTTAGCCAAACAATCACACCAACCGCACAACCCAAAATCCGCTTTGAATTTAAGAAAATGCAACCAATAGATTGCAAATTTAAACACCCAAGGAGGTTTCTAATGTTCTTATGATCATTTCATGTAGGTGCAAAGCGAGAAAATATGGTAATCGAGTGGAATGAGAGAGAGCATAGTGAAGAGGATGAACAAGCAATGGGAAATGAACATTGTATGAATGCCCTCAGGAATTTTGGGCTCAAAAAGTTCTTTATGGCACCATGTCTCTGGGCTCAGCCCGAATTGCTTCAGTATCTAATCAGCATTTGGGACAAAGATCAGGAAAATTTCGTACTTCAGGATCAAGAGCTTGAACTTGAAGTTTCTGATGTGTATTTCATCACTGGTTTGTCATGTAGGGGTGCAGTCCCTATTCTGACTGGTACCCGGCCTTCCAGGGAAAGCATGACAATGGTAATGAATAGGGTGTGCCCAGGGGCACAAAAAGGAACAGGGAGCGGAAAATTAGATATCCAAACTGTCCCTGATCTGGCACTAAGGGTAGTGCTGCACACCATCACGTGGGTTGTAGGATCGCAGGCACCGCACGAGGCTGCAAAGACACAAATTCTTCTTGCTTCAGAGTGTATTAACCCGACCATCTTCAACTGGGCCGAGGTTGTGATCATCAACATCAAACGGCAACTCACTAAGTGCAAGAAGACCAAACTCAAGCAGTTTGGGTATGGGTCGATCCTAGTATTTTTATTCTTAGAACGATTACCCATATTTCAGCATCAGGAGGTTATAGTCCCGGAGCCACCACCTACCGAGCCACGAATGGCCCGATGGGCGGCACTGATGCCCAAAGCAGGGGGTGGCCAACAGATGTCCTGTAGGCCATAGTTTTTTATTGGCTCTGACGACAACAGATTGTCATGGACGATTGGCCCTACACTGGCACAAACTTCACCGGAGACCCAGACCTCCCACTCCCAGAGGGAGAGGATTGGGACGAAGAATTTGGTAAGACTCATTTTTTATTTTCATGAGTTTATAATTTTTTTGATATATATGCATGTTCTGACAGTTATTCTTACATTTATGTAGATTTTGGCCCAGATCGTCCTGAAGGCATGTCGCCGATAGCGAGGCGGGTCCCTCGCGACTTCGATCCTCATGGTGAGGGTGGCGAGGAGGAGATAGTGCAGAATCTGGAGGTGATCGCCCGTGGGATCCCTGACTATGCTCACTTGGATGATGTTCCTTAGGCCTATCAGAGGCATATTTTAGGGGTGCCAAGTTGTATCCACCGCTTGTTGAGGCAGTTGGTATGGGCGGTGACGTGCTATCATGAGCACTATGCCGATTAGGCACCTAGGCTTTATTTCTGCACATTTTTGAGAGACGTGTTGTGTCACGATATAAATGAAACAAACATATATTTATTTTTGTGGGTTTTATGATGCACACATTGCAAACAAATGATATATATATACATCTATTTTCTACATGGTTCTATGTACATGTGATGATGTTTTTATAAATTGTGCAAATGTCTATCTAGCAAAATTTTAGCTATTGCAGCTATTAATGTATTCATTAATCTTGGTATATGTTGATATGTAATGAAATAAAAATGTCTTTCAAGTAAACGAATACACAATTTCAATCTCAAAATGCATGGGTTTCGAACAGAATAATGGTCATTCAGTTAAAGAACAACAAGTTGTGAATCCAACTTGACAAGCAATGCCTGTATGCCGAGGTTGACTGCCTCGGTTAATAGTTCCAAAAATACACTATATTCCACGACATTGTTTGTAGCTGGCCCCAGAAAAATAACTTGTAAGTTAATCAACTCACCAATAGGATCATAGATTACCCAGGCTGCCAAAGACAAGTTCCTGGTACTACGGGAAGCACCATCCGCGAAACTGACATAAGGGGAAATAGACATCTGCATAGCAAACAAGACCCAATAAGCAGAAAAAAGCTCACAAAGCACATCAAACCAAATCATGCACACAAAATGAAAACAATCACCTATGTACACATATCATGCGTGAATGATTCAAGCATAATATTTTTTCAGATACAACCCATTTCTGGGTTGCGATAAAGGACAACCTTCATATTCAATAATCTCATAAGCCCCATTCTGTAACACACATTTGATAATGTAGGACACATGCCACATGGGTTGGAACTTTCCTGCCCCCAACTTATCATGAGCTTGGTCGTATAAAATAACGAGATCACCTTCAATGAAAGAACAAGGAGAAACTGATTGGTCAAAATGGGCTTTGACTTGCTTCTTTTGTGCTTCGATGACCAAGGTAGCTAAGTGAAGAGTTTCGTCCAATATCTCTAAATAGAGGAGACGTTCCTCTTCAGGAAAAGTATTAGGCAGTAATTCCACAACTAATTTCAGTGAATGGATTTCACATTTAATCGAAAGCGTGGCTTCCAGACCGTATACCAATTGAAATGGGGTAAACATGGTTGCATTTTTGATCCACTAGAAAATTTGGCCCAATTTCCGACAGCCACTTCGTCGCTATTCCGACACATAGTCGTCGCAAGAGCGACAGTTTGAGGACGAGAAAAACGTGGTTCAACATTACGTCACAATTCTGACGCCTTGACAAAGTGTCACACTACCAACACTTTTTCCGTCGCTTCCAAAAAAGCGTCGCTCTTCCGACGTTTCCCAAACCGTCACTCTTCTGACATTTGTAAACTATCGCAATTCCGACAAAATGTGGTCCGACGATTTGAACGTCACTCTTCCAACGTTTTTATACCGTCGCTCTTCTGAAATTTGTAAACTGTCGCAATTCCGACGAAATTTGGTCCGACGTTTTGAACTTCGCTCTTCCGACGTTTTTATACTGTCGCTCTTCCGAATTTTTTAAGCTGTCGCAATTCCGACAGCGTACAAAAGTGTCACAAGACCGACGCATTCCAAAAGTGTCACAATACTGACACTAGGAAGAACTGTCGCAATATCGACGGATGTCACAAGACTAACGAAAATGGAAATCATTCAAAACGTCGGAAGACCGACGCTTACAAAGCGTCGGTATACCGACGGCGGGTTCAATTTAAAAAAAAAAAAATGAAACTTTAAAACAAGACAATAAATCTCCAATATTTGTTATGAATTGTGGGTGTTCCAATTGTTATGAACATAATTCGACAGTGAAATATTAATATAATAAACCACCCCACAGCGCTTCGACTATAAACAATCATATAAACATGGCTCTTTATTTCAAAAAACAGGTTTAAAATAGAAACAGGGAAACTTTTTTTTTTCTAAGTAAGGTTAATCTATTAACAGTGGGAATAAAATTACAACATGACCGAAGTCAAAAAAATTGCCCAGACTTATGGAAAATTTTTCAAAAAATCAAAAAAGAAGACTGCCCTCATATGGGGAAACCAGTCTTGAACGTTTTTCAAGTCGTTGCATTGCCCACGCAGGGGAAAAATCATTTGATATCTTTGACGATTACAGTGTTTACAGAATTCAAAAATAAAAAAAAGGTCCAGCACAGTAACATAAGCAAAAACATGCCTAATTATTGGGCTGCGAAGCAAGAAAACCAAACCAAAGAGAAGCAGCTACTCATCCGATGGTTCTTCGACAATTCGACACCATCCTTTGGAAAACATAAAAATGAAACTTTAAAATAGGACAATAAATCTCCAATATTTGTTATGAATTGTGGGCGTTCCAATTGTTATGAACATAATTTTACCATGAAATATTAATATAATAAACCACCCCGCAGCGCTTCGACTATAAACAATCATATAAACATGGCTCTATATTTCAAAAAACAGGTTTAAAATAGAAACAGGGCAATTTTTTTTTTTCTAAGTAAGGTTAATCTATTAACAGTGGGAATAAAATTACAACATGACCGAAGTCAAAAACATTGCCCAGAATTATGGAAAATTTGTCAAAAAATCAAAAAAGAAGACTGCCCTCATACGGGGAAACCAGTCTTGAACGTTTTTCAGGTCATTGCATTGCCCACGCAGGGGAACCATCGTTTGATATCTTTGATGCTTACAGTGTTTACAGAATTAAAAAATAAAACATAGGTCTAGCACAGTAATATAAGCAAAAACATGACCAATTAAGTGGGCCGCAAAGAAAGAAAACCAAACCAAAGAGAAGCAGCTACTCATCCGGTGGTTCTTCGACAATTCAGCACCATCCTTCAGCAAACATGTCACTGTCCATTGCGGGAGCAGCTTCAAACACGGAAGGTCCAGGATCTCCAGACGTTATCTCCACATCATGAGCCCTACGAACCTGAGCATCTGGTTCCTGCACATTCATGCCACCGATCCCCTCCTGAAGGCCCGAAAGCTGGGCTTTTTCTGAGCTCAGACCCGCCGGATGGGTGCATTGTTCCTCCACTTGGGCCTCTTCACAGAAAACCACAGTGATTGAAGCTATGATTTGTGGGTGATTCAGAGATAAATTAAAAGGAAAAATCACAGTGCACGTCGTGGGAGAAGGTGAAGCGGTGGAGAAATGAGGAGCAGGGGAGCCCATACGGTGGCCAGATCCTAGAACCTGACCCCGCCCACTTCTAGTGTTTGGATATTAGCCTGCGTAATAATCACTGGAGTGGGAAGACGACTCGATTGAGGGGATAAAGGGAGCACGCAGGGGTTTTCCTCTAGTGCTACCCCTGCAGTAACGCATCCTTTGACACAGGCGAGGCATGGGTGTAGTCTCAGCAATGGGCACAAGACCAGATGGAGAAGCAGCATTCCAAGAAACTGAGGAAGACAGACACAGACCAGACCGAGAGAAATGCATATTTTCACCAAGGTCTAAGCAGCAGTTCAGCTGGCTTCTCCTTCCTGTCACAGTGAGCAGGCAATGTAACTAAGCAACCGGAGAGCATCTGCAATTCAAAGGTTGCGGCTCGTCTGAGAAACCATAGCGAAACGCCATTTTGTCAACCTGACTACAATGGCATCAAAGAATACCCATCATAAATCTCTCATTGATGAGAGCTGAAGGCCGGAGCATATTGGAGCATGCGGAATTGCTAACAGGAGTGGAGGTCCGATCTTGAACTGCGTTAAAACTTAATGCGATTGATTGAACAGCGTTAAAACTTAATGCGATTGATATAACAAGCCAGAGTAGGACACGTGGCAGAAATTGATTGGAGCGGATCTTTGTTTGGGCCACTCGCGCAGTGGAAATCCGGACTCGAAAAATATTAGGTCGGATTTGATAAGAAATTCATGTCACAACTCTCTCTCTGTACGCCAGCCCAAATTCGGACCCGAAAAAGATTAGGGCGGAATTCATTTGGTTTTCACGTCATAAAATTGGCCGACATCAGCAGGCTATTTTGGAACACGAATTTGGTTTGAATTATGGTTTATCGCCATTTGAAGTCCGGCGGGCTCCATGGCTAAAGGGTTCATTTGAAGTTTTGACAAAGGTTTTGTTATATGTTTTATATAACGTGCGACGGAATAGTTTTATTGTTTGTTAAGGTCCCACACTGGTTTTGGTAATATTTTTTTTTAAATGCGACATATATATGTTTTATATATATATTTCATATATATATTAAAACATTTATAAATTGTGGACCCCAGGAGCATTTTAATAGATTTGTTATTTGCATAGTTTTTTTATGTTTTTAATATATGCGTTGCATATAAAAGAAAAGGGCTGTGAGCCTGTTTCGGAATGTAGTTGTAAAGTTTATTATTACACACAATAGCAGTGTAAGTGTTTTGAAGAGCACAACAGTGCATAGTTTTAGAGACAAAGAAGAATTTTGAGTGCACTGCGTTTTGCAGCAGTCACATTTTGTAATCCCTCTCAGTGAGGAAGAATTTGTAATAGTTTTTTTTTTAAGGAATAGAAATTTTTCAAAGTGTTGAACTCTATTTCCAGTGAAGAAATTTCAATATTTTCTCTGTGTTAGAAGAGGAGAGTATTACTCTCTCCATTGTTATTCTGGAATTTTCAAATATTCCAACACATGGCTATAAATGAAGGAGATTGCTACGCATCAACATCAACATGTTTTCAAGTAGGAGCTGCCTAATTTTGTAACAAACTTCTCTCTAGATTGTCAAAATTTGCAGACACTGAAGATTACTCAGGTGATACCTGAAATTTCCATTGAATTGCTATAAGAATCTTAGATTTGTGACAGAAATCCTTTTGCTAATATATTAGCTTACTCCTTTTAAGTTTGTCTCATTCAACTAATAAAAAATGTTTCAAGGAGTATAATGAAAACTATATTATGTGTGAAGCATAAAATAATCATTGATGCTAGACTTGGAAGTTAAGAAGTATAATAAGAAGTAGATACACTTCTCTAAAGCATAATACCATTTTTATGAAGCATAAGACAATCATTGATGCTAGACTTGGAAGTTCGAATAAGACGAAATAAAACAACGAAAAAGGCATTCCATTACTTGCATGAAATATGAGTACCGCCTTTTACCAGTAAGCTGGGAGCAAGGCCTAGATTTTGACTGGCATCAATTCTTGTGAACTCAAATTTCACTAAAAACATAGTTTTTTGTATGTTTTTCAGCACATGGTTAAAAATGATAGTGCATCAAAATCTATATTGTTGGGCCGAATACATAAGTAATCAAAAATTCTCTTTACCAAGTTATTCGCTTCATCAAAAGCCTGATCTTCACATGTGACACTTTTGCTAGGGATAAATATCAAGTGGGTTGTGACATTTTAAAAATTGGTTCACGGTGAAGTGCCCAAAAGGCAAGTCTATCAAAGCATCTGCGACCTGTGTCATTTCATAGTAGCGGATGATTTGATATCATAATGGAGGTGCTCCAATTCAAGCAGTGTAGAAGAGGCAGGAGCCTACAAGGTAGATCCAAACTTTGGATAAGAGCAAGGCAGATCCTGGGAAGAACAAAGAATTTAGGAATTCGGGATCTCTTCCAGAGGCCATGATACCAAAGGTTTGTCCTGTTTGTAGATATTTCTCATCTACATCCAATATAGCCTTAAATGCCCACATAGATCACTGTCTATCAGGTGAGTCAAATGCTAAAAAATCTGGAACAAAGTTTTCCAAGCCTAAAGTTAAGGTGAGAAAAAAATGATCAATCCTAGATATAGTTGTTGCGGCACCTGTTTGCATGCTAGAGGATTTGGATTACAGTACTAGCAAAGAGAAATCGACCACTGATGCACATCCATTTCCTTTGGATTAGCTCAATCTCAGAGACACCACCAAGAAGAGGCAACATCAATGCAAAGATCTCAACATTTCAAAGTTAATGCAAAGATCTCGTGTAGTGGTAATGCATGTATTTCAAAAGAAGCAAATAAAAATGCACATTCTAACCCATTCGAATAACCACTATAGCAAGGGTTTACATCTAATTAGATCCAATCCATATATCAATGGAAAAAAATTAATATAATTACATTTTCCGTAGCAGAGGAAACTTTGCGAAAACAGAAAAGGAATATAAAACGAGGATGTCAAGATGTTTAAATGACTTAGTACAACAATTATTTGTGCTTAGTAGACACAACGTTGTATTCTTAATACATTTTCTGTAGAATACTAAACAGATTTGTCCAAAATATGAGATGCAAACTGTAGTCTCTACTACGTTTGGAAAATTGGAGGTTTAGAAAAGATAAACTGTGAACATAATTGTACCACTATGATAAGAAGCTGTCAGAATCATTCCTTTTGCTTCACAAAAGGTGGAACTACCTTAAGAATTCTTATGGTTGATATAAATATTAGAGCATGGCAGTTAAATGTAGTAGTTATGCTAAAATACTGAATAACAACTTGAGAGTGCTCTTCAGATACTGTACAAATGCACCAAATTAAAGTTGTACCATTACTAAAGATAAATGGCCAAAAATAGTCAATTTTGATATCGTGAAGTTACGTCTTTCTCGGTAGAAAACTGGGGATAGGATGGCAAATATGAGAGAAATAAGTTCCAAGGACTAAAAAAACAAGGCCAACATAGTTCTGCCTTGAATCAGAGACAAAAAAAAGCTGCCCAAAAAAGTGTTTGCCACTGTCATCACCCCGAGGAGCACAAATTCAATTGATGGTGCCAACCATTTGACGAAGCAGAGAGAAGATTCATGGTGCCAATGGTTGTAGCACAGTTTGTTGATGTGAACCATCATTGTAACAAAGCAGATTGATGGTGCCAATTGCTGTAGAAGTCCATTGAGAGTGAAACTACTGTAGTAGAGCAATTTGAGAGCACCCATTGAAGCTCCTATATATAGCAGAGTCAAAATTTTCCTATTGAACAAGTTTGTATAGTCAAAGCCACAGCAAGATCAGATAGACACGATCCTAAATGAGAACCAAAGCCAAAGCTAAGACATATTCATGTTTAGCAGAACAAGACAGCCATAGCAAAGGATCTGACCACAGAACCAGATCATGAGAGATAGCAATATTCCTGCTTTCACTATGGAAATGTAGAAACTATACAAGGGCTTTGATTACAACAGATTTCATTGTGACAGTAATTGCTATGGTGTTGTAAGCGCTCATTAGTAGAATCTTAAAGCCATTCTGGAATTCTTTTAACCTGGAGAGGGTTTTATTTGGTTATAAATCCTCATGTTCAAATTATATTGTGGATTGGTTGTGTTTGATATTATGTTTTTACTGTCCGCAGTTGAATTTTCGCACAGAAAATTATCAGTCTAAAGCGAGCAATTTTGCGATGTTTCTTTTGCTTCCTATTGTGAAGTATTTCTCTCAGAACTCTACTCGCTGTAACAGAGGTCTTGGGCATAGAACAAGGGACTTGGTTTTTTTGGAATCAAACTTCAGGTTAAGATGCTCATCTGAAGAATGGCACAGTGAGCCTTAGCATGGAGTTGGGAGTACCAATTTTAAGTGCAGGTAGGGCATTGTACAATAGACCAGTTAGATTTCTGGACCCTAATACAAAAGTTTCTTCTTCTTTCAAAACGTGTTTCTCGTTTTCTGTAACCAATGTGGGTCCTGTTCTTGTTTCAATTGGGGATGGATCAGCATTTGTTATTGCTCCAGATGATCACACTCTGGGTAGCCCTGGAGACTATTTGGGGGTGATGATTCCAATAGGTCTCAATGAACTGTTGCCCTCCCCGGGGAATACTATTGCAGTGGAATTTGATACTATTTTGGATGTTGAATTCCACGATCCTAATGGAAACTAGTACCTTCATCTCCAGTACATGTTCACAAAAGAGGGTGCCATAGTCATTCATGCGTGCAGAGAGGGTGAATTGTAGGCATTGCAACAGGAGGTGTTGTTGTTGTTGTATTGGCCACTAGATTGTTTGTCTAGTTCTGTTACAAGCGCAGAGTATTGAAAAGGACAGACAAATTTAGTTCAGATATTGTGAAATTGCCTCAAAAATTCACCTGCAAAGAGCTCAGTAATGCTATGAAAGACTTTTTTTGAATGTTATTGATAATTGATAATTGCAAGCAAGGGTAATCCCCTTGTGAAACCCAAATTTCTGAGCATTTTCTAAAACCTGATGACAGAGTCATTGTAATGAACAAGCACTTAGGTCCATATTACGTCCAAATCTACCAAGCACCAAGATCTATAAAAAAAATCCACAGTATCTGCGAACTAAGAAGAAGAGGCAGAAAATGTATTCTTCTTACCTATTCGAATAGTGGTTGGGGTTTACCACTACAAAAATTTGACAGAGCCCATGTATCATTTCTTATCATTGAAATTATGGCAGTATCATTCAACTGGGCAAGCACCTGCCTCAGAGCTCCATGACTGTTACACAGTAATTTGTCACCGTCCCTACCATTCCCCGTCCCGCACAATGGAGGACCCATTTTGTGACCTGTGAACATTGTCATGCCTTGAAATCATCATCAATGCATTCCTCTAAACATGAGCTTCAATTTCCCTAAAGACATCTCCTTGCAAAAAACCATGAAAACATCTCCTTTTGCATTAGCACGGGCAGACAGTTCATCACTCGCGCCAATGGGGAAAATACTACAAAGAGGCCGCGCCAACTAGCGCTCTGTCCCAGAGCAGCAGTCGTGCCAGCCAATTTAAGGAGTGTTTTTTAAATAAATATGGCGGAAGTTGTGTTTCAACAAATACAGAAACCATTGCCTATCTTGAGTTGGGAGGTTTGGCTACGGGAGTTCCATGGAAGGGAAGTGGTTTGCCACCTCTCATGGAACCTTCCTTGATGATAGGGCCAATCCCACAATAATAGGGATCCCAACTCCCTCCTTCCCCATCTATAAAGGCTTGCCTATTGCCATTGCAAGCTAGTCTTGAAGTGCCTAAGCTTTGAATCTCCAAATTCCCAAGAGCCTTTGTGCTGTAAGAGCCCTCTTTCTTCCCTTAAGGCCGACTCAAGTAAGGAGACTATTGTCGAGAGACTCTAGAGAGGTTTTCCCTTTCCTCGTGCGACACAGTCTTAAACTAACTGGGACTCATCCGAAGGAGAACGCACAAGCGAACATCGCTGTACTCTTCGATTGTTTATTAATGAATGACTATCGGTTATGGTTCCACTGCTTTTCACTTATGTTAATAATGAGTTATATCCTTTTTGACCGATACATAGTTGCGTATTCCGGATTTTACGTTTGTATTCGTATTGTTTTTGCATGTGCGTGTGTGTGTCCATTCACTAGAGATCATGGGGATCGTGATCTCACAAGGTTTATGAACCAGAACGCCGTTCTTCTACGAATCGAGCAATCGGACTCCGCATTTTTCCATCGTTACTATTTATTCGCAATTAGGAACTGCGCTGTAGCATTTGAATGATTATGTACAGACCCCCCGCCTGGGCGCAAGAGACCGCCTCCGTCCAAGCAGATTTACCTCCCGCCACTTGGCAACTTCAGCTTAGAATCAGTTTCTTTGCTGGAATCTGGCCTGCTTGATTGTCTCGTTTTGATTGTTTTATGATTTTCCTTGCTTGGTTAGCCTTCTGGGCTAGGTTATTTTGTTGTTTTTTGCTTCTTGGTTTGCTTAGTTTACATTGATCTGCTTCTGGAGTAGTTCTTTTTTGTTTTTGGCTGAGAAACTCGAATGGCGCGCTTTTTAGCCCGACAGTCACGCCAATTGGCGCATGTTGCTTTTGTATTGCCCGCGCCAATTGCTTGCTGGTGCCAGTTGCAGCCTTACAGTCGTGCCACTCCTGTAGGGTATTTGAGTTTTCTCAGTTTTGAGCTCTCTAGGTCTGGTCAGTGTTTTTCTTCTTGATTTTTCGACTACCTGAGTGTGTTGGAGTCCTGTTTGACTGGGAATCTACCTTCGTCCTTTGGTTGTTTGCTTTTATCTATCGATTTCACATTTTAAGCCCTAGGGCATCTAGTGGCTTTGTGTATCGAGCCCTCCTTGGGAGTTTTGGTGTTTTGTTTACCCAGTCGACTCTCTGCTTGCTCCTCCGCATTCTTTTAGTAGTTGTTCACTGTTTTGCTGCGATTTTTGGGTGATTGCTTGTTTCTTCATTCAAATTTCGTTTGGTCTTTCTTTGGGCCTAGATCACACAGTCCATTGGAGCCTTTGAGTCTTTTTCTTGGTTTTGAGAGACTTTGGTCGATTTGAGATTTGATTGTTTGTGTCATTGAGTGAAATTTGTTCGTTTTTCTCTCTCAATATCGTTTCTCAAGTTGTTCCGTTTTTTTTCGGTTTGTTTAGTGCTTCTAGCTATCAAACATTGAAAATTACAAAAAAAAATCTCTTTTTCTTTTGGTTGATTAGTGTAAATTGAAAATTTTCGATTTTACTAGTAATTAGTGAATGGAATGAAAAATTTTCGATTTCATTAGTTGCATTAGAGATATCATTGTTTGTCTTCTGATCATTTTTTTTTGTGTAAAAACTCTCAACTCTTCTGTAGCTAGTTTTCATCGAACGAAATGGTCTACTGTGGCATGTAGCTTTGCATTTAGGAGTTTTTGAAACAACACATTCGTTAGGGCCTGAAAACTGAAACCTAATTGAAGATCAACTTTAAAATCTATTCAATTAACCTAAGGCAGCATTGAAATCTAACGAAACACATTTAGAGGTCTAGGCTAGAGACGTGTTCTGACGTCTTTAAACCTAGCAGCTGTCGTTCGCCTTTTGGCTTTAGACTGTGCTAGCACGGACTTGTGCTCCCCATACCGTCACGTATATAAAGGGAGACCCCTCTAGGTTTTCAATCCTTTATCCGTAGGAAGCCGAGTCTGCCGCCCTATACCCGTGATACACCGAACACAGCATTCGGGGAGATTGCCTGCACGTATGGAAAGTCCTTGGTTGATTTCTTTTTCATTATTAAAACCAAGGTGTATATTGTAGTTCACAGTTATTTGGTACACCCTTTGTGCCTAGTATTCCTGAGCAGTCATTTGGTCTTTTCTGACTCCCTAAATTTGAAAAGACCGTCAAGCGCTTGTCCTTTCACGCTTGTGTCAAATCTGAAAGAGATAGAGTCATCTTTTATCGTTTCTAGACTCTTAAAACATGAAACGGTGAAGTTTCTTATTTTTCAATGTGGTAAAAAATTAATCACCCACGATTATACGCCCTGTTAGATATTGCTTGTTGACCGTTTGATCGTGTGTCTTGACTCTTTTTCAGCCCGTGTGTGTGTTTGCTTCTTTTTCTCTGGTCGTTTGCCACAGTGGCGGAACCTTTGGTTTCGTCTACTGGTAGTCCTTACACGGATGATTCTTCGGAGGCTTCCCAATCCTCTGCTGAACCGCAGCAGCCTATTGTTTCCGAGTTTCCTGACGGGGGACCGGTTCTTGCTGAGCAACCCTTTGGAGGAACAGTTGAGTTCAATTGGCCCTTTTCGGACCTTGTGTCTGAATTGATATTAGGAGCTGATTTCCATTCTCTTACATCGGGTTCGCCTTTTGTTGCTGTTGTATTTCCTCTTAGTCCTTGCCGTCTCTTGCGAGATTTAATGGCAGGATCAACCATGAGTGATTCTGGTGAGGAAATCCCAACGTCTAGTGAAGACTATCAGCTCTTCCCATGAAGATTGTTTCAGGGAGACAACTCTGAGCTGGCTGACATGTCAACAGCCAGTCCCTCTCTACCACAGGGATACAGATCTTTGGGTCAGATAATTTCCGCCGCAGCCTCTATGGGAGTGTCAGCTCATTCTCCGAGGCCAGCTGCTACTATGCCTGGGGTGTCTCCTCAGACGCCCGTTACTTCTGTTCCCGTCCGGCCCACTGTCTGTGTGGCCGCCTCTTCTCCTGTTGTCACAGCATCCGCTGCGAGGGCTGTGCCAACTCCTGAAGATGTTTATCTAGCGACTGCTATACCGAAGAACATCTCTCCGGAGGAGTATCGGTTGTCTTTGCAATAGCCGAACGCCAAGGTTGGACCATCCTCCCAAGATCCTAACCGCTCTTACTTTTCGCACTATGCACAGGATGGTACACCCGTGTATGCTTTCCCAGGTCAGTATGATGAGCACGGGGAGATTTTATGTCTACCCGCTCCTGAGGCTTACCTCTATGCTCAAGGTCTACCTTATAACCAGGCTTACAACCCACAGGGGCAACCTTTCCAAGGCCAACCTGCGGGCCAACCTAGCTATCCTTATGACCCACAAGGGCAGCCCATTCCGGGCTATCCTGCGGGCCAGCAAGGGCCGTCATACGGTCCGCAAGGACAGTATTATAGCCCTTCAGGTCAACCTGTACAGCCTCAGCCGGGGTACCAACCAGGACCGGTCTATGGTCCTGGGGGTCAACTCCAGCCTCCTCCACCAATGCAACCGCAATATCTTGTTGTTTCTAACGTTGCATATCAGTTGGGACCATCCTACGGTTCCGCTTCAGGTCAAACCGGTTTCTAGCAACCACCTGGTCCTGTTCCACCACCAGGCCAACTGGCCCATCCAGTACAATCTGGTGTTCCGCCTCCAGGCCAACCGGCCCATCCGGTACAACCTGGGGCTCACTTACAGCCAGGTCAACCTGCGCAACCGGCGCCGCCTGTCTATCTGGGTCAA
This sequence comes from Pinus albicaulis, assembly GCA_034641835.2. Lineage (NCBI taxonomy): Eukaryota > Viridiplantae > Streptophyta > Pinopsida > Pinales > Pinaceae > Pinus > Pinus albicaulis. The sequence goes on along the minus strand of CM076570.1, from coordinate 98,022,522 downwards.
CCTGGTCATTCAAGTCAACCCTCTCAGCCGGGTCAACCTTTTCATTCAGGACAGCCCTCTCAGTCGGGTCATCCTGTTCACTCAGGGCAGCCCGCTCATTCTATTAACCCTGCTCAGCAGCCGACTCATTCAATGCCGCAGCCAAATCAACAGTTGCGCCCTACTTATCAGGCTCTGCAGGGTTCCACTTTTCAGCAGCCTACTCATCCTCAGGGTGGTTATTATCCTCATGGTCAATCTCAACCGAATTATAACCACCCCAGAGGCTCTCAGTATTATCCTCCTCCACCCGATTTTACCTATACTCAGCAGCCAAATCCAAACGCTGCTTACACCAGGCCGACATATAATCAGGGTCCGTACCCTGGTTATCAGGCCCCACACTCTGGTTACCAGCATCCAAATCAGTCTGGTTATACGACCTACACCCCCTACGGTCAGAATCCTACGGGACAAAACCCATGGGGGCAAGGATATTCACAACCATTGTGGAGTACAGGTAACGGTCCTCATCCTGGGTCTGGCATGCCGGTCAATCCGCCATTGCCGTTCCTGGCCACCTTGGAGTTGCCGGATGTTTCAAAGTTGACCAATGATCCGATTTTACATAATCCATATTGGCCTCTGGTTCCCACCAAGATACCAGGTGACTGCCCCAAGTTTGAGGGAAAAGTTGGAGAGGACCCCCAGGTGCATGTGATGACGTATCATCTTTGGTGTTCGTCTAACTCTTGGGTCGACGATTCAATTCACCTGCGCCTCTTCCAGCGTACTTTAACTGGAGCTGCTGCTAAGTGGTACATAGAATTATCCCGCGGCATTTTCTAAGATTTCAATTCTTTAGCCATGGCTTTCCTCACGCACTTTCAGTTACCGGTTCGTTATGAAGCCGGGACGCACCTCCTGACTTCTCTGAAGCAGGACAAAGCCACTCACATCTCTGATCACATTCATGAGTGGCGACGTCGTCGTAGACTGGTCAAGTTTCACATACCTGATCAGATACTGACTCACTGGTTCACCACCTCCTTTGTGAATAAAATCACTCAGGATATTGCGATGGGAGCGTGTGTGACGGAGGAACAAGCCATTGCGCGTGCCCAATATCTGGATCTCGTATATTCTCAGTCCGGCATGCTTTATGATATCTTGCCTGATGCCCCGTAGTCCGGAACCTCTAAGGCTCCGCCTACCCCTGCGGTGGATGGTGTCATTAGTTCTGTCTCTCAGAATTCGAAGAAATCTTCTAATGGGAAGAAGAAGTCTAATTCTTCCAAAAATGCTCCTGCTAATCCCGCCCCCTCCGATTCTGGTAAAACCGCAGAAGTGAATGCCGTTCAGGCCAATCCTACGGAGAAAACTTCCAAGGGTAAAAAGAAGGGCAAAGGCAAATCTAAATCTGATGCCCCAAAGCCAGAATCTAAACCTCGTACTGAGGATGGCTCTCAGCGTAAACCAAAGTACCCTTGCCTCATTTGTGAAGGGGACCATTATACTAAGGATTTTCCACGACGATCTGAGGTTAGTCAACTTCTCAAGGGCGCTCAAGGGACTCCGGCTGTTTTAAAAGAGCCATTCCCATCTTATCAGACCTAGATGGTCGAATAGCCGTCACCATCTGCACCGTTTGGGTCTCAGGTTTTCATGATGAAGAGTGTTGCACCTATCTCTGTCGCTACGCGGTCGAAGGATTACAACGAATCGCGGCAGGCACCTGAGAAGGCAGTTGCGGATGGACCGCCTCCCCCACCTGTCTCTGGTTCGTTGGAAATCGAGAAGCCTACTCCTGAACCCGTTGTGAAACCACCTTATAAAGGTGTCCTTCGAAGATCTTCTTATAATCCGAATGCTCATGCCACTCAACATTACAGCATTGTTGAGGATTTGGCACAGGCGCCGTCTGCTATGTCTGTGCTAGAATTTCTTCAAAGTTGTCCTTCGCAACGGAAGGCTTTAATTTCTGCGATAGGGGGCATTGATCCCGCCGACTCGAGTCTTCTCACCTTCGATTTAGAGAATTTCACTCCCCGGCTTCCACATCAGATTGCTCTTATTATTCAAGTCGGGATTAACGGTCTTAACATTCATAGGGCCGTCGTGGATGAAGGTGCATCTACTTGCGTTATGTCCTCCGCTCGCTGGAAGGCCATCGGCTCTCCAGCCCATTCGTCATCCCCCAATGCCCTTGAGGCATTTGATGGTCGGGAATCCAAACCCCTGGGTGTTCTCGAGAGTCTAGAGATCACATTACAGGGGAAGACTGTCAACGTGGAAGTGGAAGTGGTTGACACTAAAATCAACTACAATATACTTCTTGGCCGCAGCTGGACTCATGCCATGCTCTGCGTGCCGTCCACCGTCTTTTGATTTCTTAAGTTCCCTCACGAGGGCAAAATTGTCATGGTGGATCAGTTGTCATTTTTCACCTCTACCTCTGAGAACAACGTGCCATACGTGGATCAAATTCCGAATCCCCCGGACAGTGTAGGGCCTGGTCTCTTCAAAGACCCAGTCCTCATGGGTATTTTTCCCACACCACCACCGCACACCACTCAAGTCAACATGATGTCCAGGTCTGATGACCCCTGGCTTATTCCTACGCCTGAGCAGGTGTTTGAGTTTGGAGAATCAATGCCCTTGACGCCAGTAGAGATCAGCTACTGTGAAATTGTTGCCGCATCTGATCCTCCACCTCCTCAGCATGCTCCGTTTAGCATGGTTCTCGACGTCTACTCTCAATCCCCCTGGCTTGGTCAGGCTGATTCAGCTGATCCTCTCAAAGAGAATTTTCCTTCCGATGAGGCCATCATTGAAACTATGTCTCTTGAGGAGCTGCCTTGGGGCGATGGACATCATCTCTCCTCTTTTATTCCTAGCTTGGGGGCAATGACTGACTGTCTAGAGCGTTATGCTACTCAGGTTCCTACCCCTCCTCTTCAAACGCCCATTTTGACGCACGAGGTTTTTTCGGAGGGTAACCTGAGTAACATTACTCAAACCATCTCGATCAACATCTCCGTTAAACCGGGGATCATTGAGAATATTCATGTGGGTGTGACTTGTTCTCCCGATGAGATTCAAGTCTATACTGAGATTTTCAAAGAATTCAAAGATGTCTTCGCATGGTCCTACGAGGAAATGCCGGGGATTGATCCCAGTATCGTAGTGCATGAGATTCCAACCTATCCAGGTGCGAAACTCGTGCACCAATTCTTACGCCCCATGCATCCTCGGAAAGTCGTCGCCATCAAGGCAGAAGTTGAAAAACTTCTGAACGCGGGCTTTATTTATCCTATCCCCCTCACAGAATGGGTGTCTAACATTGTCCCTGTTGATAAAAATCAGGGTACGATTAGAGTCTGTGTTGATTATCGCGACATCAATCGTGCCTGTCCAAAGGATAATTATCCCACTCCGTTCATAGACCATATTATCGACAAATGTGCCGGAAGTGAGATCTATTCCTTGATGGACGGTTTCTCAGGATATAATCAGATCAATATTGCACCTGAGGATCAACACAAGACCACATTCATCTGTCTGTGGGGTACTTTCGCGTATAAGAAACTCTCGTTCGGCTTGAAGAATGTTGGAGCCACTTTTCAGCATGTGATGTCCTACGCTTTTCATGACATTCACCATATCGTTCAGCCTTATCTAGACGACTTGCCAGCCCATTCGGCTAAGCGAGAGGACCATCCTGAGCATCTCCGCCAGATCTTTCTTCGTTGCAGGCGCTACAATATCAGGCTTAATCCTCATAAATGTGTCTTCTGCGTTGATTCTGGCCATCTTTTAGGATTCATAGTCTCGAAAGACGGAATTCTCCTTGACCCTTTAAAGGTCGAGGCCATCATAAATCTCCCATCACCCTCCTCCCTGTATCAATTACAGAGTCTGCAAGGGAAAGCGAACTTTCTTCGGCGCTTTATCCTGAATTATGCCGAGGTGGCCAAAGGATTCACTCGTTTATTAAAGCAGAACGTTCCCTTCCATTGGGACGAAATCACTCAGCAATCCTTTGAGAAGCTGAAGATGTTGCTTGTCAATGCTTCGTTGCTTCGTCCTCCCGACTACCACCGCGACTTCACTTTATATCTTGCCGCCGCATTTAGCACCATAGCCATGGTCTTGGTGCAGGATGACGATGATGGTGATGAACATGTTGTTTATTATCTGTCACGGAACCTTCTCGATCCAGAAACGCGTTATGCTCATGTCGAGAAGTTGGCATTAGCAGCAGTACACGCTGTACAGCACTTTCGCCATTACATCCTTTTGCGTACGATAACAGTGGTTTCAAACTGCAACCCTATGACGTATATTCTCTCTAGACAATTACTGGGGGGCAAGTACTCCAAATGGATTGTAATCCTGCAAGAGTTTTACTTAGAGTTCACTACCGCTAAGTCAACTAAATCACTGGTCTTCGCGGATCTGATATGCTCTCTCCCTACAGACTCTGCTCCCTCACACTCTGAAGATCATATACCGGACGAAATGCTTTTCCTCATCAGTACTCGTGACCCTTGGTACGGTGACATAATAGTGTATCTTCAGACCTCGACATTTCGTTCTGAGTTGGATAAAGCTGCCCGCCGTCGGATTCGGCACCAGTCCCAGCCCTACCGTATAGTAGGGGATACCTTATACCGCATTGGAGTAGATTCGGTGCTCCGGCGATGCCTAACCTTGGAAGAGGCTGAAAAGGTCCTAAATGACTACCACAGTGGCGCCTGTGGTGGACATATGTCCGGGTATGCTACTGCCCAGAAGATTCTGCGAGCAGGTTATTTCTGGCCTTCTATATTCAAAGACTGTATCACTGCAGTCCGTAAATGTCATGCGTGCCAGATATTTCAGCGCAAGATGTACGCGCCGCCTCTACCCTTGCATCCCGTTATTATCGTTGGCCCTTTTGCGAAATGGGGTGTGGATTTTATGACGTGTAACCCTCACTCGGCCGGGGGGCATGCGTATATAATTTTCGCCGTCGACTACTTCACCAAGTGGGCCGAGGCGATGCCTACACTAGCTGCTGACGGGAAAACGGATGCTCAATTTATATTCAACCACGTTATTTCACGGTTCGGGGTTCCTCAAGCCATCGTCACTGATCACGGTACTCATTTCCGAGATTATATGATGGCAGAGTTGACTTCAAAGTTGGGCTTGCATCACGACAGCTCAACACCATATTACCCTCAGGCGAATGGTCAGGTTGAAGTAGTGAACAAGGTTCTGGTCACTATGCTTCAGCGAACAGTTGGTATTCACAAATCCAATTGGAATCTCCAACTGTTCTCAGCACTCTGGGCATACCGAACATCTGCAAAGAGTGCAACTGGGTTCACACCATTTCAATTGGTGTATGGTCTGGAAGCAACTCTTCCGGTTGAATGCGAGATTCCTTCGTTGAAATTAGCTGTGGAACTTCTACCTAATACTTTTGCTGAGGAAGAACGTCTTCTGTATCTAGAATGGTTAGATGAAACCTGTCGTCTGGCTGCTTTGGTTATCGAAGCACAAAAGAAGAGGATCAAAACTCATTTTGATCAATCTGTTTCTCCTCGTTCCTTTATCGAAGGAGACCTCGTCCTCCTGTACGATCAAGCACATGACAAGCTTGGAGCTGGTAAGTTCCAGCCTATGTGGCATGGGCCCTATATAGTAAAACGTGTTTTGAAAAATGGGGCCTACGAGCTTATAGATTATGAAGGAGTTCTGTTGGCGCAGCCCAGAAATGGGTTGTACCTCAAAAAGTACTATGCCTGAAGTGATTTCTTGGTGTGGTGTGTGTACATAGGTGTGTGTTTTTCATTTGTGTGCATGTATGGTGTGGTGTGCCTTGTAAATGTCTTTCTGCTGATTGGGTCTTCCTGGTTGTGCAGATGTCCATCCATCCATTTGTTGGTTTCGTGGATGGTGCCTCCCGCAGTACCAAGAATCTGTCTTCGGGAGCCTGGGTAATCTATGATCCTGCTGGTGAGTTGGTCAACCTGCAAGGAGTGTGTCTAGGATGTACTACGAACAACATCGCAGAATATAGTGTTGTGTTAGAATTATTAACCGAGGCAGTAAACCTTGGTATCTGTGAATTTCTCGTGTATCTAGATTCGCAACTTGTAGTGTTACAGCTGAACGGACACTATTCGGTAAGAAACCCGTCCATTTTACGTTTTTATCTATGTATTCGATTACTGGAAAGGAATTTTGACTACATTACATATCATCATATACCCAGGCATTTGAATACATTAACAGATGCAGTAGCAAATTTGGTATTAGACAGACATTTGCGCAATTTGTAAATCATCATCACGTGTAAAGAAAGATCCATCCAGAAATAGATATGCATATATATATAGATATCGAAATGTTTACATAGAGTGTGTCACATAAAGTCAAAATATACATAATCGTCTTAAGTACATCCGAAGACGATATGTCTCTCAAAAAATATGTGTGGTATAATCCCTAAGAGCTAATCTGCATGGTGCTCATGATAGCATGTAACTACACGCACTAAGCGTCTCAGGATTCGGTGGATCCGACTTGGAACTCCCACCATATGACGCTGGTACGCCATCAGTACGTCCGCCAGCCGAGCATAGTCCGGGATCCCTCGGGCAATGCCCTCGAGATTCTGGATCAACTCCTCTCCTCCTGTGCCCTCTCCCTGAAGATCAGGGGCGAGATGAGTCCTCCGTGAGATTAGAGACATTCCAGCTGGTCTCTCAGGGCCCACATCTTCATACATATATAAAATGTGTTAGGACGAATGTGTATTAACAAAAAAAAATCATAAAACATAAAAATAAAAAAACATGAGGTCTTACCCAACTCTTCGTCCCAGTCATCTCCTTCTGGCAGTGGGAGATCTGGGTCTCCGGTGAAGTCAGTTCCTGCATATGGCCAGTCCTCCACTACAATTAACTGGCACTGTAACCACCTAAAGAACTCCGGCCTCCAGGACATCTGTTGGCCGCCTCCAGCTCTGGGCATTAGTGCTGCCCAGCGAGCCATTCTTGGCTCTCGTGGTATCGGATCTGCTACTATGGCCCCTTGGCCCTAGAAGATTGGTAAGCATTCCAGAATGAACGATACCAGGATGGAACCATAGCCAAACTGTTTCAGTTTAGCTTACTTGCATTTTGTGAGCTGTCTTTTCATGTTTATTGTTACTGCTGTGGCCCAGTCAAACAGTAGGGGACTCATGCATTCTGAGGCCAGCAGGAGTTGGGCCTTTGTGGCCTCGTGCGGTGCCTGCGACCCTGCAGCCCGCGTGATGGTATGTAGGACAACTCTCAATGCCAGATCGGGGATAGTGTGGATATCCACCTTTTTTCTCCCTGATCCCATTTGTGCTCCTTGGCACACTCGTGCCATCACTTCTTCCATCTTCTCGCTAGATGGTATGCTCCCAGTCAGGATGGGTACCGGGCCTCTGCGGGACAATCCGGTTATGAAATACACATCAGAAACCTCCAGCTCCAATACCTGATCTCGCAACTTGAACACTTGTTCATGTTCGTCCCAAATACTGATCAAATACTGGAGGAGCTCGGGCTGAGCTCGTAAACAGGGTGTAAGGAAGAACTTCTTTAGCCCACAGTTTCTGAGGGCATTCATGCAAGCCTCACTTTCTATGGCCTATTCATCCTCTTCTCCATGCTCTCTTTCTTTCCACTCAATCACCATTTTTCTTGATTTCCTGCATCCACATGGTCATAAACCCTTAATTAGATCTCTGGTAGGCTTCAAATTTCATTTAAAATGATTAAAATTTCGGATTTTTAGGCGGAATTTTTGGTTTGGCCGCTGGCGTGGCTGTTTTGTGAACAGTCGCGCCACGTGGCGCGAGCCCTTTGCATGGAAAAGCCCATTGGCGCGGGTCCGTGCCCGATACCCGCGCCAATGAGCGCGACCCTAAAAATTCAAAGAGTGGCCACAAAGGGCTGATGCATAAGGGAAAACTATTAAAAAATGGATTGAAATGAAGTACAGGGAAGCACCTCTTACCTGTAGTAGACGAGAATCTGAATGGTCAACCGGATCTGTCGCAATCGCCGTCAGAAGTTTGCACTCCAAATGGACCACTGCTGCTTTTTACCAAGGTAAATAGTAAATGTAATTTTATTTTTACCATTTTGGCATATTTATAACTTTTTTGACATAAAATGAGTTTTAAAAGTTAGTTTTATCAAATATTTTAATATGTTATGTTGAAAATGGGTTTTATGCTTGCTTGGTATGTGCAGCAGCAGGTTTTTACGACTTTAATGATGGAAACGAGTTGTATTTTATACTTTTTCGGACTCGGTAAATACACGAAAAAGTCACTTTGGAGTCATCTTTCAGCTCTTTTCTGACTCTCTAAATATGAAAAGATTGCCGAGGCCCTTGTCGTTTTGATCTCGTTAAAATGGACACGAATCGACATTCACCCAGTATAAGTTTAACCCTTTTTCGGGCTGGGATGGATCGATTACGAAAAAGGAATACCCTAGCCTATCGCGACTAGGAGGTTTTCCCGGACATTGTTTTCTACCTTTTCGGGTCTGGGGAACTATTTACGAAAAGGGACCTGTGGAGTTTTCTTTTTCGCTGTCTTTTCAAACTCTCTAAACATGAAAAGACGCCGAGTTCTTCCTTTGTCAGACTCGTTAAACCCTGATGACATTGGATTCCGTCGAAATGACGTTCTCCGAGTTTCTCCTTCCTAAGACTCGTTAAATGCACTAGGATGGATTCGCCCGAAGGGCGGACTTATATCACAAGCATATGCTATCCCCTTCAAGCTTGTTATCAAAAATAATTGGGGTACTCGCCAGAAATGGTGGGGGGAAAATGGAACCATCATCGTTGTCGTCGGCAGTATGTCACTCTTGAACATGGCACTTGTCTGCATTCGTGTCGGGTTGGGGACATCTCATCTCGTTGCTTCAATTTTCCTCCGTGGGTTTGGGTAATCTCTTTTGACCTCTCATCTGTTCACTGCCTCGTCGCCATGACCTCTGATCCGTTGATGTCAAATACTGCCAAGTCCATTGTCGTGCCGTTCATGTGTTCAAGAGAAGTTGGCCTCTGCAAATATCAACCTTCCTCCGATTCTCATACGATCCTGATTCACAACAAAAACATCATGTTCCTCTGTCTCGTGTTGATGATGTGGGAATCATTATGGCCCACCTTCGATCAAGGTCACTTCCTGTCGACTTCAACTCATTATCCAGGAAGTTGGTCTAGAGACTCCTGATGGTACCTTGGAGCCTGCATGCCTCAATGGCAGGTTCGTCGCATTCGACGTGGGGTTTACATCATTGACCTCCGATCGAGTGATTCTGCGGGTGTTCGACGTCAACTCATTTATTCGCACGCCGTAGATTGTACCTGTAGTACCTTGAGGACCATTGTCATTATTGGTGGTTTCTCTCGCGTCGGTTAACAACTTTCATCATTGGCTGGTAATACGGCGATGTTCTTGCATGTTCGACTTCAGCTCACATATTCGCATGCTTGAACTTGTACTCTGTTGGGTCGAGATGGAGCGCAAGACCCTGGATTGTGTCTGTTGTAATCTAGGCTGCGATTGTGGATTATTATCATTATGTACATGACTCACTGATTGGATGGATGCGACCATACCTGAGTCTATTTATTTGATCCTCGCTGGATGGCTGCGCCCATACCCTGGATCCGGATTATAGTGTACTCTGTTTCGGATGGCTGCGCCCATACCGCATATACATCATGTACTTGAGATATCAGTTGTATTTTTCTACGCAGGTTTTCCGATGGCGGGGTTTCAGTTAAACATGTTCTCGTAAATAATTTCACCCCTCTCTCTCTCGGGCCTCATACTTTAGGGGGCATCTGTTACACAGTAATTTGTCACCGTCCCTACCATTCCCCGTCCCACACAATGGAGGACCCATTTTGTGACCTGTGAACATTGTCATGCCTTGAAATCATCATCAATGCATTCCTCTAAACATGAGCTTCAATTTCCCTAAAGACATCTCCTTGCAAAAAACCATGAAAACATCTCCTTTTGCATTGGCGCGGGAAGACAGTTCATCACTCGCGCCAATGGGGAAAATCCTACAAAGAGGCCGTGCCAACTGGCGCTCTGTCCCAGAGCAGCAGTCGCGCCAGCCAATTTAAGGAGTGTTTTTTAAATAAAGATGGCGGAAGTTGTGTTTCAACAAACTCAGAAACCATTTCCTATCTTGAGTTGGGAGGTTTGGCTGCGGGATTTCCATAGAAGGGAAGTGGTTTGCCACCTCTCATGGAACCTTCCTTGATGATAGGGTCAATCCCACAATAATAGGGATCCCAACTCTATCCTTCCCCATCTATAAAATCTTGCCTATTGCCATTGCAAGCTAGTCTTGAAGTGCCTAAGCTTTGAATCTCCAAATTCCCAAGAGCCTTTGTGCTGTTAGAGCCCTCTTTCTTCCCTTAAGGCCGACTCAAGTAAGGATACTATCTTCGAGAGACTCTAGAGAGGTTTTCCCTTTCCCTGGCGAGCTTTGCGAGACGTGAATGACGGGGACCCATCTAAAGGAGACCGCGGCGTCAGAACATCGGTTGTACTCTCTTTCGATTGTTTATTAATGAATGACTACTGGTTATGGTTCCACTCTGTTTTTCACTTATGTTAATAATGAGTTATATCCTTTCTGACTGATATATAGTTGCATATTCTGGATTTTATGCTTGTATTCGTATTGTTTCTTGCATGTGCAGGTGTCCATTCATGGAGATCATGGGGATCGTGATCTGCCAAGGCTGAGGAACGGGAACGCTGTCTCTTCTACGAATCAGAGCACTGGACTCCAGGCAGGCCTCCATCGTTGGCTTATTTATTCGCAATTAGGAACTTGTGTTGTAGCATTGGATGATTGTTGCTAGACCCCTGCTGGGCTAGTAGGGATCGCCTCTGTCCGCAGAGGGGATTTACCTCCTCAACAATGACTGAGGGCAAGATCCCTAAATTTTTCGGAGTCTCCAGCAATATTTCCCAAATCCCAAACAGCCTTACACGAACACTAGTTGAACTCAAAGTTGGGTACTAGTTTTTTAAATCAAATTCCAAAATTACACACATATAAAGATAGTTGGGAAGAATAATTTTATGCCTCTAAAATAAACGTGCTACCTGTTCTCGAACATTATCATTCCCAGAGGTAAGAAGCTCCACAAATATAGGCAGTGCCCCGTAATCAATCACAACCTTTGTATTCTCAGAGGTTCCTGAGACTATATTAGTCAAAGCCAAAGCTGCTTCAAACTGCATTATCAATCACAAGGTATCACCATCAAAGCTATAATTTTACGATAACAATTTATCTACCATTGAAACTATAATTTTAAAATAGATACACCTAGTGATATAGACACCTAGTGAGAGTAGAGGTTAGGAAATTATAATAATAATTATTACAAGATATCACTCACAGTGCAGTTGATTTTTCATTGTCTGTTGTAACTATAATTTTAAATAAGACACACTTAGTGATATAGACACCACCAAGTGAGAGCAAAGGTTATGAAATTATAATGAGAATTATTTCGAGATATCATATTACTCATAGTACAGTTAATTGTTTATTGTTTGGTGTAATAATTTTTTATTATTTATAAACACAATCAAACATATTATGAGGGACGGTAATGAAATTGACAACGGTCTCATAAAAAAACATAATGGGCACATCCCCTGACAAGATATACACTGAATAAGAAAGAAAGAAAAACAAAGTGATTACTTACAGGATCATAGGCTTCCTGAAGAATAAGATCCAGAGCAGCATCTGTAACCCCTAAAGCAACACCTCTCTCTGCAAGACGAATCGCTACATCTTTCATATGTAGTCTAGCAAATTTTCTGAGCTCATCACGAGAAAGAGGATCAAATACAACTATCTCATCAAGTCTATTCAATAGCTCTGGCCTGAAATGTCTTCTAACTTGCAAAAATATTCAAAGGCATGTCAAATCACTGCAGCCAACTTCGTGATAAAATTATATGAAAAATATGCATACACAGATTCCAGGAGAATGAAACGGCAGGTGTATTGGCAGTTGCCGAAATTTAGCAACTAAAATGGCAGGTGTATTGGCAGTTGCGGAAATGCAGCTACTAAAATGGCAGGTCTATCAACGGTTGCAGGAGTGTGGATTATTGCTGGTATTTTCAGACCGATTCCATGGAACTATACCAAAAACCAGTGGTATGTCAAACCTAGAAGGTAACCCAAGAGACTTTGACCATCAGATTAAACAAGTAATAGGTGTCGTGCCTAGATAAGAAGTGCTGACGAAAAAAAATTGATCTCTTTCATAACAGAAGGCCTATCGGCGAAAATATTTATGATTATGGCTGCCTGCGAAAACCCTAAGGCGAAGTACTCTGGCTCTTTGAACTCTGCGGCAGCGGAATATGGACTAGCATCTGATGTGCCGTTCCCTACAGCGGTGCTGTCTATTGACCCAGAACGGGATCTGTGTTGGGATGTGAAGTTACTAGACCTCTCCCCTTTACGCTCGGTGGATGCATTCTTCTCACCTTTCGGCCTCTGGCCTCGGTTTGAGTCTGCGGACCATCACCATTGCTGACTTTGTGTTGTGGGGATCCAAACCTAAACACTGGCCCATGAATGTTGTTTTGGTGGGGCTCTTTGCACAGAAGCTGAGCTACGGTTACACTGCAGGCAGCGCCGACCCATTGGACTTGCGGTTTACCTATGCAATGCCTCCTTCCATGGCGGCTTCCCTTTTGCAACTCCTTTTTGGGGGTTTCGGCTGCATGTAGAACCGAAAATAAACAGGATTTGCGACATCACTGGCGTTGCTATATAGGAGAAATCCCCTTCTTTTCTTCACCAGGGTAGATTTGCTCGCGGACTTACAAGATGGCCTGGCTCTGGGTCTAGCCACCTCTTCGACTCCTTTCAAATCCAAATTTCTCAGCCCACATGCAGAACCGTCCTGCAATGGGTCAATTCTTCAGATCTGGTGTTGGATCTCAAACTGGACCTTGAACAGCGGATTGGGATCCCTTCAGGCCTTCAGAGAATTCTCTTTCAAGGTAAACAACTTGAAGACCATCTCCCCCTCTCTTCTTACATCATTTCCAAAAATAGATCTTTGGTGTTATCCCTTCGTTTGAGAGGAGGTGCAGCGGGTCAGTCTTCCTATGCTCCTCCTTTCTCTTACAAGGATGCAGCACACTATGAGAACCCCAAACCCCCGGAAGCCCTTAAACCCAAGTCCTTTTTGGTTGACAAGACAAAGGAAGTTCCCTCTGTTGAAATCACCCATGAAGGTCTTGCAAACCAACTTCAAGTATTTGCTGAAAGAGCCATCATTTGCAGATTTAATGGACTGTGGCCGCGATCTCAGGATCTTTATACATGGATCCACGAAAACTAGACTCATCATTGTAAGATCAGTTTCTGTTCGAAAGGATACTTCATTGTTCTATTTGAAGACAGCAAGCATTATGAAAAAGCCTTAGAAGAAGGCTCTTGGTTCATGGGAACTGCAGGGCTCTTCTTGACTCCTTGGTTCCCAGACTTTGATCCAGAAACTGCAGTCATTACCAAGACACCTGTTTGGATCAGGCTTCCAAACTTACCTGCCCGCTTATGGAATTTTTCAGTCTATAAAGCTATAGGCAACACCTTGGGCAGTTTCATTATGGGAGATTACTGGAGGGAAAATAAAGGTCTCTACACATATGCCAGAATATGTGCGGAGTTAGACTTAAGCAAAGGACTTCCAGACCAAAGCAATCTCAAGATAAACGACTTTGTATGGACCCAGTCACTGGATTACGAAAATACTGCATTCCGTTTCCGCCATTGCCACCAATCAGGGCATTTGCAGAACTCCTGCCCTTCCCTCCCGGCAAAAAAGAAAAAGGATATCCTCTCCAAATCCAAGCCTAAACGGTGGCCTCCATGCTCTCCACCTCCAGTCGTGGATTTTGATTCCTCTAGTTCTGAAGATGAAGGCAGCGATGTTGAAGTGGCTCCTGCCCCTCATTCAGGGGCCCCTCCCACCGACGGTCAGATGCATTCCTCCGATTCAGTCATCTCCCAGAAACGAGTCCATATGACCTCCTCCTCCGATTCAGACAAGGAGGGCCCCCCTGTGGTGAACCCCAATCTTCAAGTCGTTATTGCTCATTCACCCCAGGATGGTTGGGTCGAAGTCAAAAAAAGGAAAGGGAAAAAGCTTCGTGCTGAGGCTTCTGCCCATTCTGGGTAGAAGTCAGTGTTTTTGCTTCCTGTCTTATGTTGTAGTTTCTTGCTTTTTTTACTCCCTCTACGGAACCGAGGTTGATAGTCCTATCATTTCCGGTTGCCGGTTTTCTGTCTCTCTTGATTGTATCATCTTGTACCATATTTTTGATTAATAGAATTAGTCCAATTCAGGAAAAAAAACAGAAGGCCTATCGGCCTAAATATCTAGGACATGTGGCATTCCATGATAAAGACACATGATGTGTGGATTTGAGTTTTTCAGGTGGTCAAGTGGGCCGAAAATAGGTGAAATGTGGCACCACTCAGAGATTTACATGTGCCAATTGGTACACGTGGTAAACAATTGGCATGCTCAAGCAACGAGGTGATGCAAGAATGACATGAGGGAGAAAATATCAGAAAAGCCCCAAATCTGGAGAACTAAAGCTCATCACCAACCTGAGATTGACAACTTTACATGATGTAACCTATGAAATCGTAAATGGAGAAATCATAGTAACAATAAAGTAACCTATGTAACAATAAAGTCGGATTCATCCCGGGAGTGGTAATGGGAGAAATCATAGTGAACAACAGGAAACATGCAGAGTTGCTTACAATCAAATAGATGAAAAAACACATACAAAAAACCTAGATAATAATCATGAACAAGCTTAATATTGAATTATGAACTGTAAAGGAACTTACAAAATGTGACATTACGAACCCGGTCAAGCGCACAAGCAAAAATATCCTGGACATGACCCTGGTTGACAAGTTGTATTGCTCATGATGCAAGAGGATTTGTACCTACACTGCCAAGTCAATCAAAATCCATCATTATCTATACAATAAATACAAGTAATCGATGTAGTATTTTTTACTCTAAGATGCATTCTTATGATAATGTTAGAACATATGTTGAAAATGTCAAAACATACTTGAATAAGCTCCTCTTCGTTTCAAGAAAAATTTATTGGAGTCGCATGAACTTGGAACAAGCCTCCCACGATCTGAAAGAGTAGCAACTAAGTCAACAGTGACTTTTTGTTGCTACGTTGGATCAAGGGAGGTTTGCTCCAAGATTAAATCGCTCCAATAAATTATTCTCTACTAAACAGGGCCAACCACGTGAAGGTGGAATCTCTTATGGCCCCTCCCCCCCCCCTCACATCACTCTCAATTCCCCAATACCCAATCTATATTTCATTTTTTACTTTCATGAGCATAAAAAAAATATTCAATAACTAATAAAAAAAAAATTCAACAAAAAGTACGCAAGGAAACATTGCAATTAATGCTTGACATAAAAATAGTATGATAAATGAGTTTTTTATATAACGCAAAAAATGTTCCAAGTATGGTAATGTTTGTCTTATAATAATACAATATTTTACATTATCAAATTTTCTTTTTCTTCTTCCTATTTCTAAAGCTCCTAATTACATCATCAATATCATCGTGCTCTGCTCCTGTTTTGTGCCTTTCAACCCGCACTGCTGACCTAGTTGCGTAGTCACGATGTCTGGTCTCATCCAGTGACGGGGCATCGCCTACAAAGACAGATAATATTAAATTTTAATTGTCAGTTTTTAAATATCATTGAAATAGTTCGATAATATTAATAAAAAAAATTGTAGTGAGATTATTTACCTGGTGCACCAGTTGTCGCCATTGGGACTATTGCCCTGTCTTCCTCTCTGGTGGTAAGATCCTCAAGGGAAACATTCTCTATCATTAAAAAAAAAAAAATTATAAGGAAAACCATCAAGGTATAATTAGAAAAAATTATAAGTGGAAATTAATTACCGTCACGGCCCTCACTGATAGTAGCATTGTCAGCCTGGTCCCCACAACAATGATCAGGTTGCACGTGAGGAACATCTACATCTGGCTCTAAAACTGGGTTATTTGCCTCGTCGGTAGTGCTTCTCCCCTGATTTAAACAAAGTTGTTAGACATTAAATTTATGGATGAAAAAAAACATATTGAAAGGTTAATGTTTTAACTTATCAAGCATTCTAGATCTTGGGACCTGCCCCAAGCTTCTGCGATGTTCAACTACGGCTTGATAGCCGAAATTGAAAGCGATATTTTTATCTCCCTCTATAGTTTCTGTTCCAAACTCATCACCCTAAATTACATATGATTGTGTATTTTTAATAATATTTGATAGGATTACAAAAGTGTTGGAAGGCGATACAATTAATTATAAGATGTTTAGCTACTTAATTACAATTCTTGCGGCTAATTTCAAGTAGCCCCCCTGGCCTAGCTTGTGATAGCCCTTTTTTTCAATCCTAGCTTTGGTTGCCTTCGAGGTGTCAGGAAACCTATCATTAAAATATTGAAGTCAGATATGACGTAGCACACTTTTATTTTAGACATAGAGAAAATTAAAGCTATTGAGTTAAAGTTGTAATTTACCTTGCGGGTCCAGTTGGCATTTTTCCTTCTTTCTTTGCCCTTTTCTCTTTTCCGTCATGGATGAGTGCTCTCCACTCACTCTCTAGAACTGTGAGAGGACGCTCGTATCTAGGGTTAAATTTCAATTGTGTCCTATAGGTTTCCCTAGTATATTTCAAATATTTGCCGGCTACTCGAGCCATCGTTGTTCTGTCAAATGTGCCGACCCCAAAAAGGGCTTCTAGATAATCTAGAAGTTCTTTTTTCAGGTTGGAATTCTGGGAATTCCACCTTGTGTGTATGTTTGGGCCAAAAATTACCAACGCATGGCTCTCCAAAAACCTGTAGAACTCATTGTTTCCTACACAGAAAAAAAAAATATATTATCATTAATTTAAAAATAAAAATCATGATAAATATGTTTTAGATAGAGTACATGAAATAGTTAAAATATTAAAATTTACTTGAGAGTTGTACGTGCTTTATAGGGACACCTTCATCGTTCACCAAAAACGTGCCATTAATGGTCCCTGTGGAGCTGACACGTGTAGCTCCAGGAAATGCAATAATGTAGTTGGCCATATCAGCCTCATCACTGCCAACACATTCAGCGGTTGGCTGGGTGTCTGCTTGGGCAGGGTGTGTTTCTTGGCTGGCACCTAAAGGAGTAGAAGGTGTATGAGAGGGTTGCTGGGCAATCTCTTGCCCTTGTTTCCCACTACCACCAACATCAGGTTCAGCAAGTGTCAGAAAATGCTGCATACAAAAGAAAATTTTTGTTAGTTTAGTCAATGTAAAAATTTTAAATCAAACTATCACAATTCATCTCATGCAGAACAAAAAAAATATCCTTTTGACTTTTTATTATTACCTGATATGTTTCTAGCTGGGCCATAATTTGTTTTATCCTTTCTTCTATTTCAGGTGTTTGAGGCGCGTCTATCAAAGTATCAAATTCTGACCTTGCATTTCATGCCTTTTTTCGCAACAAGAGCGCTAGAGATAGGGATGAAGAAAGTTATTCCTCATAGAGGGAATCATTAGGCGTACCATGGCTAGGTGTATGCATATTTGAACAAAATTAATATTATTTCAATTATGTAAATAACTAAAATACCTGAAGATAGAGCAATGCTGGCACTTTACATGTTCTTCTGCTAGCCTCTTTCCGCGACCATCCCGTCTCGGGGTTGTTCCTGTACTACCCTGATCAGTCTACCACATTGCAATAAAATTATAAATGTAAAAACTTGAAAACAATATCTAACTTGAAAACACAAAATGAAATATGAAACAATTTCTAATAAGACACCGGAAGACAGAGTTAGAGTTTAAAATATGCCTTGCATTGAATTCAGTCCTGGAAACATGTCATTGCACATTAAGGCACCCAAACAAGAGACGAGTTGAAAATGAAGACCTTATTGAATATATTTTTGGAGCAACTTCTAGTAAACTTGTTGTGAAGACCTTGAGGACATTTTTGGAGGAACATTGTTGAAGTTGATGGTATAGCATTGTTGGAGACGATCTTGAAGGGCCTTGAAGTGAAGCTTTTGGAGCAACTATTGAAAAATCATTAGAGCATTTAAGTAAGGCACTTTCTATCTTCCATCACCTTTTTCCTTTCAATATCCTTTAAATTATTTTGTTGATATTTAATGTTTGAAATCACGTTATAATTCCTTGATTATATGTGTTTGGGGACTTTCCCTTTGAAATTACCCAAAAATACCCTAGCAATTCTATCTTCAGGATGCATGCCTGACCCTATTGTTCAATATTTTGATTGATAGTAGTAAACATAGAGAGTTAGGGGGTTCTTGACTTGGTTTGTTTGGGCCATTAGATCCCTAACATATACTAGGGAGAACCCCCCTTGAGTTGGAGGAGAGCTAGCCCGAAGTGAAAAGAGGTTGGTGAGGTGACAATGGGGCTATTGAATTACACATGGTATCACACTTTAGCTTTAGGACTTTGTCTTGAGAAGTGCGAGATTTTGCTATATCAATTCTCAAATTGTTTACAACACTATTTTTAAGAACTAATAAGAAGTGATGTTGAGGGGTTTTTGGGTATAAGAAACAATACCATTTAAAAACTAGGGTTCTCAGTCCTTGGCATTCCTTCACCTGGGCCTAGGGGCACACAAGAATAATTTCACACTAAACCATGCAAACTTAAAAGTAACTTAACAGATCCATAAAGTAATAATTATCATAATTCATAATTTCCTATTGTACGATATAATGCAAATTATTCAAAGATGAAGCAATGAAGACATGCAATGTCTGAATTTCAAGATTGATGAACCAATACAAGAAGTTAGAAACCACAAGTTTGATTCAACACTCTGTGTCCTAACTCCAGGAAGGAATCTAGTTTGTAGTACAGAACATGCATCGTGTATTATCAATTCTTAATTGACAACAACTAAAGGTCATCTACCTCATCAATTCCTTCCCATTTTGTGTTTTTATGTTATATTCCTTATAAAAGTGTCAAATTTCTCTCAAAGTAAGCAACCACTAAATAAAATAAAAAATAGTTGAGATATTATTGAGAAATGGTCATTTATTTCTTGAAAGGATCTTCACGATTTCTTTGGTTGTTTTTCATCTCAAGAAACAAGAAATGACCTAAGAAACTATCGTGATGTAATATAAGAAACAACACAGTGCAATGGCCATTTTCAAAGCCAAATGATGTCCATCGAGGACATGGCCTTTATTTGGTTCCTGTTTCATAGGAGTTTCAGGTAGAAATGGAACTTTGTTGTACCATTTCCATTAGTAAAAAGGGAAAACCTTCTTTTTCCATGGGAAATAATTTACCTTTCCTTTTCAAGATAATCTAAATCACAAAAAATATGAACTATACTGCACAAATTCTTGGATAATGTGAAAGTGGAAAAGGAATACCCTACACAAGTGATGCACACATGTACACTTGAACACTAATATATTTTTGTAGTTGAAATGCAATGCTTGTTTTCATTTAAATGTAGGGTTTTTAAAGCAGGGAGAAATAATGGCTGCCAATTTAATAAGCGTTTCTTTGGGAAAATTTAAATCTTGTATTGGGTGATGAAGATAATAGAGGGTATTGAATCTTGATTCTTGACATTGTGTTTAACTTGAATAACTCAAATGATTATAAATATCAGTGGATGAGTTCTTTTTTCAAGTATGTCACTCAAAAATCTTATGTCAAAGCATTGTATGATGGCTAGCATTTGCTTGTTTCCCTTTCTTCATTTCAATGTAAAAAGTATATTAATATATTGGAGCATGAATGATAACTACAATTGTTTTCTCTGCAGTATATCCAGCCCCAAGATTATGAAATTTTTTCTCAAGTGGAGCTATTGGTTATTGATGAAGCAGCTACAATTCCATTGCTTGTTGTAAAGGCTATGCTCAGGCCATATTTAGTGTTTCTATGCTCTACTGTAAATGGGTAATAATTATAAATGAGCCAACCACAATCACAGATTTTGTAACCATTCGGTTGCCATGGATAGTGATGATGATATTAACCCTATATATCAGTGACCTATATCTATATGAGAATGATCTCAACATTGACCTTGATATGGTTGTATGGATGTGACCTTTGGTATGTCATCAGAAAATCCCCAAATATCAGAAACTCCACAAATCTGGAGAACTAAAGCTCATCACTTTAGATCTGGAGTACTACCCTTGTGATAAAGTTGATGACTTTCAATCTCCCATTCTCTACCACTTTGCATTTCACCTTCAATATATATCAAACCAAGGGCAATTCATTACTGGGCGTTGATATGGATGAGTTTGTCGAACTAAAATTCATAGCTTAAACTTCATGAAACTGGTAAAGTCAAATTCATGCAAGCACAAACACATCTTACACATCCTCTTTGAAACTCATCCGAAAGAACATTGGAAGACATCTAGAGAGAACCCTATAGCCTAAAACAATCCAATGGAATTAACCAAAAAAACCCAAATAGAGTCAACCCTACTATAGGAGGAAGGGCCTGCAGTAAGAACTTACTATTTTGCAAGAGCTAAGGATGAATGTTGTTCTGTAAGAGCTGAGGGCGAATGTTGTTCTACAAGAGCTGAGGGCGAATGCTGAGGGCGAATGCTGTTCTGCAAGAGCTAAGGGTGAATTCTATTCTGCAAGAGCTGAGGGCGAATTCTATTCTGCAAGAGCTGAGGGAAAATGCTGAGGGCGAATGATGTTCTGCAAGAGCTGAGGGCGAATGCTGAGGGCGAATGTTGTTCTGCAAGAGCTGAGGACGGATGTTGTTCTGCAAGAGCTGAGGGCGAATGCGCGCGTGATATCAGACGTCAATGTAGTTTTTAATAAAATCATTTTTATGTAGCGCACATTTGATTTTTTCATTTCAAATCATTTTTATATACATTTGATTTTTGCATTTCTAATACAAGTGACAAACAAATTTCTACAAGAGGTTAAAATTTTTACTAGAATAGCCATGAAAGACTAATTAAAATGGCTTAAAATGCAAGTGGATCTTCAAAATAAATGTAATTTAAGGTTCTCTTCACTAAATTTTTTCAAAAGTTACATTATTTAAGTTATCTAAGATATTTTTTTGTATTACACAATCTAAATTAAATAATGAAATAGTTGGGTAGTCTTATTGTTTCAAATTAGGACATAATTTTCAAATGGTGATGAAGTTTCATGTGATGATTAACTGACAATATTCTCCTTTCCTATCCTTGAAAAACTATACAAGGTTCCTTGCTACCACATGAAACCCTAACTCGTGTAGCAGCATAGGACCAGTGCTCCATTTCGCCCGTCATAAGGCATTTTGCATGTATTTGACGACTAGAATTTGTGGATTCCCATTTTCCGTGACATGCTAGGAAGGATAGAAGACTTAATTTTGACGTTTGAATTTTTTTCAAAAACGTTCTTACGCCCTTTAATTTCCACTTACCAATAATTTTGCAACACTAGTCCTCTTCGCAATTGCAAGGTTGTACTCAAAAATTAAGGAAAGTTACTTTTTTGGCTCACTCAAAATTAAAAATTTAATAAAGGAATTACCACTTATCATTATTGATATTTTAAAATTAGAATCAATTTAGTTTTCCCCTTCCTATTACAAAAATTTCACAAATCATTTCTTTTACATAAAACACCAAATAAAGAATAAAGCTCGTTGCCCTGCAAACTTCCAAGGTTGTGATTAGTGAAGCAGTGAAAAAGTACGGCTATAGCACTAAAAAATTAGAATGCCAGTCTGCGCCAACATGAAGTAGTGTTAATATAGCTGGTGGCTTGGCTTGATGGTCAAACAGTGAATTACACAAGCACAAAATAAAAGCTTTTGGTGTCTAGTTCCTTACACTCGCACTCTCAAGGCATTCAGACTTAGGCTGAGCTCAAGATTGGCTCCGAGGAAACTAGATTGGCTCATTAACCTGCCATATTTTAATTTCATAAGGTATGTTCGAAGTTTGAACTACTAGGGTAATTTATTATTGTGAAATAATAGTTCTAAATTATTTCTTATTCTGTGAGCAATGTAATCTATTAATTGTAAGCAGATTCATTAAAAAAATTCAAACTGATTTTAGCATGAATGATGACAATTTATATATTAATTGGTTTTTAATAGTATTTGTATTATGTAGGAGCACTAGAAAGAAAAATCAAGACTTCATTTTTTGTTTTCCTTATTTTATTGGGCTGAACTGGAGAAAATTGAATATGAATAGTGATTTAATTGTAAGATCAATGGGCCAAGGCCATACATCAACATTGACCACAGTGGGGAAGTATAAAAGCATGGATATTCATGCAAGTATAGTTATTAATGTAATATCAAAGTTAACTCTTAGCTTCACTAAAGAAATAGAAGGCAAAGATCTAGCATCAACTGAAACTCACGTGAAAAAGTAGATGAAAAATGTACAATCATCCAATGGAGAGGTAATCTATAATTATCCAGTAAGACTCTTGGCTATGCCTTGAGACTAAACTAATTCTCAATATTTTTGAATAATCATCCATTGGAATTTAGTAGGAAATCCATAGTAAATAATTGTCCAATGGCCATGCAAAATATATAAAAATTAATATTTTTTGGTTTTTTTTCAATAGGTGGACCATGATGGGACCACTGAGAAGGTGGGGGTGTTTTTTTAATCATGGAAGTGAGGTTTAGTAGATTGATAGTCAAGTTACCTTTCCCTATAAATTTTCTCGATCAAGTTATTCATTCATTGAACTTCGATTCATTCCTACTGTTTTGATACACAATCCAATCCAGTTGAGTCTTGAGTCTTCATTGAGAATGGCATTCATAGGTTGTCAAGAAAGAGGTTATCATGAACATGCACTCTTCTTTTCTTGGTATCTTTGTAACTATGTTCAGCCTGAGTTCTATATTTTTAAATTATCATAATAGTTCGTGATTATTAGGCTTTTATTTTGTCTTTTAAGAATTTTAATTTAATTATTATTAATCATTAAATTTAAATAAATAAATAAATATATAATTATTATAGTTATTAAACTTTCAATAAAACTATTAAACTTTCAATGGTACATCAACTTTCATACATGAGAAAATAGATACTGACAAATGGTGCATCATGGCCTGATTAATTTCATTTAGCAATTTCAAATGGTATAACATTTAGTCAACAGTAATCATTAATTTCTGCACACAGAGACTAATTTCTCTGGAAGCCTGAGATTTCTTTGGCTTGTTATTATTATAACTACATAGACATAATTAATAAAGAGATTGAGGACAAAAAAAAATCTAGCGCTTAGTCTCCACTACTCAACATGATTTTGTGAGAAATAATACATAGATTGATTTCTCTGAGTGCCTTAGCATTTTTTGGCTCATTATTTTAATCACAACAACAATAAAAAAATGCACTGAGGATCTATTCTTAGTCCGATTATGCAATTTTTATAAGATAGATTATGCAATATTAATAATAAACATAAATTTATTGCAATTTAGGGAAAGCTCGTTCATGTTTTTTTCTTTATATTCGAAGGTTACTTTCTTTTTGAAGTAACTTTTAGTAGATCATAGCATATATTGAGGAAATATTAGTTTGACAAGAATCAGTTATTTCTCTTGAAACTTTAGGTATTAAAATTCCATGACACAGATATATCACACTCCAAAATCCAAAGAAAATGGAAGAGCGTTCAATTTTTTTAATCAAAATTTTATTGGTGAAGTGTTAATTTATTACGAGAACGTCATTAATGAAGTGCAAAATTTTAAACGTAATGTTTATTAACTAGAAAAATAATGACCAAAACGTCAAAAAAAATTGTGTGACGGGTAAAGAGAAATCCAAATTCCAACCTTGACTACCACCTGTTGGTGAGTGGAGGAAATTCACTTTTCATTTACAGCTTACTAGGTTACTCATGTTACCAATATTTTCACATGGCTCACTTTTAGGTGACTACTTATTGTGCTTCTTGTTTATAAAGAACAATTGGTAGATAATTGTATTATTTGAAATCTATAACAAATCCAGACAACAAAATTACAACAAATAGAAAATTATGCAAAAAATTCACCAGGGCACTAATGTGTGGATACCCTATCATTTCTTAGATCCTCATAACTTACCAACACCTACTATATTGGTATACACATAATATGGCATTTACCTGAAGTATTTCATATGTATCTAGAAGTAAATAAGTTGTATGACAATTGTTATGGCAAATGTAAGATGTGTATTATAGTTTATATTTCAATTTTTCTTAAGTAGCATGCATGTGCAGTTCATATAGTGACTACAATTACCAAATATATTTGAGTGAGGATGATCTCTCATTAGGTCCTAATTACTTAAATCATCATTAATTAGCTTTCCAAATGAATAAAATATGTTAACAAATTAGTAAAAACTAGGAAAACAAATCATGCTTTAAAAAAATATGGCACAATGAGTCACACTCTGAGATTTATTTAATTGCTCATCAAGTGCCGCTACAACATATATATGATCACCATTACCATATAAATGGGACATGTGACCATCATTTTGGTTTTGCCAATGACATTCCACATCATGAGCATTGTTTAGGGTTGATTGTGTTAATTTTTTTTAAACAAATAATTTATACATTTTATGGAAATTATAGACACAAATTATAATCACATTACAAGATCATGATGTATGGATATTCCTTATCATTTCTTAGATACTCACAACTTACCAACACCTAATAGATTAATATACACATCATATGGAATTTACCCCTAGAATGCCACATGTATCCTAAAACAAATTAGTTGTATGGCAATTTTTATGGTGCATATATGATGTGTATTACAGTTTATCTTATAATTTTGTTGAAGTAGCATACAAAAATTTACATAGTGATATGAGAACCACTCTCTAGAGTATACATCGATTTTGTACACATGGATTTTCAGTTGCTTTTTAAGATATATCATTGGTGATGGTCACATGATTATATAATGAACCATTAAGTTGAACTATGAAATTATTCATCACAACACACACACACACACATATTGATGAATTAATAATTTTTCTCATATAATTTTTTTAATCTATTTTGAAAAAAAAAATTATATATAATTATTTCTAAGAAGAACAAGAGAGAATTCCTTACCATATCTTCGTAAAACATATATTAGCAAGAAAATTAATCTATTGAAATTTCATTTCCAAACATATTCATGGAGTAAAATGAAGATTAAAAGGAGATATTCATGGATTTACCTATAACATCACCTCATAATTAAGAATGTAAATGTACAATATTGATGATACATATGTTAGGAGAAAATTAATCTATTGAAATTTCATTTCCAAACATATTCATGGAGTAAAATGAGGATTAAAAAGAGATATTTATGAATTTAATTATAACATCACCTCATAAAAGTGTAAATGTACAATATTGATAAATTTTATTTATATATGATAAATAATAAACCTTTATCTCACATGTATCATATAATCTTATAAACAAACACATTCTATAATATGCAATAAAAGTGAAATTACACAATCCACATGGAAATAAGACTTAGTTCAAGCAAAAGAAAATAAAAAATAAACCATAAGTGACACGGATTTTGCAAAGGCATATAAGTGTCATTATATCGACGGCGGCCAAAGTGTCGCTATTGCAACGGATGCCTCCAAACGTCGCAATTGCGACACTTAGACATTGTGTCGCACTTGCGATGTTTGGAGGTAGCCGTCGCAATAGCGACGCTTTGGGGCATAGTCTCGCAATTGCGACGTCTTCCTCCAAATTTCGCAATTGCGACACTTTTTCTAAGTGTCGGTATTGCGACACTTTTCTCTAAACGTCAGTATAGCAACGGTTTCGGGCGAGATTGAAAAAATTTGGGGAAATTTCCGACATTTGGTCAAAAGTGTCGGAATTTCCCCAAAATGTACTAGTGATCGATGTTCGATAAGCCCATAGAGATGAGAACAACATGAGATGCCAGTTTGATTTGTGGATCCCAATTTTTCGTTGAAGCATTGTAACAAGGACCTTGTTTACAGCTTCAACTTGTCCATTAGCTTGAGGATAGTAAGGCGTTGAGCTGTTGTGACGCAGACCCAACTTAGATGTCAGCTCTGCCATCATATAATCCTAAAAATGAGAGCCATGATCGGTGACGATGGCTTGAGGGACACAAAATCAAGCAATAACGTGATTGAATATGAACTGCGCCACTTTCTTACCGTCCGCAGCCAGTGTAGGAATTTCTTCTGCCCATTTTGTAAAATAATCGACAGCTACGATAATATAGGCATGCCCCCCGGCTGAACGAGGGTTACACATCATAAAAGCTATGCCCCATTTGGCAAAAAGGCCAATGGTAATGACAGGGTGTAGTGGAACAGGCAGCACACGCATCTTGCGTTGATAAATCTGGCACGCATGGCATTTACATACTACAACAATGTAATCTTTAAAAATATACGGCCAGAAATAGCCAACACGAAGGATCTTTTGTGCAGTGGAATAACCAGACATGTGACCACCACAAGCGCCACTATGGTATTCATTTAAAACCTTCTCTACTTCCTCGAGGGTCAGACATCGGCAGAGTACAGAATCGACTCCAACATGATAAAGGGTATCTCCAACAATACGATAAGGTTGTGATTGATGCCGAACGTGGTGTCGAGCATATTTTGTTAGCTCAGACCTGAAAGTAGAAGTTTTGAGGTACACAATGATATCACCGTACCATGGATCGAGGGTGCTGATTAGGAAGAGAGTTTCATCTAGAATATAATCTTCAGGGGAAGAAGGAGCAGAGTTGGTGGGGAGAGAACAAATCAAATCAGCAAAAACAAGTGACTTCTTTGATTTGGCAGTAGTGAACTCCAAATCAAACTCTTGGAGGATAAAAATCCACTTCGAGTATTTTCCCCCCAGCAACTGTCGTGACAGAATATAATTCATGGGGTTATAATCAGAATCATGTTCACCGTGCGTAAAATAATGTAATGACAAAAATGTTGGACAAACTGGACCGCAGCTAATGCTAACTTCTCGACATGTGTGTAACGTGTTTTAGGGTCAAGAAGGTTCTGAGACAGGTATTAAACGACATGTTCGTTACCGTCATCATCATCTTGAACCAATACCATGGCGATCGTGCTGATGGTGGCAGCTAGGTAGAGGGTGAAATCACAATGGTAATTCGAAGGACGCAATAGCGAAGCATTGACAAGCAACATCTTAAGTCTATCAAAAGACTGTTGATCAATCTCATCCCAACAGAAAGGGACGTCCTACTTTAAAATTTGTGTAAATCCTTTGGCTACTTCGGTGTAGTTTGGGATGAAACGACGAAGGAAATTGGCTTTCCCTTAGAGACTCTGGAGCTAATGTAACGAGGACGGGGAGGGAAGATTGACAATAGCCTCAACCTTAAGAGGGTCAAGGTGAACTCCATATTTAGATACAATAAACCCTAAGAGTTACCAGAGTTGACGCAGAAGACTCATTTATGCGGATTGAGCCTAATATTGTAGCGTCTACAACGAAGAAATATTTTACGAAGATGTTCTGGGTGGTCTTTCCGCACAGTTGAATGAGCCGAAAGGTCATCCAGGTATGGTTAGAAAATATTCTGAATATCATGAAAAGCATAGGACATCGCGCACTGGAACGTAACCCCAACATTCTTCAAGCTGAAGGGGAGTTTCTTATACATGAACGTTCCCCATGGACATATAAAAGAGGTCTTGTGTTGATCCGATGGGAGAATGTTAATCTAGTTATAGCCAGAAAAACCATCCATAAGGGAGAAGATTTCACTCCCCGCACAATCATCAATGAACTGATCGATAAATGGGGTGGGATAGTTATCCTTAGGATAGGCCCAATTGATATTACGATAATCAACACAAACATGAATGGCACCCTACTTATTATCCACAGGAACAATATTAGAAACCCATTCAGTCAAGGGAATCGAATAAATGAAACCCGCTTTAAGAAGTTTCTCAACTTCAACTTTGATAGTGGAGGCTTTTCGAGGATGCACGGGACGAAGACGCTGGTAGACAAGCTTCGCACCTGGGTAGGTGGGAATCTCGTGCACCACAATACTGGGGTCAATTCTAGGCATTTCTTCGTAAGACCAGGCAAAAACATCGCGGAATTCATGAAAGATACTAGTGTACACTTGGACTTCCTCAGAATAGCAAGTGACTCCCACATGGATGTTCTCGACAATCCCCGGTTTGACGGAAATGTCGATAGGCATCGTTTAAGAAATGTTACCCAATTTACCCTCTACAAAGACTTCATGAGTCAAAATGGGCATCTGAAGCAGCGGAGAGGGAACCTGAGATGCGAAGTGCTCAAGACAGTTAGACATGGCCCCGAGGTAAGGCATGAATGAGGAACGATGATGCCCATCATTCCATAGTAGATCCCCAAGAGACATGGTTTCCATGATAGCCTCGTCGGATGGAAACACTTATTTCAAAGGATCAGGCGAATCTGCATCGCCAAGCCAGGGGGATTGAGAATACACGTCGAGAGACATGCTCAAAGGAGTAGCTTCAGGAGGGGGAGAATCAGATGCAGCTGTAAGCTCACAATAATTGATCTTGATGGGACTAAGCGGCATCGAATCTCTGAACAAAACAACCTGTTCAGGTGAAGGGATGATCCAAGGGTCATCTGACCGAGAGACCATATTGACTTGAACGGTATTCGGTGGTGGAAGGGGAAAAATACCCATGAGAGCAGGATCCTTGAAAATACCCGTCCCTATAATGTCAGGGGGATTAGTAATTTGATCCACGTATAGCACGTTGTTCTTGGAAGATGAGGTAAACAATGACAACTTATCAACAGTAATAATTTGGCCCTCATGTGGAAACTTCAGAAGTCGAAAGAGGGTGGACGGAACGCATAGCATAGCGTGAGTCCAATCAAGCATCGGTAGATGTGTAGATTTCAGAAATTTGAACAGAGCATCTCTCAAGGACAACTATCCACTGCCTAAAATGGATCACATCCTGCAGAAAGTGGTGGGAGAATCCAGAATGTCAATGATGGATGGATTTTCAGGCTATAATCAGGTGGCTGTTTTCCCAGAGGACGAGAAGAAAACTGCATTCACTACACCATGGGGAACTTTTATGTATGCAAGGATGCCATCTGGATTGATTAATGCAGGAGCTAATTTTCAAAGGGCAATGGACATAGCCTTTGTTGGAGAACAGGACAAGTTTCTAGTGGTGTACCTCGATGATATAACAGTATTCTCAAAGGATGATGATGAGCATATTGAGCATCTAAGAAGAACTTTCAAAAAATGCAGAAGGTATGGCCTTTCTCTTAACCCTCAAAAGTCTTTATTTGCATTGGATGAGGGCAAACTGTTAGGACACATTGTAACGAAGGATGGAGTCAAAATTGACCCTAAGAGAGTGGAAGTGATAAACAACATTCCTTTGCTAAGAAATAAGAAAGAAGTACAGGTATTTTTGGGCCGAATTAATTTTTTGAGAAGATTTATCCCTAACTACGCAGAGATAGTTAGGCATATAACTAATATGTTGAAAAAGGACAATGAAGTTAAGTGGTCCCAGGAGTCTAGAGATGCATTCACAAGGATAAAACAGGCTTTTGCTGAAGCTCCTGTATTAGTTGGACCAGATTACAGTAAGCCATTTATGGTATTTTCATTTGCTTCACCTCATACAATTGCTGGAGTGTTATTGCAGAGAAATGAAGAGGGATATGAACAGCCCATAGCATTCTTCAGTCAGGTGCTGTATGATGCTGAATTAAAATATAATATACTGGAGAAGCAGGCATATGCCCTGGTAAAGTCCCTTAAAGCTTTTAGAATTTATATTTTGCAATCTCATATTACCGCTTATGTTCCTACAGCAGCTGTAAAAGACATTCTAGTTCAGGGAGACAGTGAAGGTAGGAGGGGAAGATGGATTGCAAAAATCCAAGAGTATGATCTGGACATAAAGCCTACTAAGTTGATCAAAGGACAGGGACTTGCCAAGATGTTATCAGAATCAAATCATCAAGCTCTGGGCATTAATCTATCCATGGTGGCAAATGAAGAATCAGAAAAAGAAGAGGAACATCAGGGACTAGAAATGGCCACTCAGAAGATACATGTGAAATATCTGACTAGTCCTTGGTATAAAGAAATTGTTGAATATATTTTAACACTTAGTAGTCGTACAGGGTGTGATAAGGTGAAATACAGAGCTGTAAGAATAAATCACAGAAATATGTAATTGCCAATGGACAGCTTTATTGGAGAGACCCTCTAGGTATATTGCTGTTATGCCTCACAGAAAATGAAGTGCAGAATATAATGACAGAATTTCATGAGGGCATATGTGGAGGTCATTACAGCTAGAGGGCTACAACACATAATATTTTGAGGGCTAGTTTTTACTGGCCTAAATTGTATTCAGACACTTTTGCTTGGGTCAGAACATGTGATAAATGCCAAAGGTTTGCAGAAAAACAGAAGTTAGCACCTTTGCCCTTAATTCCCATTCATGTAAATGAACCCTTCCAGAAATGGGGATTGGATTTTATAGGTGAGATACATCCCCCATCGAGTGGCCAAAACAAATGGATTCTAATAGCCACAGATTATTTTACGAAATGGGTGGAAGCCATACCTACAAGAAGAGCTACAGATGCTGTAATCATGAATTTTATAGAAGATAATATCATATCTAGGTTTGGCTGTCCTGCAAGGATTGTAACTGATAATGCTCAAGCTTTTAAGTTGGCCAGATTTGTAAATTTCTGCCAAAGATATAATATTGTATTAACTCATTCCACAGCATATTATCCACAGGGAAATGGTTTAGCAGAATCATCCAATAAAACCCTGGTGAGAGCCCTGAAGAAAATAATAGCTGAAAATCAGAAGAACTGGGACTCTCAATTGAAGTTTTCTCTATGGGAAAATAGGATAACCAGCAAAAGAGCAACAGGCAAGTCTCCATATGAGATGGTGTATGCGCGGGCTGCAGTATTTCCCGCGCAATTAGCATTGCCAGTGGCACGTTTTATGCAGGAGAACCAGGAAGAACCAGATGAGATGATTAGAAGAATTAGTCAGCTGGTAGAATTGGAGGAAATAAGGAACCAGGTAGATCATAGATTAATAGAATACCAGGAAAAAATGAAGGCGGTCTTTGATCAGCACGCAAAGGATAGGGATTTTCAAGTTGGAGACCTGGTTCTCAGATGGGATGTTCGCAGAGCAGAAAAGGGAAAGCATGCTAAATTCGATCCATTATGGTTTGGGCCATTCAAAATAGTCAAGCTGGGAAGAAACAACACTTTCTATTTAGAAAATCTACAGGGTGATTTGTTGGAAGCGCCCGTGAATGGCCAATTCCTCAAGCCATATTTTCAATTCTGACCCAGGTGAAGAATGCCAGACTGTATATAATGTATATAAATCACTTTGATTTTAATTTTTGCAAAGGAAAAAGAATGTTGATAATTACCTGGAGAAGGAGCGCAGGGAGAATGCAGAAGCAAAATGAAGAACTAAATGGTCTGCGTGTTCTCGACATGTCCGAGGGCGAACATGCCGCCCCCAGATGGAGCCGAGATGTTGTACATATTCCCCTTCTCCATTTAAAATCCGACCACCGGCTCCTCTAAAATCCATTTCAAATGATTTCGTGGTCAAAGCCCCCCCTATGTCATGCTAGCAGCCACCTTCTCCGCCCGAGAATTCGCTTTGTAACGGTCAAAACCCGCATATTTTAATTTATCGGGCCTAAGCCCCTAAGCCCTTAACCCGCTCGCTGTTATCGTTATATAACCCGAGCCCATGACCACCAGCCACGAGAAAGGGGAGCCTATCATTTGTGTTTCGGGAGGGATAACAGCCGTCAGATCAAGTCAAATCAACGGAGCGGCAGTCATATTGGGTGGTATCCCCCGCGCGCAGCAAAAACAGGGGTATTACCCCGCACCACCCTTGTCAAAACAGTGGTATTTCCCGCGGGGGCAGCGACGCCACAAATCCCATGCCACGTGTCTTCGGTACGAATTGAAAACCGCCCATCCCCCGCACGTTAAACTCCAGCCGATGGCCGTGCAGCGGGATTCACAGGGGCCATCGGATCTCCCGATCTCCATCCAACGGCGGAGATGCAGCAGAACCATCCGTCCATTGTCCTGTGTTCGTATGGCCTATGTCCCGCCACCGTGTCACTGTCACCCGCTCCCACTCGTTGAACCCCTCCGCCACGTCGTCTCCCCACTTGTCCCCCGTGCGCCCACGTGTCGAGCTACCGTATATCTGTGGCGACATCCGTGGCATTGTTTTGTTGTATATATATATGTGTGTGTGTCGGCGTGTTTTTCATTCTGTTCTCATCGTTTTTACTCCTCCACCACGCCCGAACCTTTTTATATGGAAAAGTCGCATTCCGCTTGGTCATCAAAGCCTCCATTGTTTGCCTCCGCCACCCTATGTGTTTCCCTCCTCAGTCTGTGTCCATGTCATCTCCTCCATCGTCTACGCCCCCGTCCGTGTCGATTTTTCTAACATTTTCGGGGTTTTGCAGGTTTTCAAAATAAGTGGAGAAGGCGTTTTAATTCACCGCCTCCATTTCAAGGATCAGGAACATGCCAGAAGATGACTTCCCGTAGGCGAAATTTAATGAAAAGGGCTGAGAACTGGTGCGTGAAATGACCGCCATTAAAGGAGATACAGATATCGATTCCTAGAACCCCCCAGAGAAATTCGCCCCGCATTTAAGTTCCAGAGTTCTAATTCAAAATCGAGGGCCTGGAGTACAGTACCCAACTGAAGATTATCTCAGGACTCTTCTAGTAGCAGATTTTCTCTCAGCCGAAGATATCATGCTGTATATATTTTATTATTTCTGTCTTGTATATAAGGAGATATTTATCTCCCATCATTTATTCCTTTCGACAGATTGTTAGGTGTATTCATTTAAAGCTAGTCATTCATGAAGAAGGCATGAGTGTTTTCCGCCATTTATTCAAATCAAGCCATTAATTGTATCCGGCCTCCCTCCTCCTCTAGAAGTTTCGGTCTTCTCTATAAATACTGAGAAAAAAGGTATTGTTAGGGTTCCATATTTCTGTCAGCAAACTGTGCAGCGAGAAGACTACTGTATTCATCTTGTAATACTTCTGTATGAAGTTTCAGAGCCCGTAGGGTCTCAGTGAGGAGGGGTTATAACTGTATTGAGGATTCTGGTCTTTGGTATCTCACAGTATGTAACTTTTCTTATGTGTTAATACATTATCTCTTTTCATGCAAATTATCTTCTTGTATCATGTTCTAGAATGCGAGTGGCTCACTAGTTTGCAGCAAGGATTCATCTTAAGTGGTGCCCTTTCTGGAATTAGTCAAGCGCTTTAAATAGGCTTAGAAGTGATATGATGTTCCATGTTCACTCTTTCATATTTTCTGCTATATTAGTGGCTTAAGGATTCGTGAACTGGTGCGCCCTTTTGCCAGTAATATCTTCTTATGTTTCCTCACTGCACTCACTTTCTGATATTTGATTTCTGTGATATATTATTTGAATCGACCCTCTTTACAGTAAGCGGTCTCTTAACTGTTTGATGCTTTCATGCTGAAGTTTTACATGATTTTTTTACATTTTTCTTATCTGTGTGTCAGCTTCTGAAAGAGACTGGTCCCATTCAAATTTAGTTTCCTTGTTTCAAACAAGAGATAGTAGGTGAGCCCCTTGGATTGACAACCCAAACTATAAAGGGCTCCTTGCTATATTAAGATGTCCTAGGCACTGGTCTATGGCAACTCTAGGCTGTCTCTAGGGGGGTGACAAAATCATCCACAACACATTATTTGGAACCTACTCTAGTGCATCCTCAAATCCATGGAATTCACCCATGTCATCATCTCGTATTCTTTCTGGTACATATATAATGAGTACTGAATGACTTGATCCTTTATATACATCTTCAGTGCAATATCAAGCTAGTCCATCTGGGTATATTCCATCAGTACAATCTCAACTGGACTCCCAAGATTTGGAGAAAAATGTATTCCATCTTATTATACTCCTCATTTTGGGGGGCAACCTATGGTCACCCATTTTGACAATACTCTGTCCTTTTATGGTCAACCTAATGTTGGAATGATTGTTTGTCAGTGGAAGCCTATCCTGCCCGTTTAACCACAAATGATTGTGCATTCATATCAACTGGTTCAACCTGTTGCAACCACATCTACTACACCTTTTAATACATCATTACCCCTGTTACAGGCTCATATTTTTGTACCTCAACCATCTCAGGTGGGTTCTTCAACCCAATATGCTCAAGTATTGGGCTCTCAGACTCCAACTCCTTCGGTTGGTTTACAACAACCACCTATATCGAGAATTATTTATTCACAAGATGGATTACCCTATTATGGGATGTCACAGGTACAACCGAGTCTTAGTCCAAACTATTTTGGTTTGGGCTATAATCTTGGTGGGTGGACACCTTGGTAGCCACAACCGCAAATGCCACAACAATCATACCAACAACAAGTAGCTTACGCAGGTTTTGGTCAACATAATCCTTAAGCGTTTTCTTATCAAAACAACCCCTATCTGAGTTACCAACAAAAAATTCCTTATGCTAGTGCTCAAAGGCCCGTTTCCCAAGAAATTCCATCATTTCCTGGTTATGCTCAACCTGACTTAAATCAACAGTTTCCCTTTGTTGCAACTTTATAATTACCTGATTTAAACTGGCTTGCCAATGATCCAATCAACTATGCTCCTTGGTGGCTAGTGATACCACATAAATTACCCTCGGATATTCCTAAGTTTAATGGAAATGCTGGAGAAGACCCGTTAATGAATGTTATGACTTATCATTTATGGTGTTCATCTAAATCCTTAAATGATGACTCTGTTCAACTGCGTCTTTTCCAGCGTACACTCAATGGTCTTGCCGTCAAGTGGTACATTGAGTTACCACAAGCTTCATTTGATAATTTCACTGCCTTAACTACTACCTTTTTGACCCACTTCTAGTTACCCATATGATATGAAAATGGAATGGAACTGCTGACCAATTTCAAATAGACTAATGCTACTCACATTTTTTATCATATTCATGAGTGGCGTCGTCATCGTAGAATGGTCAAAAAATTTGTTCCTGATGAACTCCTTGCTGAGTGGTTCATTAATTCTTTGCTACCAACTATCATTAAGGATGTGGATAAGGGTGGTGTCCTCACTGAAGAAAAGGTCATTTCTTGTGCCTAGTACTTAGATTTTATTTATACTTAGTCCAGAATGCTCTATGAGAAAATTCCCAACGTGCCACAACCTAAGTTTATTGTTCCTCCATCTAAGGAATCTCATGAAGGCAACGGTAAGTACTACCAGAACACATTAATATACTGCATTTGATCTTGCACCTTCTTTCTAAATTCATGCCATGTCAGCTGACAAAGGAAAAAGTGACAAGCAACCCGAAAGTAAGAAAAAGGGGAAAGTGAAGAAAAAAGAAAAATTCAACCCTGCAGGAATGATCATTTGATTAAAAAACTGGAAACAATCAGAAACCTAGTTACCCTTGTATAATATATAATGAGAACCACTTTTTTTGAGGTTGTCCTCACCACACTGAAGTCTCAAAAATTCTTAAGACCTCAAATGCATCTGCTGCATTGACAGATCCATTTCCAAATACAGACACAAATATGGTTGCTACAAATGCAACTTCTACTTCGCAAGTGCTTATGATATCTGTCACAAAGCCAAAAAATGATGTTTTGGTGTCAACGTGAAATAAATATTACGGTAGTCAGGCTACTTATCAACCTACTACCTCGACCATGAATCCATCCACAGAATCTATTCCGCCAACTGCTATTCATGAGTTAACAATAAATCCACCGAAGGGAGTCATCCATAAATCGACATTCAATCCTTGAGCCCAAGCTACTCAAAATTATAATCCAGTTGAAGATTTGGCTCAATCTCCTTCATCTATATCGATTCTTGAGCTACATCAAAATTGTCCCTGCCAGAAGCAGGCTTTGTTGTCGGTAATTTGTGGAATCGACCCTGCAGATTCCAACCTTGTAGTCTTTAATCATACAGGCTATGTGCCAAAACTACCAGCAGAATTGGCATTATCCATCCAATTAAATGTTCTCAATCACCACATTCATCGTACTATTATTTATGAGGGAGAATCTACCTGCATTATGTCTCTAAACTACTGGAAGTCACTTGGCTCACTGTGCCTATCTCAATCGCCTACAACGTTGAAGGCTTTTGACGGTCATACATATAAGCCTTGTGGTATCATCAATAAAATGCATGTCGAACTAGGGGGAAAAACTATAACTGTTGAAGTTGAGGTCGTTGATGGACCCGTTGAATACAAAATTTTACTCGGAAGGCCATGGGTTTATGCTATGACTACGATCGTCTCTACTTGTTTTAGAATAATCGCCTTTCCTCATAAAGGTTTTATTATAGTCATCAATCAACTCTCCTTCTTTGCCTCTAGTTCCCAGGTAACTAGAAGCGTTCCATTAGTTCACGCACCCTAGATAGCACTTCAAAACATTTTCGTAGGACTCTTAAAGGATTCTTCCCTAATGGGAACCTTTTCATTACCACCACCTACGACGTCGACATAAATTGCAAGAATGAAGACCTGATTCATGATATCTTCCACTCCATCTGGCTTAAGGAATATTACCAGTGATTTTGAAGATGTTACTCTGGATGAATTCCTACCACCCAACCCAATTGAGCTGGCATAGCAATAGATCTGCATGGCTTGGGCGACAAATCTAAAATCATCTTCACTAGTTTTTTGGGTCAATCGTTAATTATATTTTGGTACTCCATTTGATCCTTTTTCATCCACTTTATTGACTGATGAGAGCATTACGGAATCCATGATGCCAGAAGGAGAACCATGGGAAGATCATCATTATCGTTCCCATCTTCAGGATTATGAATAAGATAATATTATTGAACTATATCACCCATCGATCAAAAATACATTTTCGAATTCTTTTCCCATTAATGCACTCGAATAAGAGCGAAACTTATCAAATATTGAAGAAACCATTTCTATCGAAATTTTGACCAAACCTGGCATTATAGAAAACATTCATGTCGGCATGTGTTGTTCTCCATTAGAAGTTGAAACTTATTGCTCTCTCTTTCGACAATTCTGAGATATATTTGCTTGGTCTTACGAGGAAATGCCAAGCATAGATACTAGTATTGTTGAACACACCATTAAAATGTAACCTGATGTTAGACCGATACATCAATGACTTCGTCCGGTTCATCTGAAGAAGGCTGCTGCCATTAAAGCAGACATTGAAAAACTTTTGTGTGCTGGTTTCATTTATCCTATTATGCTTACTGATTGGGTTTCCAACATTATTCCTCTTATGAAGAAACAAGGGAGAATCAAAGTGTGCATCAATTATCAAGATGCCAATATTGCTTGTCCAAAAGACAACTATCCCACTCTCTTTATCGACCAAATTATTGACGATTGTGCTAGGTGTGAAATATTTTCATTCATGGATGGATTCTCTGGTTACAATAAAATCAATATCTTCCCAAAGGAACAATACAAGACAACATTCATATATTCCTGGGGAACATTTGCTTATCGTAAACTCCCATTTGGTTTAAAGAATGTTGTGGAAACATTTAAGAGAGAAATGGATTATTCTTTCAATGACATCAAGCACATTTTTCAACCTTATCTAGAAGATTTATCTGCGCAATCACGAAATCTGACTGATCACCTGACACATTTTAGAGTTATATTTTTACACTTCTGAAACTACAAAATACACCTCAATCCAAAAAAATGTGTGTTTTGTGTTTATTTCGGTCGTTTTATAGGGTTTTTTGTCTCAAAAGAAGGAATTCGAATTGACCCACTGAAGGTTTATGCCATTCTTTATTTTCCTGTGCCATCAAATCTACTTCAGTTATAGAAAATTCAAGGAAAGGCTAACTTCCTAAGGAGGTTCATACCTAACTATGACAAAATGGTTAAAGGATTTACTCTTCTCTTGAAAAAGGGGAATCCCTTCCATTGGGATAATGCTGTGCAAGCTTCTTTTGATCCTATCAAGGATACACTGGTCCGAGCATCATTAATGTATCCCCCCAATTATCAGAGTGATTATTTCTTATATATCACCGCGATAGATATGACCATTGCTATGGTATTGGTCCAAGAATAATATGGGATAGAACATTCGATATATTATTTGAGTCGTAATCTCAATGATACGGAATGAAGTATTCATACGTCGAAAAGCTTGCCTTGGCAGCCGTTCAATCTATCCAAAGATTTCGCCATTATATCCTGTTCTGGAAGACCATTGTCATTTCAGATT
The DNA here is from genome assembly GCA_034641835.2 of Pinus albicaulis. Taxonomy (NCBI): domain Eukaryota; kingdom Viridiplantae; phylum Streptophyta; class Pinopsida; order Pinales; family Pinaceae; genus Pinus; species Pinus albicaulis. The sequence goes on along the minus strand of CM076570.1, from coordinate 97,983,918 downwards.
GCAACCACATGACATACATTCTATCACGTCAATTGCTGGGGTGAAAGTATTCATAATGGATTGCCATTTTTTAGGAATTTGATTTGGAATTCATCAAATCCAAGCCAAAGAAGTCTTTATTTTTGGCTGAGCTTCTCTGCAACCTTCCCTTTAATAGTACTGATGCTACATCGGAACCATAAATTCTCAATGAGTCTCTGTTTCTGATCGGATCATCTGATCCTTGGTATGGGTATTTTATCATTTATCTCCAAACCTAAAATTTCCAGCCCGATATCTCTCACTCTCAACAACGACATATTCTATACCGAGCCAAATATTATCTGATCGTCAGCGATACACTTTATCATCGTGGTGTCGATATGATTTTAAGGAGGTGTCTCACTCATGAGGAGGTCGAGAAAGTTCTAAATGATTGTCATGTTTGGGCTTGTGGTGTACACTTGTCTAGATACACTACCACACAGAAGATACTCTGTGCCGGTTACTCTTGGTCTACCATATTTCGCGACTGCGTCCTCACTGTCAAAAGGTGTCATGCATGCCAAATATTTGATCATAAAATATGCAAACAACCAGTGCAGATGCATCCTATTACCATTGTGGGACCATTTTAAAAATGGGGCATTGAATTCATGACTTGCAACCCTCGTTTGTCTGGGGGGAATGGTTATATTATTGTCACAGTTGAATATTTTACCAAGTGCGTCGAAGAGATGCCTAGATTTAATAACATAGGCGAAATAACTGTATTATTCTTTTTCAATCATGTCATCTCATGGTTTGGTGTTACACATGCTATAGTCACAGATCATGGTAAGAATTTTCAAAATCACATGATGAATAGGTTGACTGCCAAATTAGGATTGTCACATGATAGTTCTACTCATTATCCACAATCCAATGGAAAAATTGAAGCTATTAACAATATTCTTAAGAGAATGCTTCAATGAATGATAATAGTTCATAAACGAAATTGGAATTTAATCATATACTCGACTTTGTGGGCATGCCGAACGCTGGTAAGAAATGAAACCAGATTTACCCCCTTTCAGTTGGTGTATAGTCTAGAAGCTATCTTGCCTATCCAAGGTGAAATACCGTCACTAAAACTCATTTTTGAATTATTACCTGACACCTCTAGTAAATAAGCACACCTTTTTAACTTCATCCATCTTGATGAAATGCATCGTGAAGCCGCATTGGCCAAAAAAGCACATAAGAGATGAATGAAGGCGCAATACAACCAACATGTCCAGCCTCACATCTTCTCTGAGGGTGACCTGGTCTTACTTTAGTATCGGGAAGCTGATGTAATAGGTACATGAAAATTCGAGTCATTATGGCATGGATCGTATATTGTCAAAAGAGTTCTTGCTAAGGGCACCTACAAGTTAGTAGATTATGATGGAATTCCATTGGCGCAGTCCTAAAATGGGTTGTATCTTAAACGTTAGTATGCTTAGTCGAGCATAGTAAACTTGTGTACTATATCGTATATATTCTTTTGATTTTCATTTACTGTCTTAGTTTGTTTTTCTAGAGTTTTCTTGAAGTTAGTAATCCACTTTACATTTCATCGTAGATGTCTAAATCTTTGGAATTGTTCGTTGGGTATGTTAATGGTGCTAGTCGTAGTACATAGAATCTATCCTCTGCACTATGGGCCATTTTCGCTTCGAGAAACGAGTTAGTGAGTTTTCAAGGGATTTGTATCAGCCGATATACAAAAAACATCATTGAGTATATCGCTTTGATCAAACTTCTCTCTAATGCCATTTTATTTTGTATTAACCACATCATCATTAGGTTAGAATCACAACTTTTTGTACTGCAACTTACTAGCGTTTATACTATTAGAAATCCAACACTGCATTGTATGTTACTAAGAGTTCGAATTTTGGACAGACATTTTGATTACATTCAATATCAACACATTTCCATAAATTTGAAAACATTAATTGATTCCTTAGTTAATTATGTTTTAAACAGACATTTGCAACACATGTAAAGGCATATTTTCAATTCACATCACATAATTGAATAGGATTGCACAATAAATAGGAAAACAATGAAAACAAATAGATAGATAGTTATAGGTTTTTAAAAAATTTGTGCCCAAGATACATTGGTCCTCTGACCTCAAAATGTATACAAAATTTCAAACTAAACTAGTGATGCTCGTGATAACAAGCTACTGATCTAGCTATCCTATGCAATAACTGCATCCAGTAGTTAGGAACGCCAATAGTGTGGTGTTCCAGTCTCATAGGTAACTCTTTGATCCAGAAATTTAGAATCCAAAGAGGCAATCCCTCCACGTGCTGCTGTAGCTCAGCAAGGGTCTCAATCATATCTAAATCCCAAAGGAATTCTCTCCTAAAATACCTCTCTTCTGGCTCATCTAGTCCCTGCTCTAGATGACCCACTAGTTGAACTCGACCCACATCTGTATACATAAAAATTTTAGTTTATTCTTGGGAAAAAACAAAATAAAAAAACATGTAGAATCCTTAGAAAAATAAAAAACATATTCAAAACATTCTTACCAATTGCACCCCATTGAGTTTCATCTTGTAGAATCAAGTTTGGATCACCTCATAAATCTATGCCTGTGTATGCATACTAATCTATGTCAATCATCTGTAATCTGAACCAGGCGAAGAATGCAGTAGAGAATATGATGGTCGATTGACCAGCATGTATATCCATCAATTCAACCCATCTCTACATCCATGGATCTCTAGGTCTAGATATGCCCAATGTAACATGTTGTGGCTGCATCAATGGAATCTGCTCTAAGGTGAAGGAAATCAGGATCGAGCCATAGTTGAAATTATTCTTCCTTCCTCCCTTTTCTTTGGTCATTTGTTCTTTCATCTGAAAGAGAAAAAATTCGGCCTAGGTAAATACTATTGGTTCTAAACACTCAAGTGCATACTGCATGTATGATCTGTTTTCCACATGTAGTGAGGCGGAACCAACAGGCTTTGTGATAGTAAAAAGGATGGTCCTCAAAGCTAGATCACATACATCACAGATGTTTATTTTCCCATCCTTACTTGGTTCAGTGCCTCGATGGCAGTGTTGTAGTATGTAATATCTCACTGTCTCTCCTCCAAGAGCAGATCTTGAAAGAGAAATCATCCACTGAAACTGTCACAATTGACTGCTAAAGTTCAGGGGAAAAACTAGTTCAGAGCTCCTAATTTTCGAATGGTAAAAATGAATGATAAAAACTCTTTTAATTAGTCAATTTTATTATTTTAAATCATATTTAATGTTGTGATTATGGTTTTTATTCATTTTTTCTATGAAAAAGGTATTTTTAATCCATTTGATGGTTTTCTGAACAAGTTTTACAACTGATACAATGAGATTAGTCGTGCACACTTATTCAAAAATGATTTTACCACAAAGAATACTTTTATCCTTCTTTTTAGAGCTTTGATAAAAATGAAAAATGATTTGAAGCACACTTTTATCTCTTTTTCGAGCTTCGATAACAGCAAAAAAGGAACCCATGGAGTCTTCTTTTAGCTCTTTTCAGACTCCGATAATGTGAAAATATTTCCGAGCACTTGTCTTTTGAAGCTCGTAAAATGAAATGAAATGAAATCTAGTTAGTATAAGTTTAACCATTTTTTGGGCTAAGATAGATTATTTAAGAAAAAGGAAAACCTTAGTAAAACATGGCTAAGAGGTTTTCTCAGGTATCATTTTACACTTTTTTGGACCTGAGCGACAAATTTACGAAAAAGGACTCATGGATTTTTCTTTTGTCTTATTTTTAAAACTCTCTAAATATGAAAAAGGACTGGGTTTTCGTTGTCATTAGAATTTTTAAAACATAATATAGCGACAGACTTGTTTATCATGGCAAGATCGAGTTTCATTTATTGTTAGACTCGTTAAATTATTAAATAATGATAGATTCACCCCAAGGGTTGAATTATAGATCAAATATATGTTACCCTCGTCAAGATTGTTAAAAAATAAAGAGGTATTAGTCGTCAAATGACTGGGGAAAATTTGGGAAAAAGAACATAACACTTTATTGTAGTAAGTCGCTCTTGAACATGACACTTTCACTCCATCATCGTGACTTTTGGGTTGGGTAATCTTCTTGACGGTTCATCATATCATCACTTCGATTTTGGGTCAATACTGCCAACTCATATAAGTGTCATCGATATGTTCAAGAAAAGTCATCCAATAATCCTCATCTTTATGCAATACTCATAAAATTTCATTTTCATGACAGTCATCCCTAAACATTGCTATATAAAGTCACATTTTGCCTCCAAAATCAATACTCTCGTTTTGCGGTAAAGTTGCATCCTGTCAACATCTTCTCATCATCTAGGAAGTTTACTTAGAAACATCTTCTAGTACCCTGAGGCTTGCTACATAATCGAAAAGTTTCTTGCTTTCATACCTTTGAACGAAATATTTTTTTTGGTGTTCGACATCAAATCATATATTCGCACCTTTCAAAATTGTATTGCAATACCTTGAGATCCATTAACATCAACGGTGGTTTTCTCACGTCTGTTAACAACTCATATCATTGGTTGGTAATCATACGATGTATTACCATGTTTGACTTCAAATCATATATTCGCATGGTTAGACTTGTACCTGAACGATTGAGTGAACGAGATAAGAAGACCTCGGATCTAGTTTCATCCATCCGAGTTGCAATTTCATGATTGTTGTACTCATCATCTGTACGATGGATTTGCATACAGATCATCATCTGAACATCGGCCTATATTTGTAGGCATGTCTATATTGGGAAAAATTTCAATGTAGATGACTTTCTGAATTATGTACATGTTATTAGATAGTGTATGTGCTAAGCATGGGAATGCCTCCCTCAACAATTCATGATCAAAATGAAATATATCATGATGTAATGTATTGCAAGACTGATGCAAGTCACCATCTGCTTCAGTTCCTACTCATCAGATCGTAAAGCATATCATCCATATACTATTATTATTTTGAATTCATGCTTTATGGGGCAGCTGTTATAGGTCAATTTGGACATCACCCCCCAAGACCTAGTCAAATTGGACATCATCCCCACGACCAATGGATATGGTATATCATCCCCTTACATTTCAGTTTCTATATACCCTAAGTGAAGACATTTCATTCATGGCTTCAATTGTGATATTTCCAAGGTTTGAAGTATATATTATATGACCCGCTGACTCACCAATGCTCATCTGCAAGGGAATAATTGCATTGTAGTGCCAATTCCTCCATGCAAGGGTGCACTACAGTGCACTTCCCTACATTCAAGAGTGTGTTGGTCACCTGGGAGCAGAATTCTCATTATTCTGGGAATCTCCACATGACTAGTGACTTCTAGAAGAGTCCATAGGTGTCATACTTAGAATCCAAGTGTCCATATAACACCTCTGAACTTTGAAACATGTCTTGTCTATTATTAGAAATTCATTCATTGAGAAACTACCATTAGTTTCCCTATAAATTGAGCACTCTTCTAAATGATAAGGAGGAATAATTTTGTACAAAGTTATGCTGTTGGATTCTAAAATGATAAGAGAGTGAAAGTATTGATATGCTGCTGAGAAGATGCTATATGTGATGAGGTTGGAATGAAGTTAGAGAAGGTTGACGACAAATCGATCCATTGGTTGTAATCTTCTCCTCATACTCTTTAATAAAGACATTTGTTTATTTTCTCATACATATTTCTATATCTTGTGCAATGTATTCTTGAATGACGTATGTATTTCAGATCTACTCGGTTTGATATGATTAAGATAAGTAGATACTTGTATATTGTATGTTGTTTTATATTCTTTGTTTGTGTTTGCAGGAATCGATCTAGCGACTTGAGTTGGATTGAGAGCGATGAAAATAGTGATAGAAAGAGAAGGAGAGTGAAAGAATCACAAGTAGGCTCTTTCTCATTTTTGTATATCTACTTGTTTTAGAGAAAATAGTAGTTATCTTTCCTCTATTGTTCCGAGTGAAGAAACACCACACTCAGGGAATTTGGTTTATTCATAGATTAACATTCCGTATAACAATAAAAGTGGCCTCCTAAGGAAAAATAATAAAATAATAGTTAAAATAATAAAATAAAAGTAATGAATTTTGGAGGGAAAACAAGAAAACTATTTTGTTTTTTAAATTCTATTTTAAAATTGTCTCCTTATAGGTTTACTCAAAATTCAAGTTTATACACTCGACTTATGTGGAATTAAATTCTACCTCCAACGAGTACCCATTATGCATACTTTTGAGAAGACCCACCTTGATAAACATTGCAGATACATTAAAAAAACTTGTTTTAACACATTTTTTAGTGTATCTGCATTTTTTTATCAATGTGTTTCCTCTCAGAATTATGCATAATGGGTACTCGTTGGATGTGTAATTTAATGCAACATCTAATGAGTGTCTAAAATTGAAATTTGAGTAAACCTATAAGGAGATAAGCCAAAAATACAATTAAAAATGTATTTTTTCTTCCTTTCCGTCCAAAATATTTACATGAACCTCTTTTTAAATTTAAATAATTTTGATTGGTTTTCATATTATGACATGGAAATTACATGAAAATTTCATGGGCACCTTTATGTTGAAATTTCCTTTAATGGATGGAAACATCTACATGGTCACGTTGGATAAGCATCATAGGACCAGCCATTGGCTGTGAGGTTTAATCAGAAACTGTCAATGATGTTTGACGTTAACTTTGGACAACTGATCAATCATTTCATCCATTTTCTTATTGTTTTTATTCCACATTTTTTATAACACCTTCACATCTAGTATTCTATCTTTGGAGCATTTAGAAATGAGGTTGGATTGTAATAAAATATCATTGACTGATTCAACTATATAACTAGCGAGATCTCGGGCTTTGTTTACAAATGATTCAACATGTTTCATCCTAATTTCCCATTCTCAGAAAATTATTACCTTCTGAGTCTCATTGATCTTAGGTAGATTTGTACTTTTACCTTTTGCACTCTCCTGCCAAGTAATAAAATAAGTAAGTTTTTCATTTATTTCTTCAAAGTAATTTTTCATATCAGACAACTGATCCATAAGGTGATCTGCAGTTTTACACTGATGTTGGATTGTCATAAGTTTATTGCAGAATATTTTTTGTTGATTTTCGAGAAGAGAATTAAATTCCTTAGCTTACTTTTCTAATTATGTCAGTTGATGATTGACATGAAATTTCTCTATTTTCTTCTGCATTTCTTTGATTGGATCACCTCTGGCATGTACCTATTTATTATAATGTATATTTAAAGCATAAAATTCTTGTTGTAACTCTGATACTTGACTCTGTCATTCTCCATGAATTTTATGCCTCTCAATAATTGAGAGTTTGTTCCAATAAGTTAATATTTTCCTCTTTTTCCTTAAGAAGTTCTTGAACTTCTACAACTTTATCAATAGTTGTTGAAGCATAGGCACCTATGAGTTGATTCAGCTTTCCTAACTCTTATGTAGGTGTTGTAGAGGATCGTTTCCACAAAACTTCAAAAGAAGAGGCTTTATGAGATTCCAATGACTGAGATCGATCTAACTTTCTCTTTTTCCTACCCCTTTTGATCACAACTTTATGCTGAGAACTGTAAAAAATATCTAAAGGAGGAATTTCTTCCACATCAAGAATAACTTCATTGTGGGAAAAGAGGGAATAAATTCAATATATTTCTAGTCTTGAATGGAATATTTTGCAGTAAATTATTTTGACTTGGTCTTCTGTTCAACATTCCTAGTAATCCCATGAATATCCACTTGTTGTGAGGAAGTAGTATCTTCAAAAACTAGATTCTGGGTCATGATTTTAGGATTTATGGTCATGTTGAACTCATTCCACGCTTCGTTAAATTCAAGATTAAAAATGAACTCTTCAATTTTAGGAGGAGAAGAAATAAGAACAACCTCTGACTATGTTTTAGGAGGAATAACCTTCTGTGTAGAATTATCAGGCTGTGTTGTAGATTTTGGTGATTTCTTTCAAGAGAACTATAATAAATTTAATGGGAGGTTAGTTATTTGAGCCTTCTGATATTGAAAAAACTGATTTTTCTCTTCTAAAGTAAATCATTCTTCCATTCTTCATAGAACTGTAGCATATGTAGAGGAATGCTAAAACAAATCATCTAATTTATTTGCTTCATGGACATACTATCTAAAGCCGTGGGAAGTTGTAAATATTTTCACCACTGCATTAGGATCATACTGTCTATGTGGAAGCGTAGGAATATTAAGGGCTTAAATGGACAAGATCTCTTTCTCGGCATGAAAATAATTTTCCAAAGTGAAAATTCTGAATTGCGCAGGAAAAACCGGCCATAAAATTTTATTTAATTCCTTCAAAACTTTGGTAATACCATATCCCATTGTTTTATATGATACCTCCCTACTTAGTAACTTGTCTGGAATAAAAAAAGGTAGAACATGAGGATGTGCCAAGCTTCCAAAAACCTTGATATAGGTAAAAAGTTCCTCTTCAAACCAATTTCTGACCTTTTGAAGGTCATCCATGGCTTCTTCAGACATCCGAGGAGGTCGAGCCCCAAATATGGCTTCATAAATAGGAATAATCATCTATGAAAAATATGATATAAATTTTCATGGTATTTAGACTCCCATAGAGCCTCATGATAAATATGAATGGGTTTTCGATCATGATTGGTTGATTTCCACCCCATAGCAGGAAAATCCATTGTAAAACACATAGCATTCATAATATAAGTAGACATATAAAAAGGAGGAATATTATTATCGGAAATATTTCTAGCTTGCATAAATGCTAAAATATGCATGACCAAATTATTGGAGAGCATGGTAGCCCATTCAAATATGTATCCTTCTAAATCCCCATCAATAATAGGTATCTGATCTTCCAAAAATTTTGAGACATTAGCCTTGTGCATGCAATTTACACATCATAGAAGCAACATGGGAAAAAGTGTTGGCAAGTGAATCAATTGAGTACTTGCCACTTTCCTCTGCTTTTTGTTTGTTCGGGTCCTATCTCCAAGGTCTGATATGTTCCGACGGGCCCTCCATGCTCGTTTATAAAAGCTTCGACATATTTTTTATTATATATGTTGTGGATTATGAAAATGATACATGCTCTACAAATATCTACTTTTAAATGACCCAATGGATGTTTCTTTTTTAGTCTAAATACGCCTATCATAAATATAAAAATTTTCCACAACCCATTGGAATTTTTTTTTTGAAACGAAGTAGTCTTGGCCTGACTACAATTCTATGAAGGAAAGAATTAGCAACATCGCTTGGAGTAGATTCTAAAATTGGGACACTATCATCAGTTGTAACCGTCCTTACAGTAACTCTGGGGTTATCTCTTTCAAAATTTTGATAGATTTTCCCCCAAGAGGGAAGCCTAACATCTCTAGTACACACAATGTCTGAGAATAGACACACTTCTAGATATTTCTCATCTGAATCCTCCACAAATGGTCCCATAGGTTGCTACAAGGGTGTCGTTTTCTTACTCTTGCATCCCTTATTCATTTCTTCAATGTGTTGAGGATATGAATTTCCATGTAGAATAGTAGGTGTAGAAATTTAGCAGAGAGACTAACAACAAAAACTCTTAATGACATAAGATAGAAACATAGTGTAAAAAAAAAATATTTAAAAAAAATCAGACATCAAGGCCAATTAAATGTAAACTTTTTATCAATTCGAGACCCATTACTATCACCTTAAATCATTTAGTGAAACGACATAAATCATTCAAGTGAAAATATAGAGGGCGACGTGAGACTTTCCATGTTGGATTTCATAGTGGGGATATCCGGAGTATAATTGAAATGAGGTTAAGATATCCCACAACCCCAAGATGGAGAGACATGATATAAATGCTCTGAGATACAAATGTTCTGATATATAGGAATCCGATATGAATATTTTATTATATAAGAGTTTTCTTGGAAGACCACTTACTGTAATTTTTATTAAACTAATGTTATAATATACTAGACCCTCGATATATAATGTCCCGATAGAAATATTTCAAGTATAAAGGAAACGGCCCTCGGGAAACTAAATCTTAGAGAGGTGACATCTCGTAACACTTTAAGAAAGAGTTACTATATGGAAGGTGCCAATATACTAAACCCTGAATGCGAATTATTGGAAAAATTATCTCAAGCTTTTAATTCCTTCAGATTCTTGGGCATTTTCATTTTGGGAAGGATAATTATCATAATGCTTATCAAACAAGGGTCCCGATGTAGTACCTCTGATGCATTTGTCCTGATTAAGGAAATTTTAATTTTTCTTTTTAAAATCATTCCAAAACTAATTTCTAGTTTATTTCCTTTTTTTCCCATTATTAAAAATATATATATAAAAATAAAAGGGTCCCCATTATTTATTATTCCTAGAATATAATAAAAATAGGAGGTTTTTTTTTGCTACAACAGGACCGTAAGGTACCCTCACATAAAACCATAGATTATAGGCAATTAAATCATAAGCTAGCAACCTAACCTCAAATTGGTGAACTTTACCCACCTATGGACATGGGTCAAGTTCACACAATTTAATAGCTTCATATATTCACATTTATGACATGTCAAATATTTATTAGCCATCATATTGAACATTTTCCCCTCTTACGCATCCCTTACAATATATTAAGCTACCTCCTGAGTTCCTTGACCTCATTGACAGTAATGGTCATTTTCCCATTCCTTGGTTTGGGGTTATTTTCAAGGCTCATCTGAAGCATATCACAAATCCAACGAAGCCTTTTACATAACCCCATGTTTGAGGTAGTTCTAGTATTCCCAATATCCTCCTCTAAATCCTATTTTATTTTGTTAGTGTAAAATATTATCTAAGGTGTAAAAAAAAAATCCTACTTTAGCTATGAGTGACGAATAGTCATAAAAATATAAGTGGTTGTTCAACCCTTTAGATCTGCAATAGAAGATTAGAAAAAATCCTACAAAAACCTAGATCTATGCAGTAAAAGTAGTTAAAAAACAAAAATAAATAACAACTGATGCAAAATTAACTCCAAGTAGCCAACAGACAAGACAAGATTAAAGAATGATTTTTTGTATTATGTAACACCTGGTGAAGGAAAAAAGTAATTCTTACCAGTCCCCCTCAATGGGATGGGTTCTTGGTTGTCCTCAATGCTTCAGCTTCATGAGTCTCTCTCTCTCAATGATGTCGAAAACAATATGGTAGTCACTAGAATGCTTGTATGGGTCAGATTGTACAATCTTCCCCTTCATTTCTGGAATAACCAGATCATTGAAGGTATTGGGAACAATATTGGGCGATACATCAAAACAGATATAGAGAGAATCTACACCTTTGCATGTATCTGTGTGGATGTATATATTAGCAAAGTTTTACCGGAAAGTATCCTGATAATCCACAAACAACAAAACTGGTTGCAACCACTAGACTATGAAAACACTGCATTCAGATGCAGAATTTGCAGGCAGACGGGACATTTACAAAACACATGTCCTGACGCCAAGAAAGAAAATAGAAAAAATAAGAAGAATGGGAAACAAAAAAGGTTAGAAATATCCCCCACCTGAGTCGAAGGAGGATGTGGAAGAAGAAGAGGACGAAATTTTCCCTATGGAAAATAATGAAACAAAATATGAACCTAAGGTACATCAGAATGGTCCAAAAGATCATTTTGATATGCAAACTCTTCTGAATCAATCAGGCAAGAACACAAAGGACATGTGAAATTGTGGGAATAAACGACATCATTCTTCAGATAGCTCAGATTAATATAAGGAAAATGGAACTCAGGTAGCAGATAATCATATTATCCTTGTCTCATTTGTGCCATCAGAGGGTGAATGGTGTAAGGTAGAAAAGAAAAAAGGAAGAAAAACTTGATATGTGTGGCTTTCTCCCATTTCGGTGGCTAGGAAGGTTTTGTGCTGTATGTCTTTCTTTCTTTTCCTCATCTACTATTTTGGTTTTGATGCACTGCGTTGCTTGCGTCTGGCTTTGTTTCAGGCCTGATTTTGGTCTGTGTGACCTACCTCCCTTGGGGGCGTTGTTTCATATGGAATGTTGCGGTATCTACGATGTAACTTTTTACTATTTATAAAAAGTTTGATTTTTTTTCTATGGAAAAAAAAAGAATGTGGTTAAAGAATAATAAACAAATAATGATTTGTTTAAACTACTCTTAGGTGATTTAGTCAAATTTAACAAGGAATAATAACTAAACAATGATTTAATTAATTATTCCTAGAGAAAAATAATAAAAATAATGATTTATCTAATTATTTCTCATAATTGGGTTAAATATGACCAGGAATATTATTTAAAAAATGGTTTAATTAATTATTCCTAGAGGAAAATAAAATAAATAAGGATTTATTTAATTATTTCTCATGGGGTTTCTTGTTTTAACCAAAAATAACTTAATAAAATATCGTTTATTAAATTATTTCTTATTGTGAATGTAATTTTACTATGGTAAATTTGGTCTTACATGGTGTACTTTGATCCATCTAATTAGAAATGGTTAGATGAACAATTTTTTGTGATGACAATTATCTAAACTCATATTAAAATGTTGTGATGTCTACTATTGACATCCTATTTTTTCCTTGAGAAAGGTGAGCTACTCATCTGAGCCCTAACAGAATTAACCCCAAAAGTTTCCGCTACAAAAAACCAAGAAATTTGTGCTATATTTTAGTGCATTTTTTTCCAATTGGGATGAGTAGCATGACACTAAATATGGCACTATTGTGCATTTTTTAAAGCATCCTTTTTACGTCAGATTTTGCATCCTTTTTATGTTATATTTTGCATCCTTTTTGGATCAGATTTTGCATCCAGTTTTGCGCCAGGTTTTGTGTCTAATTTTGCACTGCTTTTTGCATCTAGTTTTCCTTCCAATTTTGCACCAAGATTTGGATTTGGTTTCACAACAACATTTTCTTCTAGTTTTGCAACATTTTTTGCAATTTTTTAATGTCATTTTTTGCTTCCAATTTTGTGCCATCACTTGCATTGAGTTTTACACCATATTTTGCATTCAATTTTGTGCCTTTTATGCATCCAATTTGTGCTAGGTTTTGCTTCTAATTTTGTACCTATTTTTGCATCTGGTTTTGTGCCTATTTTGCACCAATTTTTGCATCCAATTTTGCACCATATCTTGATTTTGATTTAGCACCAAATTTTGCATCCATTTTTGTGCCCATATTTTCATCTTGTTTTGCACCATTTTTTGCGTCTACTTTTACATTTTATTTGTCCCTTTTCTGCATCCCATTTTGCACCATATTTTTCATCTAATTTTGCACCATATTTTACATCTAATTTTGCATCATTTGTTGCATCCAATTTTGTATTGTTTTTAACACCATTTATTGTATCCAATTTTGCATCCTTTTAAGCATCCAAATTTGCATCTATATTTCCATCTTATGTTTAGCCATGTGTTGCATCCACCTTTGCATCTCATTTTGTGTCTAATGTTACATTCAATTTTGAGACAATTTTTACGTCTACTTTTTCATTTATTTTTGCACCAAGTTTTGCATCACTTTTTTCACCTCATTTTGCATCCAACATCGCATCTCAATTTGTGTCTAATTTTGAGCCATTTTTATGCTCATTTTTGCACCATTTTTTGTGTCTACTTCTGTGTCCAAATTTTCACTATTTTTTACCTCCATTTTTACATCCTTTTTGGTGTCTAATTTTGCATCCTTTTTGGCATCCAAATTTTCATCATTTTTTCTACCTCATTTTGTATCCACATTTGCATATCATTTTTCACATAGATTTAAGTCTGAATTTGCATCTAGTTATGCATCACTTTTGACATCCAATATGCCATCCTTGGTTCTGCCATTTTTTTAGCCCCATTTTGCATCTTGTTTTGTGCCTTCTCTTACATCATTTTTTTGCATCCAATTTTTCATTTTTATTTTACACCATTTTTTTCATCCACATTTGGCATCTAAATTTTCATCGTTTTTTTCATTTTTTTTAGCACCCAACTTGACATCCCCTTTTGTATCCAATTTTACGTCTAGTTGTCTATCATTTTTTGCATCTAGTATGGTGTCCATTTTTGTGTCCTTGTTTGCGCCCAGTTTGGTATCCTTTTGTATGCCATGTTTTGTTCCCTTCTTTGTGTATAGTGTTGTGCCCTTTTTCACTTCTAGTTTAAAACCATTTTTGTGTCCTTGTTTGCATCATGTTTTGATGCCTAATTTAACATCCAATTCTACTCCCAATTTTGCATCCTAGGTTACATCCACATTTTGCTTATTTTTTAGAGTGTACCTTTATTTCCATTGTGACCCCCTTTATGGGTTCATTTTACTAATTTCAATTACATAGTGAAATATATTATAATTACTAAATATCATTAAAGAATATATCACAATTCAAATTAATAACATAATGCTTGTAAATAAATTTAAAGGAAATGACAACAACCATCCAAAAAATAACAGTATCATAATATATAATAATTCTTCATCAAAAAGTCATGGACAATTTTCACTATACATATATGACTATCAAATAAACACCTATCAAGGATATCATTATTGCAAGGTAAATTCACAACATCCATCCAAAAATAGTAATATCATCATACATAATGATTCTCCATCAAAACAAATTGACAATTTTCAACATATATATCAAGTAACAAGATAATACTATTAATATCATCATCATCTTTAATCAAATCAACAAAAATTCAAATGTGTAATTACCAAATTAATATATTTCATGATATCATTATTTTAAGGTAAATTTACAACATAATTCACAACATCCATCCAAAAATAGTAGTATCATCTTACATAATGATTCTCAATAAAAAAACATTGACAATTTTCAACACATATATAAAGTAGCAAGATAATACTAATAATATCATCATCATCTTTAATCAAATCAACTAAAATTCAAATGTGTGATTACAAAATCAAAATCTTTCATGAATATCAATATTTTAAGGTAAATTCACAACATCCATCCAATGATAGTGATATCATCACACATAATAATTCTCCATCAAAATAATGTTGATAATTTTCAATATATACATAAATTAATAATATAATAATGATATTATCATCATCATATTTAATCAAATCAACTAAAACTCAATGTATGATTATCAAATCAAAATGTTTCATAGATGTCATTATTCTAAGGTAAATTCACAGCATCCATCTAAAACTAGGAATATCATCATACACTAATTATTTATCAAAACAAAATTGATAATTTTCAACGTGTTCATAAGGTAACAAGGTAGTATCGGTAATATCATCATATTTATTCAAATCAATTAGAAATCAAATGTATGATTACGATACTAAGACATCCCATCTAAATATAAAAAAAAAATGCATGACTAGATAGCACAACTAAGATAATAGTCAAGATCATCCTCATGATCATCGTCTCGACCATCTTGATTAGTATCATCCACATCATCATCACCAACACCATCTCTATCCTCATCATCATCGTCTCCTATAGATGATGTATGCTCAACATTGTCTAGATCGTCATCTCTACAATGTAGCATTCTAGAAAAAAAAATCAATATTACATGTTAGTATCAATTCCATAGAACAATGCATATTTTTGCTATAATGCTAATCATAAAATGAGGTTGGATATAATAACATTTAATAGTAAAAAAAATAAAATGAAAATATGGTTTAAGATATATTTGAGATGCAACTAAAATTACACTTCTAATTCACATTAAGTAGTAGAAGCAATTTTTAATGCACATGAAATAGGTACATAATTATTCTTCATATTCTATTGCGAATGAATTTGATGATGTCTATGCACCATTGGTAAATTAAAAGTTACTAGAAATTTTTGTTAAAATTACAAATGTAATTTAGATTAGCAACAAAATAAATTTTAACTAAAAAATAATATCACATGAAAAAGTAAATTGTTTTTAATGAAAAATAGTCACAAACAATATGATTGTCACATGAAATATTGAAATGCTTTTAATGCATGTGCTTTTCGCTAAGATATAATGGATCCTAATTTTAATTCAAAAATAAATGCTAGCAAATAATTACTTCATTATATACATTGCCACACTAAATCCAGTATACCTAGTGATTACAATGATCCATTTTATTTGTTTTTAGCTCCGTAAATTATAATGTAAAAGAGAAGTAAAATCTGATTTCAATTTAGCTTTAAATCCAATTGAATTTAAACTTCCTAAACCATATATATTTTTAAAATAGTTTGATATTGTTACGAGTTTAGTAATAAATACAATGTATGTAGTTATGTAAGAAGGGGACTTTCAAATAGACTAGGTTTAAGTGGAATGAAGGGTAAGATAAGGTGAGAATTCTAAAAAACTTGCTTTGGAAAGAAAAATATCCCTTGTCTACTCGTGGTGGTCAGGATTTAAAAACATGGAAACATAGTTTGAAAGATGCCAACAAGAATTAAAAATTATCAAGTTCGTTACCTCTAGAGAGTAGGTTCATATTATATCTTATATTTTTGTGGTCTAGTTGAGAATTGGGTTAGATGGAATTTCTAGCATTTTAGTATGAACGATAATGTAAAAAAATGTTATTTATAAAGTTATTGGGTATGTTAGCGCTAGAAAAATTTAGTAATTGTTTTTTGGTTAAAAAAAAAATTCATTAATCTCAAAAGAGTCTTTTAGCACTAGAAGAAATTTTACTATTTTTTTTTTGTTTAAAAAATAAATTTCATTTCTATAATTTATATCATCATTGGATTTTAATTTTTTTAATTTTTAGTAACTTAAAAAGCCAATATATTAATATTTGTTTTTTCCTAAGTTACATCTACAACTTTCTCAACCTAGAGCAAGTGTTCTAAGGAGATGTGGTGATTTTTTCATGCTTAGACACAATGCATGTGCAAAATTACCTTACTAAGCTACAAACTTCAACAAATCGACCCCTCTTTCTCCTCTCCTACAAGGTCTACAGACTAGAGAAAAATAAACCTCCTAGATATTTTGGCCTTCCTTGCAATAACCTGGCGTCTCTCTCCTAGACTCAGCCTCCCTAAAATTTTCTCTTGAAATTCCCCTTCTATGATCCTTTTCCCTTCTCTTTAGCCTTGTAGTCTCTCCTTAAGAAAATCCCTCTCTTAACAATAGCATTGCAATATGCTTGTATCCTCTCCCATAGGTTCTCTTTATAATTTATCCATGGGCTAAATCCCTAATCTCCAAAGTGATTGAGGACTAGGATTAAATCGTAGCTTTCTTTGATGAACAATGGAGATTATATCTAAGTCACTTAAAAAATTATTTATTTACCCTTATAAAAAAATTAGCCCAAACTAAACATTAATTAAATAATTAATCAATATATTTTTTTTCCTAAGTTAAAACTTAGGAAGGAGATCATATCAATTACTCCTCTTGAACAACAATCTAAAGAGGACTCCTCCTGCATGCAAGAAACCAACCTATGTAGAGGACATTTTGAAGATACAAAAACAACAAAACTCATGTCACGTAGCTTGAATTGTTGCTTCTAAGAATGTGACTATAGCCCAATTCAATGTGACCAAAGCTCATTTCAAATCTATGAGCACTGATGTTATTATTGGAATCATCACTTGATCAATCTTTGTTGTAGTCATTTATAATTCTTCGTTAATTGGGTGCTACCATAGGTTCAACACAGGTGCCGCTAATATTTCTTCATCTTTGCTTGCCCCTTTGAAGAAGGATAAGGAGGAAGACATAGACAATGGGAGCGGGAAACTAATAAATTTCCAAGGAGGTGAGAATTTGACTATGGATGATGTTCTTAATGCAACATAATAAGTCTTGGATAAATATAAGTAAAGATATGTCTACAAGGCTAGGTTAAGTAGTGCTTATATGATAATACTTCAGCTTCTCTAATGTGGGTGTCAAAGAAGCACAAATAAATCCATGCCTACCATTCAAGAGTTGAGTACCATCAGGCATAAGCATCTTGTTTGTTTGAGAGAATTTTATTCAGGGACAAGAGGTGAGAAATTACATGCCTATGATTAACTTACCAGAGGAAGCCTAACATAATTGCTAGTCATTGAGTTTCAATATTTTCTTCTTTCCTTTGGTTGTGTTCATAATTATTAGCACTATAATAAACTATGTTTTCCTATATTTTTCTTGCTAGGTGAATTTAGTTTTGGCTTCTCTTTGAGTTATGTTTTAGCCATAGTTTCACAATTCACAATTTCTTGTCTTCTCATCTACTTAAACAGTAAACCAAAAATAGGGTGATGTAATAGTATCTCCCTCCACTCCAATACTAACATCACTTAGAGATTGTGAGCATTGTGGGTCCCCTTCTCACGATTTTGTCTTCATAATACCTTCTTACTTGCAAGCTTGCTAAAAATAAAATTGGCATATCCTTTGTTGTCAACTTTTTCTAAGATAATGTTAGTATTTTATTGATAAATAAATTTGAAGGAAAAGACAAAAATATCATGTATGAAAATAAAATCCTACATTGGAAACAATTGTAAAACAAGGCTAGTTGACAAGGTACTACACACAATTTTTTTTTTGTCAAACTAGGCTAACTTTGGTATCCAAGTCCCTAGGTTGATGTTATAAAATTCTCCTCATTTTGGTATTAAGGTCACTTGGAAGGACCTTTGTGCTTTATGGGGTCCCCTATGATTGTTGTGTTTGTGATGTCTTCTTCTTTTCAAAATTACAAAAAAATTAAAATGATATATTTTGTTAAGGATTTCGTTTCATGTTAATATGATTGTCTTCTTATGGTAAAAATAATAAAGAAAAAAGACAAAATCAAAGTAAAATTTTGAGTGTAAAATATCACATTAGAAACTACTGGGAAATAAGGATGCTTTATAAAGTATTGAGGCACCAACAACTCTACCAATCCAAAGGTTGGGTTTGGGCTACAAGAACCCTAGGTTTATGTGATAGCTTCCTCCTTCATTTAGTGCTATAATCACTTATGTCTACCTATTTTTTTTTCAACCTACTAAAAACTGAAGTGCGATTTATGGATTCCATAGACTTAAAATCCACTTGGTTTAATTTAAATGCATCCATTATCATTTCATGACATTTGAATTCAATGCACTCATATATTACGTTCATATTGCAGATACAAATAGGCCTGCTCCTGGATGGGCTAGGAAAAACAAATTTACCATGGGAGCTACTAAAGATCTTTCCTACCTTCACATTAGATTCCAAAAATCCATCACACATGAGAATATCAATTCAAAAACATACTTGTGGATGAGAATTATGTTTCTCATATTTTTTACTATAGTCTTCACAAGCTAATGAACTCAATTGAAAACATTGAGATTTTAGAAGTTGTTGCTTCTGAAGGATACAAGGCACTTGAAATTATCAATATGAAAAAATGGAAATGGAAAAACTGATATATACAACTTTGGTATTGGTTTTCTTGAAATTTTTATAGGAAGGAGACCTGGTAGAATAGGTTTATCCAATCATATTGTTGAGTTTCCAATAGTCGTGAAGAATGAAATGCTTGAATAGATGATTTCAAAACTCTTTGACCTTCAACTTTTGCATAAAATTAGAAGTCTAATGGAAAAAGGTCTTATGAAAGTTTTGCAGCTTGCAATGGGTTGTTTTTCTCCTTCTCCATCAGTCAGGCCACATATAAAAGAGGTAGTCTCTTAACTAGAGGAGATTATGCCAAAAACTTAATCCCCACTTCTTACACTTTCCCCAAAATACAATTCCAATGACAAGAGTAGTAGGGAGTTTTTGTTGGCTTGAAAAGAAAACAAAATATTAAACTCAGTAATCCACACCTTAATGTTTTTCTTGTTGTTATGGATTATGAGTAATCCTAAAACCACAAATAACACTAATAATTTTGTACACCATGAGAAGATTGTGCCAGTAATCAACATAAACAACATACGTCCCACAAATTATATTGATGATAGTCTTGTACAGAGAATTTCATAATACCCACTAGATATGACCAAAATATACTAAAAAAAACCACTCACATGCAATACATCAAATAGGAATAAAATCCCCTAGCATATTGCATAATACCAAGAAACATGCAAGTCCTAATATTAGTGGTAAAATACAAGAGGGATCATAGAAACACTGCATAGGTCTCAACATTAATCATTAAATGGAAACACTACAACATACAAACTACAAATATTACAAAAAAATTAGTAGCAGATAATGAATGATTGCTTCACTGCAACATAGTGCAATAACCTTGTAGATTTTGGTAATTAACGTCTACAACCTAGCAAGAGACTTATGCCAAAAATCCAACCACATTAATATGGGATATTAAAATTCTACAAGCTAATAAAAAAATTGATAAAGAAAAACTAAAACATCCCAAGTGTGGGAACTCAAAATTCTACAACCTCATAATAATCTAGGTTGGGCAGCAGAGGAACATCCCCGCCACAAGGTAAATCACCTAAATTTTCCAATACAAACAAAAAAAATTATGTTTGGCCAAATATAATAACAAGAGTATGGGTACTCAACATCTTGCAAGGAAACCAAAAATTCAGGTTGGAAAACTAAAACACTTGTTTAAGTACTTGAGCTTCTGCTAACCCACTGTTACATAGCAATTTGTCACCGTCCCTGCAATTCCCATCTCGCCCATTGGAGGGTCGTTATGTGACCAATAATCAGTGTCATGCCTTGCAAATACCATCATTGCAACCCTTTCCATGAGGACAACATTCCTTCTGTTGATCATTTCCTGAGCAGACCCCTAAAAACACCTGTTTTTGCCTTGGCGCTGGTAGCCCGTTATGTACTCGCGCCAATGAGGAAAATTAACACTGAGCCCGCGCCAATTGGTGCTCTGTCCCAGTTAAGCACCCGCGCCAATCTACTTTTGGAAAGTTTTTTAAAAAAAGAGGCGAAGTTTTGATTACAACAACTTCGTGGATGAGTCATCAGGAGTGGTTTCGACTGAATCACCACGGCCTTCCTCCTTTGGCCTCTTGTTTCCACCTTATGCGGAACCTCCCAAGGGATAAGGCCTCCCTTCCACTATTGTAGGGATCCCAACCTCCTCCTATCCTCTATAAATATAGCCTTCATCCATTGATGAAGGGGCTGAATGGTTGAGTCTCCAAGTTCCCAAGAGCCATCAGAGCCTTATGCAGTCAGAGCCTTGATTCATTCCCTTAAGAACACGGTTACCGATGAAATAGGTAACCTGACCTCAAAACAGGAACTCTAGCCCAAAAAGACTCAAAAAACATGAAAAAGCACCCCCAAAACAAAAAAAGTGTATTCCAGAACGCACTTGGTTTATTTTGAAGGTCAAATTTCAACATTTTATAAAATTATGCTAAAAACAAAATTGTTTCTTGAAAAAAAGATTGAAAAAACACTCTCAAAACAAAACTAGTTGACACTGGAATAACAAAAAAAAAAAAAATTGTCATATTTTTGAGATTTTTAAAAATAGAAATAACATTTTTTAATTTTTAAAATTCAAACATTAAAAAAAACCTAAAATTTAAGAAAAAAAATAAATTTAAAAAATAAAAACATTTTAAAGCTTAAAATTTAAAAATATATAGGAACAAAAAAATAAAAATAAAAACAAAATAAAAAATTTAATTCAAACATTAAAAAAACCTAAAATTTAAGAAAAAAATTAAAAATTAAAAATTAAAAAAAAATTAAATATTAAAATTTCAAAATATATAGAAATAAAAAAATAAAAATAAAAACAAAATAAAAACATTAAATTAAAAAGAAAAGCAAGTTTAAAAAGGAAAGAAATTATAAAAAATAAAATATAGAAATTAAATTTAAAAAAAAAAATGTTTATTAAATTTAAAAAAAAAAAAAAATTTAAATAAAAAAATAAATTTAAATAAATATATTAAATTTTAACAAATTTAAAACTTAAAAAAAAAAACATTATTGAAATTAAAACTAAAAAAATGAAAAATTAATTAAAAAAAAAAATGAAAAAAAAAAATTTAAATAAAAATATTAAATTTAAAGAAATATATATTAAAAAAAAAATAGATTTTAAACAATATATTAAATTTAAATTTTATATATATATATATATATAAATCTAATAATAAAATATATATATTAGATTTTATTAAATTAAAAAAAAAATAATAATATTAAAATAACAAATTCAATTAAAAAAAATATTAAATTTTAATAAATAAATGAATAAACAAATAAATTTTGAAATAAAAATTAAATTAAAAAAAAAAACATTGCTAAAATAAAAAGTTAAAAAACTTCAAAAATCAATTAAAATTGAAAAATTGAAAAAAATAAATTAAAAAAAATATATTAAATAAAAAATAAAATAAAAAAACAAATTAATTTGAAAATATTAAGTTTAACTTTAAAAAAAAATCTAATTTTAAATCCACAATTTTAATTGAAATAAAAAAATATATATATAAAATTTTTATGTAATTAAAAAACTAATAATAAAAAAAAAAAAAATTAAAAAAAAAAAATGAAATTCAAATAAATAAATAAATAAAAATACAAAATTTACTAAATTTTAAAAAATTAAATGAAAAAACTAAACATAAAATTTAATAATAAAAAAAATATGAAAAAATAAAAAAAAAAATACACAAAATTTAATAAAAGTTATTAACAAAATTTAGAAAAAAAAAATTTAAAAACAAAAAAACTGAATAAAATTAATTAAAAAAAAAATTAAATTAAATTAAATTTCAAATATAAAAATTAAATTAAAAAAAAAAAAAAAATTAAAATTTTTTGAATTAAATTTTTTTTTTTTAAAAAATCAAATTAAAAAAAATATATTAAAAAATAAAAATGAATTTTTTGATTGTGGTGATGCTGCCAATCGGCCTCCTGCCCAGGTGACGGCGGAGGCCGGCCGCCAGGCAGGAGGCCGATTCCGAGAATCGCCCTCCCGTGGCAGGAGGCCGATTCTGAGAATCGCCCTCTCGTGGCGGGAGGCCGATTTCGGGAATCGCCCTCCCGCGATGCTAGAGGGCGATTCCCGGAATCGGCCTTCCGCGGTAGGAGGGCGATTCTCGGAATCGGCCTCAGGGCGATTCCTGAAATCGGCCTCCCGCGGCGGGAGTGCGATTCCCGGAATCGGCCTCAGGGCGATTCCTGGAATCGACCTCTCGCCGCAGGAGGGCGATTCCCGGAATCGACCTGACGATGCGGGAGGGCGATTCCCTGAATCGGCCTCCCACGGTGGGAGTGCGATTCCCGGAATCGACCTCAAGGAGATTTCCAGAATCGTCCTCCCGCGGCAGGAGGGTGATTCTCAGAATCAGCCTCAGGGCAATTTCTGGAATCAGCGGGAGGGCGATTCTCAGAATCGGCCTGAGGGTGATTCCCGGAATCGACCTCTCGCCGTAGGAGGGCCATTCCCGGAATCGGCCTCTCGCCGCGGGAGGGTGATTCTCGGAATCGGCCTCCCGCGGCGAGAGGCCGACTGGTGGTGCCACCATGATCAAAAAATTCTTTTATTTATTTATTTATTTTTTTAATTTGATTTTTTTTTTTTTTTATAATTCAAAAATTTGAATTTTTTTTTTTAATTCAATTTTTTTATTTTAAATTTAATTTTTTTTTTTTTTTTTGTTTTTTTGTTTTAAATGTTGATTTTAAATTTAATATTTTAGATTAATGATTTTTTAAAATTTAAAATTTATTCATTAAATTTATTAAATTTTAATTAATTAATTTTTTTTTTTTTAATCTTTTACTTTATTTGGTTTTTCATTTTTAAAATTTATAAATTGTTTCATTTAAAAACAAAACAGTAAATTTATGGATATTTGTTTTTTAATTATTTGCACGTGGTTTTTTTCATTTTTTTTGTTTTTTGTTTTTGTTTTATATTTTTTTTAATAAATTTTTATTATAATCTTTTATTATAATTCTTTTTTTCAATTTTAAATTTTTTGTTTTTTTTTTTTAAATTTGTTTTTTTTACAGAATTTTAAAATTTGTATTTTGTTTTCTTCTTATTATTATCATTTTTTTTTAATTAAATTTTTAAACGTTGTTCTTTTTGTATTTTATGCTTTTATCTAAATTTTAATTTTGTAATTTAAATTATTTTTAGTAAATTTTAAAATTTTAATTTTTTTTTTAATTATATGGATTTTTTATATATTCAGAAAAATGTTTTCATGTTTTTTTTTAAATAAATTTTTTTTTGTTAATTTTTGTTTTTTTTTTTTCTTTAAATTATTTGTTTTTTTTTTCAAATTTTGTCATTTCTTTTGATATAATTTTCGAATATTTATTTATTTATTTTTGTTTAATTTTTTTATTTTTACGAGTTAATTTTGTTTTTTTTTACATTTTTATTGGTTTTTTTATTGTTTATATATATATATATATATATATATATATATATATATATAATCTAAGTTTTATGTTTTATTACCAACATGAAAATCACCACTTAAAAAAAAAAGGTTGATGTTGCATCAATACGTTTCAAAATTAGCATGAAAATCACTAACATTTTAAAACAAATATTCATACTTCATAAATAAAAATATTAGAGTGTCAAAAATGTGCTAATAAAAAAAAGAGGTGATTATGCATCACCACTTTTCAAAATCGGGTGCTTTTTATGCTACCAAAAAAAAGTAGGTAACAGTGCGGTTACCTATTACATCGGTAACATTGTTTAAAGCCAAATCCAAGCAAGGAGATTATTTTCGAGACATCCGAAGAGAGAGGTTTGTCCCATCCCCGACAGGCTTTTTCGAGACGTGTTCCGCTCGCGACCCTCCGAAGGAGAATTCAACGTCAGGGCTATGGTTGTATTCTTATTTGATTGATTAATGATAAGCGACTATTGGTTACGGTTCCACTCCTGTTGTTGATTATGATGATGAGTTCACGTTATGAGTTATAGCGTGAACGATTGTTGCTAGACCCGGTCTGGGCTAGTAGGGATCGCCTTTGTCCGCAGAGGGGATTTATCTCCACAAAAAATTGGCGACTCCGTTGGGGATCGTCTAGCTTGTTGTTGTTCTGCTTTGTAAGCTATAGATGGAGCCTGAAGCTAGCGAGATAGCCTTCGAAACGCTCTTGCTCTGCAATTGCGAAGTAGATCAAAGCTGCTTTAGTCAATCTCCAGTTTAGTTTACAAACTGAACACTTGGAGTATTATCTTGTCTTTTCGGTTGTTTCTCGATTCTGCTTGCTTGATCGGCTCTTTTGGCTGGCTCTTTTTGTGATTTTGGCTTTTGGTTAGCTTGATCATCACTGGTCTACTTGTTGGATTGTCTATTTTTATTTTTCCTTAACAAACTCGACTCACGTGCTTTACAGCTTGATAGTCGCGCCCATTGGCGCAGGTTGCTTGTGTATTACCCATGCCAATTCCTTTCTGGCACTAGTTTCAGCCTCACAGTCGCGCCAATCCTGTGAGGTACTAGGGTTTGCTCTGTTTTGACCTTCCTGAGCTTGATCAGTGTGTTTGGTTTTGTTTTTTCAACTGCTTGAGTGTTCTGGAGCCTTGTTTGAATAGCTGCGACCTTCGTCCTTTGGTTGTTTGTCCGTTTCCATCGATTTCACATTCTAGCCCTAGGGCATCTAGGTGCTCCTGTGTGTCGAGCCTCCCTTGGGAGTTTTTGGTCTCTATTTGTTCAGTCGACCTTGTGATTGCTTCTTTCCATTCGTTTGGCAATTTTTTATCATTTTATTGCGTTACTTGAGTGTTTGTTCTCTTATTCATTTGAATTTCGCTTTGTCTCGTTTTGGGCCTAGATTACATGGTCCATTTGGGTCTTTGGGATTCTCTTGGTTTTGAGGGACTGTTTCGTCAATTTGGAGATCTGATTGTGTGTTTGCGTTGAGTGAAATTTGTGTGTTTTTCTCTTTCCTCATCACTTCTCAAATTGCTCTTTTCATTAGTTTTCATTTTGTTTAAGTGCACTTTTCTATTAAACATTGAAAATAAAAAAAATCTCTTTTTCTTTTGATTAGTTAGTGCAAATTAAAATATTTTCGGTGTTATTAGTGATTAGTGACTTTGAGAGAAAAAATTTTGGTTTACATTAGCTACATTAGAGACTTTGTTGGTTGTTTTCTGATCATTTTGTTTGTGTGAAAAGATTTCAACTCTCTCATAATTAGCTTTCATCGAATGAAATGATATATTGTGGCATATAGTGTGCATTTAGGAGATTTTGAGACATCACATTCGCTAGGGCCTGAAAACTGAAACGTAATTGAAGATAAACATTAAAATTTATTCAATCTACACTAAGGCAACATTGAAACATTAACGCAACATTTAGAGGTCTAGGCTAGAGACGTGTTCCGGCGTCTTTAAACCTAGTAGATGTCATTCGCCTCTTGGCTTTAGACAACACTAGTATGGACTTGTGCTCCCCGTACCGTCACGTATATAAAGGGAGACCCCACTAGGTTTCTATCCTTTATCCATAGGAAGCCGAGCCTGCCGCCCTATACCTGTGATACACCAGACACAGAATTCGGGGAGATTTCCTGCACGTACGTTAAGTCCTTGGTTGATTTCTCCTTCATTTTGAAACCAAGGTGTATATTGCAGTTCACAGTTATTTGGTACACCCTTTTCCTAGCATTCCTGAGTAGTCATTTCGATCTTTTCTAACTCTTTAAATTTGAAAAGGTCATCAAGAACTTGTATTTTCACGCTTGTTTCCAATCTGAAACCGATAGAGTCACCTTTTTCCTGTTTCTCAACTCTTAAAATATGAAACGATAGAGTTTTGTTTCAATGTTTTAAAAAATTAACTGCCCACGAAATATTCTCAATTAAAGTTAGTTTCCTTAGGGTGTTGTTTTGGGTCGTTTCTGATGGCAACTTTTCCAGATTTCACCAACCAAGGAATCCCCTCCGATGGGAATCTCGATCATTTTCCTCCTTTTGGAAATGTTGGTGCTCCTTATATGGCAACGTTGTCCCTTCCTGGGTTAACTGTTGGGTTGCCTGTTTAGTTGTTCTCAACCTCTGTGGTCCCGAATGTTCCAGATACTGTTCAATCAGTTCCTCCGCCTGAGCAACATCATGTTGATTCCAAGGTGGACCTCTCCCCTTCTTCACCTGTTTCTGCGTCCTCCTCTTCTACTTCGCCTGGTGAAAGTCTAGATTCTAGTAACCAGGTGGCTAAGAAGAAGAAGAAGAAGACAAAGAAGAAGAAGTTATATAAAGGAGAGGCTAGATCTGTAGCTATTGTGCCTAAGAAGTCCCCTCTTGATAAACCTCCCAACCCTCCATGGAAAGTCAAGTTCCCTTGCATGTTGTGCACAAGGAACCATCTTCTTCGAGATTTCCCTGGCATTCCCAAGGTGCTCGAAGTATGGTCCAATGGTCGCTCACCGTTGCCTTTGGCTTCTGGGAGTTAGGTTGGGGGCACGTCTTTAGCTCGTGCTGGTAAGGCTCCTAAGAAGCAGGGTAAGCTCACAAATCCCTGTAAGTTGTGTGAAGGGCACCATCCCATTCACCTTTGTCCTTATATGGATGAAGCCAAGCGAGTTTTGGACAACTCAGCTGTTTCTACACCATGCCTCCCGGCTGGTTATAAACCGCTTTCTTTGAGTCCTCCACCAGCTGATCCTACCATTGGTCAAGAGCCATCCTTGGTCGATCCCACTCCCCCGGAAATTCCCATGCAGGAATCCATCCCCGACCAACCATTGGTTGTGGGATCAGTTGAGCTGGCCTCGTCTACGGTGCACCAGGTCTTCTCCGTGGAGAGTGGATCTCACACCCCCCATGTTCTTCTTGTTTCTTCAGATTCCTCGGACTTGGAGAAATATTCTCCTGTCCCTATATCTCAAGAAGTTGCTCCTCCGCCTCCCATGATGGAGGTCCTGGAGGATACTCTTCTTGAATCCATGATGGAAGTCGTGGAGGATGCTCCTTCTTCTTCCGTAACACCAGGGAAGACCATCTCGGTTCAATGGTAGCCCCTCTGAGTAGTTTGGTCACTTCCTTTGATTGGAGTCGATTTGCAAGATACCGCCTTTCGTCTTATGTGCCTTTTGAGATAACAGTACAGGCTTTTGGTCTGGTCATACCCAACACCATTATAGACGAAGGCGCGTCTGTTAGTGTTCTATCCTCAACTACTTGGCAAGCTTTCGGTTCGCCACCGCTTGCGCCTGTTACACTGAATCTGTTGGCATTTAACAGAAGAACGAGTCAACCGTTAGGGATCCTTCCGAGGTTACCTGTTACTTTGGGAGGTAAAACCGTCCATATGGATGTGATGGTTGTTCCAGGCCCCTTGGATTTTAATCTTCTTTTGGGGCACGATTACACCTATGCCATGGGAGCACTTGTCTCCTCCCTTTTTCGTGTGGTATGTTTTTGGCATGAAGAATGGATCGTGACCATCGATCAACTTTCGTTCTTTGGTCCTGATGTGGCAACTGGCCCGCCATCATCCCTTCCTAGTTTTTATCCACCCGTTGTATCTGCCCCACCGTAGGTCAACTATGTGGCTACCTACCCCGTGCCTCTACTCAGTGATAGTGTCGTCGTGCATAAGGTGCTGGGGGTATTGGGTCCTGACTTCCAGGATGCTTTCCTTCCATTAGGAGTGGAACTCTTGGAAGCGATGGCTTCTTGTTCATTATGATGAGGTTGGTCGGAGCATAGTTTGTTTTCTTGTGTCAAGCTCCTTAAAAAATGAAACAAGTTGGTCGGAGCACAGTTCATTTTCTTGTGTCAAGCTCCTTAAAAAATGAAAATCTCGTTGGAGCATGGTTCTTTTCCTGTGTCAAGCTCCTTAAAAAATAAAATCGGGTCTGGTCGGAGCAGAGTTCCTTGTCTTGTGTCAAGCTCCTTAAAAAATGAAACAAAGTTTTCGGAGCAGAGTTCCTTGTCTTGTGTCAAGCTCCTTGAAAAATGAAACAAGGTTGTCGGAGCAGAGTTCCTTGTCTTGTGTCAAACTCCTTAAAAAATGAAACAAAGGTGTCCTGAGGATATTTATTTTAATGTGTCAACCTCGTTAAAATAATGAAACACATTCCTGTTCAATTCGAGTCTTTGATAAGATCTCGTAAAATCCCAGTCGAGTCTTTCTCTTTATCTCGTAGCTTGAACCTTCACTCCATCTGCCTTACATATGGATTGAATCTTGGGGGGCATGTACCTCGAATTGAGTCACCATGCTGGGGGCATGCGTACTTTTTCAAGCATAGTTTGTTTCTGTTTCAAGCTTGTGTAAAAATGAAACCGGTTTCAAGCATAGTTTATCTTTGTTTCAAGCTTTTGTAAAAATGAAACCATTCCCATTTTACCTCTTCTGATTGTCATTTTATCAGCCTGTTTTTGCTAGATGAACCTTGGTTTTCTCACTCCATCGTCACTATCTACTTGGCCGATCATATGCCTTCACTTGGTTGTTTTACCCATTCCTGAGGAACCGCTGTGATGAGTGGTCTTGTTAGCCAGCCTCTTGACCTTTATCTTGTTTTGAGCAGTTCCACCATTACCGGAACCAGTTGCCACCATTTATACCACTCGTTCCTCCAGGAGGAGTCATCTTTCAGCTCTTTTATGACTCTCTAAACATGAAAATATTGCCGAGTCCCTTGTCATTTTCGATCTCGTTAAAGTGGACATGAAACGACATCTACCCAGTATACGTTTACCCATTTTTCGGACTGGGATAGATTACTTACGAAAAAGGAATACCCTAGCCTATTGTGACTAGGAGGTTTCCTCAGACATAGTTTTCTACCTTTTCGGATCTGAGGAACTATTTACGAAAAGGGACCATTGGAGTTTACTTTTCTGCTGTCTTTTCAACCTCTCTAAACATGAAAAGACGCTGAGTTCTCCCTTTGTCAGACTCGTTAAAACTAAATGACATCGGAAATTTTCAATCATGACGTTATTCGAGTTTCTCCTTCCTAGGGCTCGTTAAATGTACTAGGATGGATTCGTCTGAAGGATGGACTTATATTACAAGCATATGCTATCCCCTTCAAGCTTGTTATCAAAATAATTGGGGTACTCACCAGAAATGGTGGAGGAAAATGGAACCACAATCATTGTCGTGTCGGCAGTATGTCGCTCTTGAACATGGCACTTCTCTGCATTCGTGTCGGGTTGGGGACATCTCATCTTGTTTTTTCACTTGCCTCCGTGGGTTTGGGTGATCTTTTCTGACCTCTCATCTGCTCTTTGCCTCGTCACCATGACCTCTGATCCGTTGATTTCAAATACTACCAAACTCACTGTCGTGCCGCCATATGTTCAAGAGAAGTTGACCTCTGCAAGTATCAACCTTCCTCTGATTCTCATCTGATCCTAATTCACAAAGACATTATGTTCCTCTGTCTCATGTCGATGATGTGGGAAACACTATGGCCCACCTTTGATCAAGGTCACTTCCTGTCGACTTCAGCTCATTATCCAGGAAGCTAATCTAGAGACTCCCTTCTGGTACCTTGGAGCCTGCATGCCTCAATGGCAGGTTCTTCGCGTTCGACGTGGGGTTATCGTCATTGGCCTCCGATCGAGTGATTCTGTGGGTGTTCAACGTCAGCGCATTGTTCACATGCCATAGAGTGTACCTGTAGTACCTTGAGGACAATTGGCATTAATGGTGGTACCTCTCGCATCTGTTAACAGCTTTCATCATTAGCTGGTAATCAGGTGATGTTCTTGCATGTTCGACCTCAACTCACATATTCGCATGATTGAACTTGTACTTTGTTTGGGTCGAGATGGAGCGCAAGACCCTGGATTCTGCCTGTTATAATCTAGGCTGCGATTTTGTGGATTATTATGAATAGTTACATGACTCACTGATTGGATGGCTGTGACCATACCTGAGTCTATTTTACCGATCCTCACTGGATGGCTGCATCCATGCCTCGGATCTGGATTATTGCATACTCTGTTATGGATGGTTGTGCCCATACCACATATATATCATGTATTTGAGATATCCGTTGTACTTCTCTACGTAGGTTTTCCGACGGTGGTGTTTTCAGTTGGACATGTTCTCGTAAAGCATTTCACCCCTCTCTCTCTTTCGGGCCTCATGCTTTAGGGGGCATCTGTTACACAACAATTTGTCACCGTCCCTGCAATTCCCATCTCACCCATTGGAGGGTCGTTCTGTGACCAATAATCAGTGTCATGCCTTGCAAATACCATCATTGCAACCCTTTCCATAAGGACAACATTCTTTCTGTTGATCATTTCCTGAGCAGATCCCTAAAAACACTTGTTTTTGCCTTGGCGCTGGTAGCCCGTTATGTACTCATGCCAATGAGGAAAATTAACATTGAGCCCATGCCAATTGGCGCTCTATCACAGTTAAGCACCCGTGCCAATCTACTTTTGGAAAGTTTTTTTAAAAAAGAGGCGAAGTTTCGATTAC
Organism: Pinus albicaulis; assembly: GCA_034641835.2. NCBI lineage: Eukaryota > Viridiplantae > Streptophyta > Pinopsida > Pinales > Pinaceae > Pinus > Pinus albicaulis. Next base: position 97,952,457 of record CM076570.1, on the reverse strand, counting down.
AACAACTTCATGGATGAGTCATCAGGAGTGGTTTCGACTGAATAACCACGTCCTTCCTCCTTTGGCCTCTTGTTTCCACCTTATGGGGAACCTCGCAAGGGATAAGGCCTCCCTTCCACTATTGTAGGGATCCCAACCTCCTCCTCTCCTCTATAAATATAGCTTTCATCCATTTATGAAGGGGCTGAATGGTTGAGTCTCCAAGTTCCCAAGAGCCATCAGAGCCTTATGCTGTAAGAGCCTTGATTCATTCCCTTAAGGCAAAATACAAGAAAGGAGATTATTGTCGAGACATTCGAAGAGAGAGGTTTGTCCCATCCCCGACAGGCTTTTTCGAGACGTGTTCCGCTGGCAACCCTCCGAAGGAGAATTCAGCGTCAGGGCTATGGTTGTATTCTTCTTTGATTGATTAATGATAAGCGACTATTGGTTATGGTTCCACTCCTGTTGTTGATTATGATGATGAGTTATGTCTTCTCTGACTGACATATAGTTGCATATATTGGATTTTACGCTTGCGTTTTTTTTGTTTCTTGCGTGTGCAGGTGTCTGACCACTGAGATCGTGAGGATTGTGATCTGCGAGAGCTAAGGAACGGGAGAACTACTTTCTCTACAAGCGACAACATTGGATTCCAGGTAAGCCTTCATCGCTAGTTGGTTTATTTGCAATTAGGAACCTGCACTATAGTGTGAACGATTGTTGCTAGACCCGGTTTGGGCTAGTAGGGATCACCTCTATCCGCAGAGGGGATTTACCTCCACAACACCCACTAAAAAAAATTAGATTAGACAGTTGAAACTTGAATTTGTGGTAGCAATGTCAGAAGAAAATTAAAAATAAAAATAAAAGAACAATAATAGTGGGTTCTGAGAAACCACCAAGAAATTCATTTGAGTAGATAAAATAGATATCTAAAAGAACATATTCCCTTAAATATTTGCAAAATTGTCACCAATTGCTTCCTCTGTTATCACTATTAGGAGTAGGAGTCATTACCCATTAATCTAGTATATGGGTAATTTTTCATTGACGCTTTCATTTTGAAAGATTGATTCAAAATCAGGGAAAAAATTGCATTTAATATCAACAACAATGGTTGGATATGAAGAAATTATTAATTCCTGTAGCAGACACTCAGATCCCATAAATAACAAGAGAAGCAACGATATAAATTACTCACTTACCTCATTCTTTTGGAGACAAATGATAAAAGTCATGATTTGAAAATGATTTCTAATATATCTCCTAAGTAAATTTGAAGCACTCTTTCTAATACATTTCCTAAGTGAATTTGAAGCACTCATTCTAATATATTTCTTGAGTGAATTTGAAGCATTGAAGACTTCATGGTTATAAGTTTTGTGGTGATATTCTTGAAGGTATTTTATGCCATATCATATTATCTCTTAAGACATTGGGATTAAATGATCAAGCCTTGGGATCTTGACACTTGCCATGAGAAGGTTTCCATTGTAAAATATTGTAAATTTCCACAGTATAAATTAGTTTAGAAGACTTAGTTAGATGATGAGTTTTAATAAATGGTGAGCCATTGTAACGGCTCTGCAGTTGGTGAGGATGTCTAAGCTCTGATTCATTGAATAGGTTAGGGTAAATTTTATATTTTTAGAAGAAGCTATAGATAGGTTTGTAGGATGTTTGTTAGTAAGTTGTAACTACTTGCATGCAGGTATTTAATTGTAAGACTACACCGACCTTATTGGGTTAACCATTTGTTGGTTGAATTGGGTTAAACTATTATTGGCTAAATAAGGTAGATCGGGCTATAAGAGATTAGACTAGGTTTAGATATTGCATGTATAATTATTATTATTATTATGAACAAGGAAAATTCACTATAGTTGTGTGTTGGTTCTGTGTATGTTGGAATGAATGCATTTGTAACACCCTGATTTATTTCCTAACTATGGTTATTTTATTTTAAAAATAAATTTTAATTATTAAATGAATATGACTATTTGTTAGTGAGACCTAAAATTTATCTTTTTGGAAATAAATAATATGAATAATTGTCCTGAATAATGACTAACTCAATAGTAAAAATAATTTCCAAGAACCAAGGTAAAAAGGTTAAAGGCATTTCTCACAATTTCCTTCCCCATGAGGATAAATGGAAAATCCTGAGAAGGGGAAGGGGTTATACAGAAAAATAAGAGATGGGTTGCAATAATAATATTTCAAATAGAGTAGTCCAGAGCTGGCAGGAGCCAGTGGAGCTCTAAAAACCTAGAATAAGTATAAGCTAAACAACAGTCTTGAGGCTTAACTTGGAAAATCTTCCTGCTATCTAAGACTTGGTGTGGAACACGGGGGGAGAAGAGGACATGATTGCCTATCTCAAGGTTGGGAGGAAACCTCAGTTAAGTGCGTATAGGCTGGAGGTAAGTATCTACTTATGTTTGAAAGTCTGTGTGAAAATGGAAATGTAAAGTATGAGTATACTTAGGGTTAAACTGAATAAGATATAGAGGAAATACTATCGAGAAGTAATTTCTTGGACTGCATGTAGAAATGTGCAGTGAATCGAGGAAGAAACTATAAATCACAAATACAATACTGTGGATCTGGAATAAATATTTTATTACATGATTAGGATGGTAGAATTTACTAATTTTGTCTACAAAGTATAGATAGATTTAAAAAAAGGAATTTAGAAAAAACAATATATATATAGATTGCAGGAAAATAATCATCTTGAATTTAAAAACCCTCTGTAATATGAAAGCACAACAAAGACAGACTCAAGAGTTTAGGATAGAGCCCTGTGGTGATAGGGCTAAGTCCAGGGTCTCCTGGTCAATAGTCATAAGATTATACACATGGTTCATAACACAAAATTACCAAACAAGAACTAAGAATAAGTATTATATGTGAGACAAAAACCCAAATAGATAATGCTAAATAGTTTTTTATGTCTCCCGAATATCATATAATTCCAACGGAAAATATGCTCATAACGGAAATTTGGATTCTCTATTTTTCTTTTAAATTAAATAATAAAGGAGAACAATAAAATATAAAGAAAAAAATGTTCATCATTTGAATCTATGTCAAAATCTCTAAAATAAAACCTAACTGATATCTGTGCAAAGAGAGAGAGACTATATTAGATAATACAACTTAATCACCAGAGGGTTTCAAGTAAAAAGAAAATACCCAGTTTTGTATTTTCGATTTAGAAACCAGGGCTGAGAAGCCTTAATACAAATAAGTGTTCAACATCATAAATGTCACAACTAAACCTTAAAAAAAAAAAAAAATACATAGAAACAAAATCTCCGCAAGAAATCCTAAGACTCTTGGTAAGGAGAATTGCTTGAAGAGCTAAAATATTGGAACAATGCCCTGTGCAGACAGAGGACACAATCCTCGGATAAAGGAACATGTAAAATTGTTATAATGAAAATACCGAAACATCAAATAGAGAAAAATATGTAACCTGTAGATTTCTTCCCGAAATGTCTGAGAGAAGGAAGAACGAGGTAGGGATTTGTCCCTCGTTGAATGCCTACCAAAACTACGACAGGAAGAGTGAGAGTTATGGAATAAAATAATATCATAAATCCAAAGTTGAAAACCGAATTTAATCCAAACTCTCGCAGAATAGGGACAAGGTAAACCATTAATTACCTTCAATAATACAGATACTTCGATTCGAGGTAGTTGCAAAATGTAAGTCTAATGCCACTATCAACAAGGATGAGGAGAAGTGGGTGAGTAATCACACCTAGAACCTGGAAGGAAACTAGAGATTCAAGTTAAAACCCTATGCACAGAAATAGATTAATCACAAAAATCATTTGTAAGAAAATCAAATTAAAACAAGTATGACTAATTAAAATGAGCATGAAGACCTGAAGGTCCAAAAAAAAATGTTGTGACAGGGTATCCATCGTCCTTATATGAATAGGAGTAATACCTAGGGTGGAGAAATATAAAGAATTCATAATAAAATGGCAGTGGATAACGAGAGAATTTCTTCCATGAAAAAAATATAGAACCGGTGATTCCATTTGCTAATAGACTATCCAGGAGTAGAAACAGAAAATACCTTCATGGTGAGAAGCGGGGTTGCAGAGCAGCAGACTTCATCTCTGGGTGGTGATGGAATGAATCGGTGCAGAGAATGGGGTAGGGGTAGAAGACTTCATCTTTGGGCAATGACTGTATGAACCGGCGCAGAGAACAGGGGCAGGGGTAGTTACCCTAACTTCCCCAGTTTTCATCCTGGCTGTCGATTGGCTAGGGTTTAATCCAATGGTTAGATCAGGGACAAGTGCATACTAGATGTTCCCTCAAAATTTTCAAGTCAATAAAATAATATATATTTCAATCCATGTAAAGGTACATGGTTTAATACGAGATAACAATGATGGATGAGAGTTTAATTTATGTACAAGTGTGATACAACCTCCACACCGTGAGTGATACAAAGAACCAAATATAAGTACCTTTAATAATGACATTGAAATTTACAAGATACAAATAAATAAATTCAGATGCTTGTCTTAATATACATTGAGAAATGCTATGCTATTTAATTATAATCAGTGGATTACTATGTATACAGAAGTCAAGTCTGTTATAAGCGTATGCACAATTGTCAGTAGTGTAAAAAAATTCATTTATTTGGATTCCATAAATATTTTATAGCGTAATAGAATTTGTATGGTAAGTTTTTTTTATATGGTTATGTGTGTGTGTGACAATTGGTATCAGAGCATGGTTACACGCCTGGCCAGTTTGGCCACCAAAGATAACTCTGATGTTTTTTAACCTTTTCTTAATTGTACAGATAGATCAGTGACAAAAAAATTGTTTAAAGGTCTTTAATGAGGAGGAGATCTAGTCATCATACACCCAGAATGACGGGGGAAGTTCCACCCCAGAATAATCCCAAGATTAATCCTTAAATGTGGGTCCAGTTAACTGTGGACCAACACTAGAAAAACAGCAGATTGCTGGAAGAAAAACAAATACAAACCACCAGATTTTTGGAAATAGTCCAACAACTCCAAGAAGAGATGATACATGTCCAAGGTGATAATGAAAGGTTAATGATGGAGCAAGAAATAATACTTAAGACTCTTTCAAATATGAAAAATCCTCCCACTGCACAGCCTAGCCCCAATAGTGACACTCGGGTGGAAGGAGAACATCAAAAGAAAGCTCATGACCACCCAACAGTGAGTCATACTAAACAATGCAATAAAGGTAGAACTTATAACAAAGAGGAATCTGAAAATGTGTCAGATAAATTGGAATTGAAGAAACAAAAAGTGGATTTAAAAGGCGAAGTTCAGAAAATTAAGCCTCCCACTTTTGACGGGGAAGCTGAGGAAATGGCAGAGGCTTGGATAATAAATATGAACAAGTATTTCCAAGTCTATGAGTATAAAATTAAACTCAAAACCTATATGGTAATCTATCAATTACAAGATAAGGCTACATTATGGTGGGAAGAAGTGAAAAATGTGCGTGGGATCGAGGATCAGAATGTGACCTGGGATGAATTTCAACAGTACTTTAAGGACAAATATCTAACATAACAATTTTATGATGAAAAATATCGATAATTTCATGATTTAATGTTGTGTCAATTATCTATGGATGAGTTCATTACTAAGTTTACTTCCTTATTAAGGTATGTACCATACTTGAGAGATGAAAAAGAAAAGGTGCAATGATTATTGAGTAGTCTGCCTGTGAACATGGAGGAGAGGATAGAATTTTTTTATCCAAAGATGATGGATGAAGCAATTAGGAAAGCACAGATGTGCTATCAGCAGTCTAAGGCAAAGGGTGAAGCAGTGATCCAAAATATTTTGTTTGAGATGTATAAAATAATTAACATGTGAAAATTGTAGCTTTAAACAAGAAACTTAAAGGCATAAGTAGAAAAAGAGAGAAGCAATTAACGTCATGCACGAAGACACAAGAGTTGATATCGAAGTTCGTCTAGGAGGGACTACGTCTCCAGGCCCTGCTCAAATAGTGGGGAGGCCCTGCTTTCATTAAATGGCAAAATGAAAGTACAAGTACAAAATGAGGAATTACACCCTTATACCTGCCCAATCTGAAATTGGCCGAAAATTATAGACCTCTAATGACAAAATGGGTAGCACCTTTGGATTTTTGGTGTCGAGTAGTGCAGAATCCATATAAAACTTGCCCCAATTGGACAAAGTGAAAATCTGGCCCCTCTGGAAAAATGGCTCAAATCATGGTTTCGCTCCCTCCTGCACACTGCTTAAGGTTCTACTGCCTCGTTTTATGTGTCCGCTCCTATCTTTCCTTGGGTGCACAAATGAGTGAAGGTTTATATACTTTAGTGTGGGTGGATTCTCCAAAGTGATTGTTGGATGAATTGGTTGGAGATCCAAATGTTTGGGAGGAGGTCGGGTGGTCAAATCCCGACCCCTCCATTAAAAGGCCAAAAAATGTTTTTAAAAACCTGCAATTTTATTGTTTTAAAATCTGCGTTGTTTTGTCTTGAGACACGTGGGGTCAGGTCTGCATGGGCGGCCCACCCCCAAAAATCCCGTCGGCACTGTTACGATGGTTGAAGTTTGTTACATGGGTCGGGTGGTGTGGTTACACCCCCGCCCACCATATGTTTACATGTTGCCACTTGTTACGTGGGGACCGCGGGGTGGCGGGGTTGACCACATGCCCCCCAACCATATCACTTTGGATTTGCATGGGGTGGAGGGGTTGGTGGCCCACCACCCTTATTATATATATATATATATATATATATATATATATATATATATATATATATATATATATATATATATATATATATATATATATATTTGTTTTATTTGTTATATAAACAAAGAGTTGTTTTCGAACCTTCATATTTTTGACCGAAGGAGTGCAATTAATGGCCCACAAATTCACTCGAAATCTAGTCAGGTTGGTCAGAATCCGGTGGCAATTTTTAGCAAAATTTTTGCCTCCTTAGTCTGCCACATCACCAAGTCAACCTCCGAACTTTGACTGCTCCTAACTCCTTCATACGGACTCAGAATTGAGTGATGTCTGTGCCGTTGGATTCAGAATGACAGGATCTACAAATTGAACTTGGTTCGAGAGATTTTTGAACACTTTGATTTTTGAGCCTTGTACTCAAGCCATTTGTACTTATACATGTTTAATCCACCTAGATCATTCCTCCCCACTAAAGAGCTTTTGGATCCCAAAAGCCTCATCAATCAATAGGCAAGTGAGGGAATTGCTCCCTTACCTTCTCCTTTTCAAGCCATTTAGCTTTACTTGGGTGCATCCCTTTGAAACCAACACGGAGATACTCCACATCTCCTCGTTGCGAAGTCTTGGTCCTTTGATCAAGAATGATGTCCTCTGGAAATTCATCCACTGTAGGAACTGATCCTACCTCCTCGATGTCCATAATCAATGGTGGTTCATAAAGTTTTAGATTTTTGACATTCATGACTGAGTACATCTGCATGTATACCGGCAAGTCGAGTCGGAAAGCATTATTCCCAATATTTTCCAATATGGTAAAGGGAACATACCGGATTGGTCGCAATTTCTTACCTTCTTCCTTCATTTGATCCTTGCTGATGTGGAACCACACTTTGTCTCCAACTTGAAATTGATGGTTGACTCGATGCTTATCATGTCGGGCCTTATATCAAGCCTGACTCTTTTCCAGCTGCTCTTGCACTACTTGGTGAATCGTCTGTATCCGCTGAATGAACCACTGTGCTTTATCCCTGTCATCACGCCCACTGCCATCTTCATCCCTTCCATAGATCATGTAGAAAGGGTCCTTTGGTAAGTAACCAAAGCATGTCTCAAAAGGTGAATGCTATGTAGAGGAATGCACTACTCGATTGTAAGCGTGTTGCACATATGGAAGGTGCTCATCCCACAACTTGGGATGTTTGATGCAATAGCCCTACAACAAGTGTACCACAGTATGATTGATGACCTCTGTCTGTCCATTGGTTTGTGGATGGAATGCTGTGCTTCTCTTCAACTTCATGTGCCACAGGCTGGTCCAAAAATCTCCAAGGAAATGAGAGTCTTGATCTGACACAATCGACGTGGGCAACCCAAAGTGGACCCAAATATATTGGAAGAAAAGACAAGCAGTCTGCTCAGCAGTGACCTACTTTTTACAAGGCATCAATATGCACATTTTGCTAAAGTGGTCGACGAAAACATACAAATAGTCGTGACCCCTTCTAGACATAGGTAAACCTCCTACAAAATCCATCGACACACTTTCCCATGGACGACCCGGAATAGGGAGTGGTGTGTAGAGCTTGAGTTTTCTATTAGAGGGCTTTGAAACAGAACACATCACACATCCCTTTACAAAATAGGTTACAATGTTTTTCATATGGGGCCAAAAAAAAAACCTTTGCAAATGACATAAGGTTTTTTCGACACCAAAGTGACCAGACACAAGAGAGGTATGCGCCTCTTGAATTACATGTAACCTTTCTGCTGTGGGTATGCACAATTTTCCAAGGTGATACAACAACTTCCCCTACAAATGATAGTTCTCCACCTGTGAACCATGAGTTAGTTTTGCAGAAACTTCTTTAAAGTCATCATCATTAGCGTATTGTTTAGCATAAATTTCAAAAGACAATGATGCATTATGAAAAATAATAGAAGCATAAATAGGAGGGCGAGAGAGCATATATGCTACTTTGTTACTAGTGCCCTTCTTATACTTTATTACTAGATGAAATTGTTGTAGGAATCACATCCACCTGAAATGACGAGATTGTTGTAGCTTGGTCTGTGACTGAAGGTATTGCAAGGGCTGATGATCCGTATGGATGATGGTCTCCTTGCCGATCAGGTAGTGTTTCCACTTTTTCACACTTTGGACCCAGGCATACAATTCCTTGTCATAAGTGGGGTAATTGATTACAGCCTGGGAGAACTTCTTCGAATGGTAACAAATCGGCTTCTTCTGCTACAGAAGTATAGCTCCCATGGTGTACCCACTGGCATCAGTTTCGATCTCAAAAGGCTACTGGAGATCGAGTAAATCCAAGACTGGTGCAGTGCTGATTTTCTCTTTCAGTGCTTTGAAGGCCTTCTGCTATTTTCGTCTCCATTGAAAGGCTTGTTTGATACTTGTCAGAGTGTGTAAGGGTGATGCAATAATGAAGAATTTGGTAATGAACCTTCTCCAGTACTGTACTACATCTAAAAAACTACGGACCTCTATTACATTGGTAGGCTTAGGCCAATTTACAATCACCTCAACTTTTGAGGGGTCTATTTTTAATTGACCATTACCGACAATATGACCAAGGTAAAACAAAGAGGTTTTCCCGAACTCACACTTTCACAACTTTACATACAATTCTTCCCTCTTTAAAATGTCAAACACTTTGATTACATGGTATAAATGTTCCTCCCAATTCCTACTAAAGACAAGAATATCATCTAAATACACAAGGACAAACTCATCAATGAAAGGCCTAAAAAGATCATTCATGACCCTCATGAATGTGGTTGGAGCGTTGCAAAGTCCGAATGGCATCACCATCCATTCGAAAAACCCCTGTTTGGTCTTGAAGGCAGTTTTTTTACATGGGTCGAGTGGTGTGGTTACACCCTCGCCCACCATATATTTACATGTTGCCACTTGTTACATGGGGACTGCAGGGTGGCAGGGTTGACCACCCACCCCCCAACCATATCACTTTGGATTTGCATGGGGTGGCAGGGTTGGTGTCCTGCCACCCTTATATATATATATATATATATATATATATATATATATATATATATATATATATATTTTTTTTTTTTTTTTTTTTTTTTTTATTTGTTATATAAACAAAGAGTTGTTTTCGAACCTTTGGATTTTTGACTGAAGGAGTGCAAATAATGGTCCCACAAATTTTCCCGGAATCCGGCTAGGTTGGCTAGAATCCGGTGGCTGGGTTTTAGCAAAATTGTTGCCTCCTTAGTCTGCCACATCACCAAGTCAACCTTTGAACTTTTACTGCTCCTAACTCCTTCATATAGACTCATGATTGAATGCCATCTGCGTCGTTGGATTCAGAATGACGAGATCTACAACTTGGACTTGGTTCGAGAGATTTTTGAACACTTTGATGTTTGAGCCTTGTACTCAAGCCATTTGTACTTGTACCTGTTTTATCCACTTGGATCAAGCAGGCAGAAAATGTCCAACCAAGAAAGTGCAGAAAGGTTCCTCAAAATTTAAAAATAATAGATTAGGAAATTACAAAAATGCTGCAAATAATTCAACAAACAAGCAATTTGGGAAAAATTTGCAAAGGTCCAAATGGACAGTTGAAGAAAGGAAAATGAGGCATCTAGTAGGATAGAATTTGGTCAAACTCAGAAACCACCATTGCAATGATGGGGTTGTGGCGAGGCACATTACTTCAAGAATTTCCCACATCGTAGAAGGAATGAAGTAACAACTAATCTGCAAGAAGCATCCATGGTGGGGGATGTTGCTCAAAATATACTGCGGATTAATGCTACCCTAGAAGATCAACAAGCATATTTCCAACCAACTATGATAGAATTGGAAGGTAAGTTACAATCTCAAACTATTTCTATTTTAGTTGATCCTGGTGCTAGTTTAAGTTACATAAACCCTCGAGTAGTTGAAAATTGTAACTTGCAAAGCCAAAAATTTAAAGACCCCTAGCTGGTACAATTAGCTATGGGAGAAAAAGGATGAGTTAATGCCAAGGTATCGAATTGTGTATTGGATATAGCAGCCCAGGAAATAACTGTAGAACTGAATATACTTCCTTTGGGCTCGTATGAAATTTTGTTGGGAATGGACTGGTTATAAAGACACTCGTCTCTAGTAGATTGTAAAGATAAAATTATACATTTCAAGGTTGAAGATGGAACTCATCAAGAGTTACAAGGAATCAAGAAGACGTTGCGATTGTGTCCCATTACTGCATCCCAACTGATTAAATGTATTAGAATTGGCTGCCAACTATATGCAATTCAAGTGGGGTTCTCAAACTCTAAAGACAAGACTTTAATGATGGAAAATATACCTATTGTACAATAATTCAAAGATTTATTTCCTGAAAGTATACTAGGATTACCTCCAAGGTGAGATATTGATTTCACCTTAGAGTTAATGCCTGGAGCAACGCTTGTATCAAGAGCACCTTACAGAATGAGTGTGCTCAAATTAACAGAACTAAAAATGAAGTTGCAGGAATTGTTGGATAAAGGGTATATTAGGACAAGTGTGTCCCCTTGGGGTGCACTAGTACTATTTGTGAAGAAGAAAGATGAGACAATGCAAATGTGTATGGACTACTGAAAGTTAAATAAGCTAACTGTCAAAAATAAATATCTGCTGCCCCATATTGATGATCTTTTTGATCAAGTGAAAGGAGCAACAATGTTTTCCAAGATTGACTTGAGATCTGGGTATCATCAGATCATAATTAAAGATGAAGATATATCCAAAACAAACTTTTGTACCAATTACAGACATTATGAATTTGTGGTGCTACCTTTTGGATTAACTAATGCACCAACCACTTTCATGAGTTTGATGCATGGAATATTTCACCCTTTTGTGGATGAATTTGTCTTAATATTCATTGATGATATTCTAAAAGTGTGGAAGAACTCAAATAACACTTGCGTTTGGTACTGAAAATGCTACGAGAAAACCAACTCTATGCCAAGTTTAGTAAATGTGATTTTTACAAAGAGTAGATCCAGTATCTGGGTCATGTAATATATACTAAAGGAATTGTTGTGGATCCTAAAAATATTAAAACAATTATGGAATGGAGAGTTCCTAGGAACGTGGCTGACATACGTTCATTCATGGGCCTAGATGGTTACTACCGATAATTTATTGAAGGCTTCTCTAAAATAGGCTTCCCTATTACCTCCTTGCAGCAGAAGGGGCGAGTGTTTAAGTGGACTGTGGAATGTCAAAATAGTTTTGTACAGCTAAAAATATTGTTAACTACTGCTCATGTATTAAAATTAGCAGACCCTAGTGGAAGTTTTGAAGTCTGTACAGATGCTTGCAAGGAAGGAGTGGGGGAAGTATTAACTCAGGAAGGTAAGGTTATAGCATACGAATCCAGAAAGTTGAAGGATCATGAGCATAAATATTCTGCCTATGATTCAGAGTTAACAACCGTAGTACATGCCCTTCAAATTTGGAGACATTATCTTCTGGGAAAAAGGTTTATATTAAGAACTGATCATAGTATTTTGACCAACTATTTCAAACAATCATATTTAAATGCTTGCCTAGCAAGATAGAATGCATTCCTAAGCGAGTTTTATTTTGACATTCAACATATGAAGGGAAAGGAAAACTGAGTTGCTCATGCATTAAGCAGAAAATTACATTGCATTTATGAGATTTATGTTAATAAAGCAGAATCTAAGTTCCAGGGGAAAATAATGGAAGCAAAAAAAGAGATCCTGAGTATCAGTTCATGTGGCAGCAAGTAAAGGACGCTAAAAAGCAAGGTAATACATCAGATTATGAAATTAATGGTGAACAACTTTTAAATTTCCATAAAAATTTATGTGTTCCAAATAAGATGAGTTTAAGAGAACTAATATTGGATGAATATGACTAGAGTTCTTACGCGGAACATCCCAGATATGAAAATATGTTGAAAACAATTAGAAAATATTATTTTCGGCTTGGAATGTGCAAAAATATTGCTAAAAATTTAACTAAATGTTTAGAATGTCAGCAAGTTAAAGTAGAGCACCAACACCCAGCTGGATTACTACAGCTTATCCCTATACTGGAATGGAAATGAGAAGTTATCTCCCTCAATTTCATCACTAGATTACTAAGGAGTAAAAGACACAATGATTCAGTAATGGTGGTGGTTGATAGACTTACTAAGGTGGCCCATTTCATACTGGTGCAGTCAACTTACAAGACCGTACAAATAAATGACATATTCCTGAGAGAAGTATTTAGGCTACATGGTATTCCGAGAGTTGTCATCTCTGATAGAGATGTGAAGTTTACATCAACCTTATGGAAGACACTTTTTACGTGTTTGGAACTTAAATCCAATTCAACACAACCTACCACCCTCAAAATGACGGAAAAACTGAGAGGGCGAATCAAATACTAGTAGACATGTTGCACATGTATGTAATGCAGCAACCCACAAAATGGGAAGAATGCATACATCGGTTGAATTCGCATATAATAACGGGTATCAATAATCTCTTAAGATGAACCCATTCAAAGCATTGTACGGAAGAAAATTTTGGACTCCTATGAATTGGAGTAGTCCAGAAACCAAATTGATGTTAGGGTCGGATATGTTGGAGGAAATAGAATGGGAAGTGAAAAAAATTATATAGAATTTGAAATCAACTAGAGACAGGAAAAAGGTATATGCATATCAGAAAAGAAATTTCCAGGAATTTGAAGTTTGCGATCACATGTACGTGAGAATTAAACCAAAGAAAAGCATCTTGAGGTGGAATTCTTGTGCCAAGTTGGCACCCACGTCTTGTGGGCCATTCCAGATCTTGGAACAGATAGGATCAATGGCTTATTGATTGGTCCTACCTAGTCATATTTTGGTGCATAATGTGTTCCATGTATCTTTATTAAAACGATACATACATGATCCCAAAGACGTGATAAAGTAGCAAAACGTACATGTAAGTTGTGTTTATATTCTGATTTACAGTAAGTAAGGAGACTCAATTCAACTAATTGTGAATCTGTTGGTTGCAAGTCGAACTGGACGACGAGTTTCTAATAGAACTTCTTTGTATCCTTGATCAAAGATAAATAACGCCTAGAGGCAAGTCATCCCCCAAGTTAAAGTGCAGTGGAAACACTTTGGCCTAGAGGAGACTACCTGGGAGGATGAAAATTCTGTTCAAGAAATTTATCCCGAATTATTCTCATGATGAAATAACACCGATGACGGTGTATGTCTTAAGAGGGGGAAGTTGTAACACCTTGATTTATTTCCTAACTATGATTATTTTATTTTAAAAAACAATTTGAATTATTAAATGAATATGAATATTCATTAGTAATACTGAAAATTTATCTTTTTGGAAATAAACAATATGAATAATTATCCTGAATAATGACTTAACTAAATAGTAAAAATAATTTCCAAGAGCCGGGTTAAAAAGGGTAAAGGCAGTTCTGACAGTTACCTTCCCCATGAGGATAAATGGAAAATCCTAAGAAGGGGAAAGGGTTTTGTAGAAAAAGAAGAGATGGGCTACAATAAGAATATTGAAAATAGCGTAGTCCAGAGCTGGTAGGAGCCAATGGAGATCTAAAAACCCAGAAGAAGTATAAGTTGGACAACAGTCCTGAGGCTTAACTTGGAAAAAATTTCCTATTACCTAAGACTGGTGTGGAGCATAGGGGGAGAAGAAGACATGTTTGCCTCTCTCAATATTGGGAGGAAACATCAGTTAAGTGTATACAGGCTGGAGGTAAGTATTTACTTCTGTTTGAAAGTCTATGTGAATATGGAAATGTAAAGTTTGAGTATACTTAGAGTTAAACTGAATAAGATTTAGAGGAAATACTATAAAGAAGTAGTTTCTTGGACTGCATGCAGAAATGTGTAGTGAATCGAGGAAGAAACTAAACAAACACAAATACAATACTGTGAATTTGGAATAAATATTTTATTACATGATTATGATGGTAAAATTTACTAATTCTATCTACAAAGTATAGATACATTTAAAAAAAAGAATTCAAAAACAACAGTGTATCCACACACACACACATATATATATTGTAGGAAAAGCATCATCTCGAATTTAAAAACCCTCTGTAATAGGAGAACACAACAGAGATGAACTCAGGAGTTTAGGATAGAGCCCCGTGGTGACTAGGCTGAGTCCAGGGTCTCCTGGTCAATAGTCATAAGATTATACACAGGGTTCGTAACACAAAATGCCTGACAATAAATAAGAATAATTATTATATGTGAGATATAAACCCAAATGGATAACGCTAAATGGATTTTTATGTCTCCTGAATATCATATAATTCCAATGGGCAATATGCTCATATGGAAATTTGGATTCTCTCTTTTTATTTAAAAAATAATAATAAAGGAGAATAGTACAATATATATAATAAAATGTTCACCAATTGAATCTGTGTCAAAATCTCTAAAATAAAAACTAACTGATATCAGTGCAAAGGGAGAGAGACTATAAGATAATACAACTTAATCACCAGAGGGCTTCAACTTGAAAAAAATACCCAGAACTATATTTTC
Organism: Pinus albicaulis; assembly: GCA_034641835.2. Lineage (NCBI taxonomy): Eukaryota > Viridiplantae > Streptophyta > Pinopsida > Pinales > Pinaceae > Pinus > Pinus albicaulis. The sequence continues at coordinate 97,937,146 of CM076570.1, read as the reverse complement.
GATTTAGAAACCAGGGCCGAGAAGCCTAAATACAAATAAGTGTTCCACATCATAAATGTCATAGCTAAACCTTAAACAGTATAAATAAATATATAGAACCAAAATCTCTGCAAGAACTCCTAAGAGTCTTGGTAAGGAGAATTTATCATAGAAATAAAATACCAAAACGTTGCCCTATGAAAACTGAGGACACAGTCCTCAGATAAAGGAACAGGAAAAACTGTTATAATGAAAATACTGAAACATCAAATAGAGAAAAATCTGTAACCTGTAGATTTCTTTCCAAAATGTCTGAGAGAAGGTAGAACGAGGTAGGGATTTGTCCCTCGCTGCATGCCTGCCAAAACCATAATAGAAAGAGTGAGAGTTATGGAATAAACTAAGATCATAAATCCAAAGTTGAAAATTGAAGTTAATCCGAACTCTCATAGTGGCAAGGTAAACCATTAATTACCTTAAATAAAATAAAGACTTCAATTCCGAGTGGTAGAAAATTGTAAGTCTATTGCCACTATCGACAAGGATGAGGAGAAGCGGGTGAGTAATCACACCTAGAACCTAGAAGGACACCGAAGATTCAAGTTGAAAACCTATGCACGGAAAAAAATTAATCATGAAAATTGATGCAGGGGCATTAGATTTGGAAAAATACCTTGTATTTTATTAAACATAGGGGGTCTTATGTTTTTGAGAGAATATTGATTTTATGTAAATATTAATAGGCTTTTTGAGTGATTTTAATTAATTATTGTGAGGATTTGTTAATGTTCCCAAATGATTGGAGAACATGAGGGAAATTAGATTTTATATATTTAAGAATTGATTATGAACTATAAGATAGATTTGGTTTCAATATTTTAAGGATAAAATATAGATTATAGGGGTTTGCAGAATTTGAGGATTTTTGGTTGAGATATTGGAGGATTAGAACCTAAATTGGTTCAGCATTATTGTATAAATTAATAAGCCTTAAAGGCAAAAGAGAGGTAGAAGACAGGAATTAGTGAGGTTTGGACAACAGAGTTTGTAAGCCTACGGGCTTTTGTAAACAGGGCCAATGATTTGAAAATCAGGCCAGGAACAAAGATTTATGTAAGTAAGTTCATTTGTTTATATGCAAGTATCATTTACGAATTATATGTATTGATTGATTGAGAAATTGCATGCTTAATTTCTGTAATTGGGTTTTGAAGTGAGAGTGTGCATATGAATTAAGATATTAGTCTCTATGTATGAATTAAAGGCACATTAATTGTGCAAGAAGAGGCTCTAATCGCATGAGAAATTCATTCTAGTATTAGTAAGAATCTGTGTAAGAACTTGTTGGTTTTGATTTGCATAAATCGATAACCATTCTTGTGTTGAAGCCCCAAAACAGAGAATCGATGAGGTTTTGATCCTGTTGGTGAAGGATCGATGGCAATTTAATATTATTATGGTGTAATTGAACTCATGTTCTCAACGCATGAATTGAATGAATGCTGTGAGGGAGGTTGAAGAATCTGATTCTGTTGGTTGAGCATAGCTGTATTAATTCCTGTTTATTTTAAACTTAACTACATTTCGAGCCAGATCCCCTGGTTGAAATCGATTGGAACCAACCCATTATTAGTTGTGTCATAGCAGAATAAAAGTGTTTTACCTTCTCAAATTTGATTGGTTTATATGTTGTGTCAATTTAGACGTAAATGGAAATGCATTGAATATTTGTATGAATTATAGAAATGGTGGAGCAGTATTGATACAACAAAAAATTTCTAGTAACAGTGAACCAGGCGATGATCTAAACTTGTATGAGTTGTCGAATTAGTAGTTGAATTCTTGCAGTGTTCAGTTTGGAATGAAAATTGGATCATGTTCATAAGCTGATTAAGGAATGCGAATTCAATGAGGAAGTGCTGGTTAATGTTAGTGCTGGTTAAGGCATAGAGTTACTGTTTTAAACCTGTTTGATAAGGAATGGTATTCCTGAAGTCAAACTCAATGTTGAAGAATCTGTGTCGAGTAAATATCTGGGTGAATAAAAATCGAACTTGGCTATTCGAAATTGTGCGTTAATTTCAAGTGGGAGAACTGAGGGATTGGAACAAGGGTTATTTTCAAACTGATATGCAAACATCTGGTTGTTTATTTCATATTGATATATATATTTAACATTGTGTTTAACATGAATCAAAAGTGCAGAATGGTATATAATCGAATGGGAATTCGATTGGGCGGGAAGACAAAACTGTTTATCAAGGCATAATTCTAAAATTGCAGCGATGATTAAGTCAACTTATTAAGGTCGTGAAAGTAGAGAGATGGGGATGAGTTTGCTGTAGCAGAGGAATTAAATTAAAATGATGCAGTTCTAAAAAGAGTCTACATACGTGATGACATTAAAGTGAAGCCTTGTAAAGGTCGATGAATTGCAGCATTGAACAGTAGCATGAATTTTATTTGAAGAGTCAAGTTCTGGCTTGGAAATGGAGTCTTAGGGACGCAATTGCAAAATGACAAGTTAGAGATCGGTGAAATCGATTTTCATTTTGTAGGGAAAGACGTAGAGGTTGTTTATATCTCTGTGTGAATTGGGGAATAACTGCGTTGGAGAAGTTCAATTTCAAAGAATCTCCATCGTTGGATGGAAGGTAAGTTAATTGTGCGGGCCCAAATGTTGTTTATGTTGATGTTTGGCTTTTTAATAGAAGTCTGAATTTTATATAAATTTCCATAGCCGAAGTTTTATGCCTGGAGACATTGGCATTAAGTCAAACAAATTCGAACCTTTACGTTCACATGGATCAATATTATGATAAGCATTGGGCTTGATTATATAAATGTTGGGTTTGAGTAAGGCATGAAGGTTGATGTAATTGAATGATGTTCATATGCCTTGAGTTTTAATTAACCAATTCGAACTTTTGAGTTGAGGTGTGATAAGCCTTGGGGCTTAATTAAAAAGTTGAGGAGTTAAATAAAACCAATGGGTTTTTATTAAAGTATTTTTTCTAAGACTTTTGAAAAAGGGTTTCATTTGAGAAACAACCTTGAATATGAGAGTTATTTATAGAAGAGCCTTGTGTATGTGTTGAGTGGTTTTGAACCATATGCTTGAAGAGCTTCTGCAGAATAAAACTTTTGAATTTACCAGACTTGGAGTCTTATTTGGGGCATTTATTGAGATGCATTTTTATATGCATAGCATAGAGGTAGAGAATGTGGGTTTGGCAGGGTGAGCCTGCCATCAAGTGGTATCAGAGCTGGAATAGCTCTGTTTGAAGATTCAAGTTTTTTTTAAATTGAATTAATTGCATGTGATGAAGAAAGATTAGATTTTTGAAATTGATGAAGATTGCAGCACCGAGATGCAGTTCAGGTGAGAGGTGAAGCAAGATCAACAGTGATCTTGAAGGTGAGTTGAAAAATGATATTTAACTTTGGTTTGAAGACTGTTTGCAGAATTTAGGTAGCAACCAGGTTGAAGAAAATCTCAGCGAAAGAAGCAAATCACAACTTGAGAGCAGTGATGAAGGAGTCTGGCAAGGGATTCTAAGTAGAAGAAAGTGTGGCAGAACATTGAAGATTCAACAGAGGTTGAATGAAGAGAACAAGTGTGTTCTAGAAGTTGCATATGAGTGAAGCCTAAAGGAGCAATGAAGAATGCTCAAAAGGTTCCAGTAGAAAGAGGAACAATACTTGCCAAAAGACCAGATCCGAAGGAAAGGATTGGTGAGGTAAGTGGCAGCAGGAGAGCTTGCTGTTGCAGAGGCTTGGTGCAGCTTATGAGTGAGGAACTCATGGAGAAGAAGATGAATATTGAAATTCATAAAGGAGAGAGCATAGATTCAGAGAGAGACCACATCAGAAGAAAGGAGAAAGAAGATGCCAAGAAAAATGGCAAAAGGCAGTAGTTAGCTGATACAGAATATGACAAAGAGTTAGCTGAGATCTGAGAAAAATTTGATAAACTGAAGATGAGGATAGAGGAAAGCCAGATAGTTGGTTGGCTCATGAAGAAGAGAGTGAAGTGGCAGAGGCTACAATAGAAGAGAGAGCAGAAGATGAACATACAGTTAGCAAAAAAAATGAGAAGGCTTGAACAGAGGATGAGTGTACAGTTGGGGTGTACAGAACTCAGAACAGCTGAGTTGAAAGTGGAAGTTTCCATTGATGAAATATAAGAGGATATCATTGATGAATTCGTGAGCTATTGGGCGAATCAAGATCAACTAGATAATGTAAAACCTTGTATTTTTGTATCTGAAAATTGTGATGTGATTACAGGTTTTGTAGAAGAGAAAGATGAGCAATCTTGTGAAGCTATCACAAGTATAAGTAAATATGTTTTAGCAGATAAATACTCTGAAGCAGAAAGCAAAGATGAAGAATGCCTCTTGAATGAGGGAAGCAGTAATGCATTCATGTTTGAAGCTGTTGCAACATAGGAAGAAATTATTGTTCAGTCTGAAGAACTGGTATATGAACCAACAATTGATACTGTTGAACATTTTAATTTACAAACTGAAGATTTGTGTATGAATGCAGGGATAGTAAATGATGATGAAATACTTCAGCAATGCCACAAGGAAATTGCATTGCTGGAATAATTTTTGGTAAATTCAGAGTATGTTAGAGAGATTGTAGAAGGTAGAGTTCATCACAGTGAACAGGAAAACATCATGGAGGAAGATGGTGTGAAAAGAAGACTAGTTGACAGTCTTGAGAATTCTTCAGAGAATTCTTTGGAAAGTTTGGATCAACATACTGATGTGCTGATAGAGGAGAAAATTTCAGAACAACATACTGAAATGCCGACAGAGGAAGAAAATGCACTGAGGCCTTATGATTTTTATTTTAACAATTTTTTTGTGAATGCAGGTGTTGTTGTAGGTGCTAGAGAACATTTGACTCAGTTGAGCAGTCAAATGAAGGAAGAAGAAGAAAATTATGTGGATATCTTTAATCCATGGAATAAAGAAGTTGAATTGCTAGAAATTATGCTAAGTGATAAGAATTCAGAGCAGGGAGGAAAATCTCAATTTCAGAATTGGGAATTGTAGATGCAAAGAGATGAAGACAGTAGAAGAGAGTACACAATGTACCAGTCCAGTAAATTTTTGATAGGAGAAGACAGAGAAGAAGTTTTCTGTTGCAGAAAAAAAGAGGGTATGGATGATTGCGTGGAAGTAAGAAATCAACAGTCTGAAGAATTATTGGACAGAGAGATTGAATCAATTAGAAAGATAATGATGAAATTATCCCAGAGAAAGACATCAGCAAGAAAGAGAAGCAGCAGCAGCAAAAGGAAGACAGAAAGAGATTGTGAAACTGCAGCCAGTGTATCAAGGCAGCATAAAGTATGGAGACCTAGTGAAAAGCAACAAGAAGTAGAAATAGATGATAACTTGCAGAACAAAGTGTGGGATCCAGGCGGACAAAGACTTACACACATGATCAGGAGATCATGATCATTTTCAACCTTGGGAGTCTGATGCAGGGGCATTAGATTCGAAAAAATACCTTGCATTTTATTAAACATAGGGGGTCTTATGTTTTTGAGAGAATATTGATTTTATGTAAATATTAATAGGATTTTTGAGTGATTTTAATTAATTATTGTGAGGATTTGTTGATGTTCCCAAATTATTGGAGAACATGAGGGAAATTAGATTTTAGATATTTAAGAATTGATTATGAAGTCTAAGATAGATTTAGTTTCAAGATTTTAGGGATAAAATATAGATTGTATGGGTTTGCATATTTTGAGGATTTTTGGTTGAGATATTTGAGGATTAGAACCTAAATTGGTGCAACATTATTGTATAAATTCATAAGCCTTAAAGGAAAAAGATAGGTAGAAGATAGGAATTAGTGAGGTTTGGACAACGGAGTTTGTAAGCCTACGGGCTTTTGTAAACAGGGCCAATGATTTGAAAATCAGGCTAGGAACAAAGATTTCTGTAAGTGAGTTCATCTTTTTATATGAAAGTATCATTTCAGAATTATATGTATTGATTGATTGAGCAATTGCATGCTTAATTTCTGTATTTGGGTTTTGAAGTGAGAGTGTGCATAAGACTTAAGATATTAGACTCCGTGTATGAATTAAAGGCACATTAATTCTGTAAGAAGAGGCTCTAATCGCATCAGAAATTCATTCTGGTATTAGTAAGAATATGCGTAAGAACTTGTTGGTTTCGATTTGCATAAATCGATAACCATTCTTGTGTTGAAGCCCCAAAACAGAGAATCGATGAGGTTTTGATCCTGTTGGTGAAGGATCAATGGCAATTTAATATTATTATGGTGTAATTGAACTCATGTTCTCGGTGCATGAATTGAATGAATGTTGTGAGGGAGGTTGAAGAATCTAATTCTGTTGGTTGAGCGTAGTTGTATTAATTCCTGCTTATTTTAAAATTAACTACATTTCGAGCCAGATCCCCTGGTTGAAATTGATTGGAACCAACCCATTTTTCGTTGTGTCATAGCAAAAGAAAAGTGTTTTACCTTCTCAAATTTGATTGGTTTATACGTTGTGTCAATTCAGACGTAAATGGAAATGCATTGAATCTTTGTATGAATTATATAAATGGTGGAGTGGCATTGATACAACAACAAATTGCTAGTAACAGTGAACCAAGTGATGATCTAAACTTGTATCAGGAGTTGTGGAATTCGTAGTTGAATTCTTGTAGTGTTCAGTTTGGAATGAAAATTGGATCATGTTCATAAGCCGATTAAGGAATGTGAATTCAATGAGGAAGTGCTGGTCCAATTGAATAAGGTGCAGAGTTAATGTTTTAAACCTATTTGATAAGGAATGGTATTCCTGAAGTAAAACTCAGTGTTGAAGAATTTTTGTTGAGTAAATATCTGGGTGAATAAAAATCAAACCTGGCTATTTGAAATTGTGCGTTAATTGCAAGTGGGAGCACTGTTGGATTGGAACAAGGGTTAATTTCAAACTGATATGCAAACATATGGTTGTTTATTTCATATTGATATATATATATTTAACGATGTGTTTAGCATGAATCAAAAGTTCAAAATGGTATATAATCGAATGGGAATTCGATTGGGCTGGAAGACAAAACCGTGGATCAAGGCATAATTCTAAAATTGTAGCGATGATGAAGTTGACTTATTGAGGTCGTGAAAGCAAAGCGATGGGGAAAATTTTGCTGTAGCAGAGGAATTAAATTAAAATGATGCAGTTCTAAAAAGATTCTAAATACGTGATGACATTAAAGTGAAGCCTGGTAAAGGTTGATGAATTGCAGCGTTGAACAGTAGCATGAATTTGATTTGAAGAGTCAAGTTCTGGCTTGGAAATGGAGTCTTAGGGACGCAATTACAGAATTACAAGTTAGAGATCGGTGAAATCGATTTTCATTTTGCAGGGAAAGACGCAGAGGTTGTTTATATCTATGTGTGAATTGGGGAAGAAATGAGTTGGAGAAGTTCAATTTCAAAGAATCTCTATCATTGGATGGAAGGTAATTTAATTTTGGGGGCCCAAATTTTTTTTATGTTTATGTTTGGATTTTTAATAAAAGTTTGAATTTTATATAAATTTCCATAGCCAAAGTTTTATGCCTGGAGACATTGGCATTAAGTCAAACAAATTCGAACCTTTACGTTCACATGGATCAATATTATGATAAGAATTGGGCTTGATTATATAAATGTTGGGTTTGAGTAAGGCATGGAGGTTGATGTAATTGAATAATGTTCATATGCCTTGAGTTTTAATTAACCAATTCGAACTTTTGAGTTGAGGTGTGATAAGCCTTGGGGCTTAGTTAAAAAGTTGAGGAGTTAAATAAAACCAATGGGTTTTAATTAAAGTCTTTTTTCTAAGACTTTTGAAAAAGGATTTCATTTGAGAAACAACCTTGAATATGAGAGTTATTTATAGAAGAGCCTTGTGTATGTGTTGAGTGGTTTTGAACCATATGCTTGAAGAGCTTCCGGAAAATAAAACTTTTGAATTTACCAGACTTGGAGTCTTATTTGGGGCATTTATTGAGATGCATTTTTATATGCATAGCATAGAGGTAGAGAATTTGGGTTTGGTAGGGTGAGCCTGACATAAAAAATCCTTTGTAAGAAAATCAAATTAAAACAAGTATGACTAATTAAAAATGAGCATGATGACATGAAGGTCCAACATGAAAAACTGTGACAAGGTATCCATCATCCTGCTATGAATAGGAGTGATACTCGGGGTGGAGAAGCCCAAAGAAGAAGTCGTAATAAAATGGCAGTGGATAACCAGAGAATTTCTTCCATGAAAACAATATAGAATCGGTGATTCCATTTGATAAAAGACTACCCAGGAGCGGAGACAGAAAATACCTTCATGGCAAGAAGTGAGGTTGCAGAGCGGCAGACTTCACCTTCGGGCGGTGACAGAATGAACCGGTGTAGAGAACGGGGGTAGGGGTAGTTACCCTAACTTCCCCAGTTTGCATCCTGGACGTCGATCGACTAGAGTTTAACCCAACAGTTAGATCAGGGACAAGTGCATACCAGTTGTTCCCTCGACATTTTCCAATCAATAAAATACTATATATTCCAATCCATGTAAATTTTAAGGGTTTAATACGAGATAAAAATGATGGATGAGAACTTAATTTATGTACAAGTTTGATATAGCCTCCACACCGTGAGTGATACGAAGAACCATATATAAGTACCTTTAATAATGACATTGAAATTTACAAGACACGAATCAATAAATTCGGATGCTTTTCTTAATATACATCGAAAAATGCTATGCAATTTAATTATAATCAGTGGATTACTATATATACAAAAGTCAAGTCTGTTATAAGCGTATGCATAGTTGTCAGTAGTGTAAAACAATTCATTTATTTGGATTCCATAAATATTATATAGTGTAATAGAATTTGTATGGTAAATTTTTTTTTACATGGTTATGTGTGTAAGTGACAACATTTGAAATATGTTGCATATAATTTAATGTGAAAGATTAATTATTAAATGCATGAATCTTGGTAGTAGAAAGTCAAATTTGTGAATTTTAGGAAGACTAACAAAGTCTTAATTTGTTAGTATAGTTGGGTAAAAGTCATGTAGGAAAGTTCCAATTTTGATTGAGATTTGAAATTGGGTAGAATATCTGCAAGATATTTTAATTTATATAGAAGTTAAACTTAGATAAATCCTATGAAGGGTTGGGAAATATAGTGAGGTTGGATATTTCTCTGCATTGAGTGATAGTTCAATGAAGGATTAATGGCCAAAGAAACTATAATTGAAATTGCAGTTTAGTTTCTGAGCAAATGAAAAAGGATTCAAAGATTCCATAATTTGGGTTTTGTGCAAAATTTTCTCTATTAAGTGATCCATGATATTTTTTCTAACAAAATATATGACTAAAGATATTCATGGGGTTCTCCAAACTATTTATAGAAGTGCATGAGATAGCGTTTTGGAGTCTAGGCATGGGGTTCTTCGTCAAAATTGTGGTGGAATCAAATTCACAAGAGATTCCACAACAATCGGTGTTGGAAAGAGAAAGAAACTTTGACCAAATAAAAGAAGCCTAGATGGAATAAACATGTATACTTTATTTTGCGAAAAAAACTCAATTTTAAATCCAACTATCATATGAATGGAAAATGGATCTCTAGATAAAAAGAATTTGTGTCTAGACAAATATTTTTTTCTCTTATGAAATCCGAACTTAATTAATTGAAAACATGAAATGAATATACCCAACTTAAAAACAAGATGTGGATGGTGGCAGCTTAACCTTTAGTATTAAAATCTACAATTTGATGATGTGTTCAGTACATTATGGATTTTAATGTGTGAATCGTGCCCAACTCTTTGTGAGATAAGTAAATCTGTACATTCTAGATTGTATTTGAACATGGAATGCCCCCTAAATAAGATACACGCCTATGAGTTCATCTATGTCGATTTGTAGTCTTGATTGAACAATGGAAGGAACTTTATGTGATATGTTGCAGGAACTTTAATTTCATGTAATCGTATTGACGAGGAAAGTAATATTTTCATCGTTATCGATTTCAAGTTGGTAATACAATGGATATTTCATTTTTTTTTAAATTCTTGCTGTAACTAATTTTTGAGATTATAGTGTGATCATGTTGGGAGAAAAGGAGTTGAATTTTTTTGTGATTAATGTTACTAAAAAGGATAGCTTTACCTTTCAACTACACCATCAATATCTAATTACAAACTAAAGAGAAATTTTCAGCAAAATGGACCATCCAACATTGAAATCTCAAGAGTTACATGATGACCATCCAACACTAAAATATTTGAAGCTACTTGATCAAAGTGAGTAGGACTTTAGACTTGTTTGTTGTTTTAGCTAGCCTATAGTGTCCAATGATAGGTTCAATGGAGTTTATCATATGCCAAGCCAAAATTCCCATTTGTTCTAGAAGGATTCCAAATATAGGAGAAAACAAACCTCTATGTCAAAATAAATTGTTCTAGAGAAGTTATCTATAAAAAATGAACACTCAAATTTAAAATTTTTAATCAAAAGAGGGGTGGAAAAAACTTAATAAAAAATAAAAATTACACTGACGACAGAGAATCTAACATCCCAAGGCTTAAACATCCAAGTGTCCTCCGCCATGAAGTTCCTTTTGAGAGGTCGTCGCTTGAAGGTTAAGTTGAGCTTGCCATTAACACCCTTCCACAATCAATCTTAGATTCTCTTCTTCGTCATTAGCGGCCAATGTGAGGCCTTTTAAGCTTTGTGCAACCATACTACCATGAGTGGCCAACAAGAGGCCCTTCTAGCTCTACAAGTGAGATTAAAAACAAGGGAACGAGCCAACACTGTGTCTGAAGAGAACACCTTTTAATTTGCTTGCCCAATGTTGTATTTTGAATTAGTCACTGAATTTTATGTTTTGAATTTGCATATGCATTCTATTTTTTTTTATTGATCATAAGATAATTAAATATAAACTAGGGAAAAAAACAAATTTTTATAAAATATATATTTGATGAAATTATTTTTAAACTATTAAAATAAAATAAAATTATATTAAAATTATTTTATTTTTATTTAATATATATAATTTATTTATATAACGTTAAATTATTTAAAAATATTTTAATACAATTTATAAAATATTATATAATTATAAATATATAAAATAATAAACTAATTCCACTTTCTCCTAATTCCACTATAAAAATATTTTAATACAATTTATAAAATATTATATAATTATAAATATATAAAATAATAAACTAATTCCACTTTCTCCTAATTCTACTATAAAAATATTTTAATAAAATTTATAAAATATTATAAATATATAAAATAATAAACTTATTCCACTTTATAAATATATAAAATAATTAACTAAGTCCACTTTCTCCTATTGATCGATCCATAACAAATAACTCGACAAAATGCTTCATTCTCCAAAAGTAGAATAGCCACACTTCATGAAATAAAACTTTAAATTATTATTTATTCAATTTTTCAATATTTAATTTATATAAATAATTATAATATAAAAATATTGCTTTTTTATTTTTTAATAAACATTATTTTTATATTTTTGTTAACTTTATAATAAAATATATTTAAGTTTAAATTTCTGAAAATATACTTTTGATCAATATTTAAAAAAAACTTTTTCTCTTATACTAAACCATATACCCTTATCAATAGTTCAATATAATAATAAATAAACCATATACTCTTATCAATGGTTCAATATAATAAGAAAAAATATTTAACAATAATGCAATATTTTGTTTTAAAATGAACAATATTTGTATTATAAGAAATTTAAAAAAAAATTCTTAACATAAATATATCACACTAAAATTTATAATATATTAAATTAAAATTTATTGTAGAAATTATACAAGAAGCATATATATTTGAGATTCACTCGATTTAATAATGTAGTAAAGTTAAATACTGAATCGCTTTTACAAATATTTTGTGAAATTAAAAACACAAGCACTAATCACATGAACATGAAGAAAGATCAATCACACACAACACAGATAATTTTCCCGGGAAAGCTTATAGCTAAAAAACCCCACTATCTTCTATTGTATATTATGTCATGTATCATGAAACAATTACATACAAAACTCTTCTCACAAGAGCCCTCAGTACATCAGGTAATTGTCTAACAATGTCATACAAAAACTGGCAAATTACTTAGCCAATTTACTTCCTCCAGACAGTCTGCCTTGCCTACGCAATCCCTGCTGAATGTAATCCCTGAATGAATGAAATCATGCCTTCCTTGACTATACAAGTGTCATTGGAACATCCAATGGATGTTTTCATGCATGTGTGCAAGCAGATAATGTCACTAATGATAGTCAACTTCCCTTCCCCCTAGAACTCAATTGGGTCTCCATTGGATCTCACATGCATGCAGCTAATAATAGTAAATCCTCAGTTGCATATGAGATCACTTTATATGAATTAATTAATATTTAATTCACTTGATCTATCGCTACTTGTATCTTCAGTTACAACTAACACAACTAAGTTTAACTCACTTAACTAAGTTAAACTATTTACAACTTGCATTAACTGACACACCACTGCACTTCGAACTCTATTACAACTAGAATTACTCTGCATGTCCCACCAACCAACCTCTAACTTGAAATTCACTAGCTAACTGAATTTTCCACTTCAGTTAACTCTTTCAAGTCCACATTGAGAATATATTACAATTTAATGTCCATCTAAATTAAGGGATAATAAAAATAGACATGCACCTAAAAATAGCACTGTGGGCCCCACCCTAGTTTGGGTGCTTAATGCACTAGGCATGGGTGTTGAATCTCAACAATCCCTCTCAACAAGAAAGGGATTATCCTTCACCTCAATCCTGTCTCTATGGTATTCAAATTTTCTCCTGGTGAGCACCTTCGTCATAATATTTGCATCATTATCTTCTGTGGGAATATACTGAAGCAACATGATCCTACTTTGCACAGAATCTATGAGATGATGGTACTAGATATCTATATGCTTTGACCTATCATGAAATATAGGATTAATCGAGAGTTTAATGCAACTCTGTTTATCACAATGAATCACTATCGGATCCATCTCAGAACCAAACAAACCAACCAAGATCTTTCTCATCCAAATAACCTCACATGCAGCTTGAATTTCTGCCATGTATTCTTCTTCTACTGAACTGAGCTTCACAGATATCTACTTCCTGTTGTACCAAGAAACAACTGTAGACTCGATACTAAAGATCCGTCCTAATGTGCTCTTTCTATCTGATGGGCTGCCAACCTAATCTACATCCATGAAGCCATGCAACTTCACTCCATCCGTCTATTTGTACCATAGACCATACTTTGATGTGCCCCTAAGGTATCTCAGGACATGCTTCCTCCCCTTCCAAAAGATCTTGGTATGCTTAACCATAGCTTGACTTAGCTGGTTATCTGCGTAACAAATTTTTGGTCTCGTGTTCACTATATACATTAGCAAACCCACTAGCTGTCGATAAACAGTAGTATCCACTACCGCTCCTGAAGTAGCATCCTCTTTCCTCCAGTTTCCTGGAAGAGGAGTATCCATGGGTTTGCAGCTCTCCATGTTAAACTTACCCAGTATCTCCTTTGCATACTTTCCTTGAGACACAAAAATTTCAACATCCCACTACCATATTTCCAATCCAAGGAAATAATGAAGGAGGCCCATATCCTTCATTGCGAACTCCCTTACAAGATCCTCCTTTCATGAGTGTTTCAAATTCTCATCACCAGTCAAAATTATATCATTAACATAAAAAAAATGATCAGTAGCTTACCCTCAACCACAATCTGGTACATATTTGCATCTGCTTCACTTTTGGTGAAGCCTAGTCCAATGAAATAGTTGTCTATTTGAGTGTACCAAGCACGGGGTGCTTGCTTCAGCCCATACAATGCTCTGTTGAGTCGGCACACATGTGACTCACTATTAAAGCTCTCAAAACCTTCAGGCTAATCTATGTACGCCTCTTCCTCAATGATCCCATTGAGAAACATAGTTTTCACATCCATCTGATGAATGCACTAGGCCATATGCGCTGAGCGTGCAAGGATGGATCTTATGGAAGAGTACCTTGCAACAGTTGCAAAGGTATCATCATAATCTATCCCCTTATCTGTGAGAAAAATCGGGCCAAAAATCTGGCCTTGTATTTATCCACACTCCCATCAGTAGCTTTATTTACCTGGTAGATCCATCTCAAACCTACCAATGATTTGTCGATCGGTCTGTGGACTATCTCCCATCCACTTTTCTTGACAATGGAGTCATACTCCTCCACCATTGCATCAACCTAAGTAGGTTTTTGCACTGCTTCCTGGAAGGAAGATGGTTCAGTTACATTACAATTTGTAATGAGATCCATGTATCCAGTAAATCAGTCAGGAGACTATCTTGTCAGTGCTGTGAAGTAGGGGCTCCTACATTCTGTGCAACATCAAGTCTCAGCCTATCAGCTTCCATGGTGCACCTTCTGCCATTTTTGATGGATGGCTCTGCATGAGTGGCTTCCTCGACTCTATGATCGTTAGCATGTGGTTGATCCACATCTTCAGTCTCATCTTTGGGAACCAACAGTTCCTCCTTTGCATGAAAGTCCAGCTCCCTCTCAAGGGACAACCACATGGATTTCCCCTCATCAACTTTTATATCCCGTCGCACAACAATCATTCGGCTATTTGGAAAATACACATGATAATTATGGGTTTTTTCTGTGTACCCCAAAAAAATCCCAACCTCATCTGTTGGTTCCATATTCTTCCTGGCATCCTTTGTCACATGCACATAAAAAGATGATCCAAAAATATTAAAGTGTGAAACATCAGGTTGCTTACCAGTGAAAGCTTCTTCAGGTGTACTCATGCCAAGTAATCTATGAGGACAATGGTTTTGCACATAAACCACAATGTTGCATGCTTCTGCCCACAAATGCATTAGTAGGCCTTGATCATGCAACATTGCTCGTGTTTCACCCATGATCGTTCTATTATTACTCTCTACGACCCCATTTTGTTATGGGTTATGAGGTGCTATGAGTTCTCTTCGAATTATTTCTTTGCTATAGAAGTTCTTGAATTCGTTACAGATGTATACTCCACCATTATCACTCCTAAGAGCCTTCACTTTCTTCCTCGACTCTTTCTCCACCAATGCCTTAGACTCACAAAACTTAGATAAAGTTTGATCTTTCTTCTGCATGAAGAAGATCCGACATTTACGAGAAAAGTCATCAACAAAGATTACATAGTACTTATGTTTTGTTGTTGAAGCAACTAAGAATGGTCCACACACGTCTGTGTGAACTCTCTCAAGGATCCCCGAAGCTCGGTTCTCCTCATGAAAGGTGGACTTTACATACTTCCCCATGGTGCAACCCTTGCACTAATCTAACTGAGCCAGTGTTCCCGTTGGAAGTCTAGTAGATATTTGTTGCATGAATTTCAAGGCTCCATGATGAAGATGACCCAATTGCTTGTGCCATAATTCATCCTCATCCCGGCTCACCACTTTTTCTGCCTTGCCCACCATGGTAGTGCAACCATATACCTCTAGCTTGTAGAGATTCTTAACTCGAATCCATATCCTCTTGGTTTGACCCGTTGGTTTAAGTTGCAGGAAATATTTTCCATCACTATTAACAATGTCATAGCCTCTGTCCTCCAACATTGTGACTGAGACAAAAAATTTCTTCAAACTTGGTACATGCATTAAATATTTTAATTGAAATGGTTTACCTGACTCCCTCTGAAAGGTAATGGTACCAATCCCGATAGCATGGTACAGTCTGTCGTCACCCATATCAATATGCATCTGGAGATATTTCTCCTCCAAGTCACTGAAATGTTCCTTATCTCCCGTCAAGTGAAAGGAAGCACCACTATCCAAATACCACACTGATCCCAGTGCACTTGACACCTTGCATGCAATCAATGAGTAGTCAATCTTAAATTTTGAGGCAAGGGCCTCACCAGCTGTAGATCCAACAACCTTCTTGTTCTTCTTCTTTTGTGTACAGTTAGTATCAAAATGACCATGTTCGTGACAGTGAAAACACTTCACCTTGGACATGTCTTGCTTCTTACCTTTGGACTTGGATTTATAATGGAATTTATTCCCTTTCCCCTTCTTCACCTTGGCAACCAAAGCACAATCCTCTTCATCATCATGCTTAGATGAAGAACCATCTCCGGTGTTCCTTCTGAACTCCTGCACTAAATCTGACCACAGTCATTCCCAATCTAGAAAAATTTCCCGTCCTTTGATAGAGTCTTCATAACTATTCCATTCTTAGGAAGTCCCAGGAGAGCCAAGCTCACCAAATCATCATCAACGACTATTATTCCCACACTCCCCAGTTCATCCTGACATTAGGAAAACTTCATGAGATACTTTGGAATGGTGTCATCCTTTTCCATCTTGATCTTCTTGAGTTTATCTTTGAGTGCCAATTTCCTATGGTCGCTGCTGTTTTGGAATAGATCCGTCAAAGCCTTCCACATTTCATATGGTGTGGCTTTCCCATGGAGGCTTGAGACAATGTGTTCTTGTACTCCCTTCAACATGATCCTCCTCGCCTTTGCCACTTTCTTTTACCATAAGGCTTAGGAACATCTTTTTCAATGAATTCCTTTAACCCATTGTCTTCGAGTACTGCCTCCATCCTGTCCTTCCAAGCATGTAGTTCGAGCTGCCCTTGAGTGCATACTCTAACGTCAATACATTGAAAGCCATTTTGATCTTGAATAAATTTTAACACCAAGAAAATATTTCTAGAAATTCGAATTCTATCCAGTCACAAACTCAACTCCTGCTTCACTTATGAAATTTCCAGTGCTCTGATACCATGTAGAAACTATACAACAAGCACATATATCTTGGATTCACCCAATCTAACAATGTACTAAAGTTAAATACTGAATCGCTTCTACAATTCTTTTGCGAAATTAAAAACACAATCACTAATCACATGAACATGAAGAAATATCAATCACACACAACACAGATAATTTCCCGGGGAAAGCTTACAGCTAAAAACCCCACTATCTTCTATTGTATACAAAAATATTCTCACAAGAGCCCTCAGTACATCAGCTAATTGTCTCACACTGTCATACAAAAATTGGCAAATTACTTAGCCAATTTACTGCCTCCAGACAGACTGCCTTGCTTGCGTAATCCCTGCTGAATGCAATCCTACCTTCCTTGATTACTCAAGTGTCATTGGCACATCTAATGGATTTTTTCTTGCATGTATGCAAGTGGATAATGTCACAATTGATAGTCAACTTCCCTTTCACCTAATACTCAACTGGGTCTCCACTGGATCTGGCATGCATGCAACTAATAATAGTAAATCCTCAGTTGCATGTGAGACCACTACATGTGAATTAATTAATATTTAATTCACTTGATCTCTCACTACTTGTATCTTCAGTTACAAATAGCACAACTGATTTTAACTCAACTGAGTTAAACTATTTACAATTTTCAATAAATAATGCACCACTGCACTTCGAACTCTATTACAACTAGAATTACTCTGCATGTCCCACCAACTAACCTTTAACTCGAAATTCACTAGCTAACTAAATTTTCCACTTCAGTTAACTGTTTCAAGTCCACATTGAGAATAGATTATAGTTTAATGTCCATCTAAATTAATGGATAATAAAAATATACATGCACCGAAAAATAGCACTGCGGGCCCCACCCTAATTTAAATGCCTAGTGCAACTAGGTGCTAAATGAAACCAAAAGCTTAATGCACTAGACGTGGGTGCTAAATATTCTTGTTGAATCTCAACATTTATAATATAATATCTAAGACTTTTGTGATTAATAATATAGATAAAATAACTTTCGGATTAATCACATCATTAGGATTAGGTCAACATTTCGAACCAGCTAATGTGGTTCATCCTCAAGACAAGGTGGAGAGACTAATCGATTTAATTCTGGGCAATGATGCATCTCCACTATTTATTCATTGAGATCGATTAGTCTCTCCACCTTGTCCTAAGGATGAACCACATTAGCTGGCTCGAAACGTCGACTTGATCCTAATGATATGATTAATCCGAAAATTCTTTTATCTATATTTATAATATTTTAAATTAATTTTTAAATATATTAATTTGAAAAAACAATATTAATTAAAAGTTAAAAAATTATATTAACAAATTTTTTTGATATGAAACAATAAATTATATCAATAAAAATATAATATAAAAATATTAATTTTACAAAATAAATAAATAAATAAATATATATATATATATATATATATATATATATATAACCAATTAAATGCTATGACAATTGTGTTGTTTTTTTTTAACAAAAACGGTTAGGAGTTTATATTAATGCTGACTCATAATCTCAAATCTGATTACAATTTCAGATGTACAGGTCTGCTGGCGCCATGGCCAGGCCGACACCTTGTTTTCTTTGCTTCCCCATGAGTTCATACATTCAATTTTTTGGTTCACCGCTTCTATTTTTCCTCCCTTAAACAAACAGACAAACTGATTCAATATGAGCCTGTAATACATAGGACAGACTTTTAAGGAATGGGGTCTCGGCGTTCACTTCCCTTGCTGTTGACGACTCCTGGAGGAAGGCTGACTGCTTTATTTGCCTCCGTATCAGCTTCTCTGTTATTGTCTCGCATAACATGATAGAAACTTAGTCTCTGAAAAGCCTTTGACAGAGTTCTAATACGTCTGATCAATCTTGACAGTCTTGTATCTGAGGGTGAGGAGTTGTCTACCATGATTTTAATTATAGACTGAGAGTCTCCAAATACAGAGGCTACAGTGATGTCAAGCACTTTTAACTGTTTGAGCCCTTGGAGCAGCGCCAGAGCCTCGGCCTGGATGCTGGTGGTGAACCCCACACCCCAGGCGTAGCAGAGAACCATGGTGCCTGCAGCATTTTTTATCACACCCCCCGCTCCAGATCTACCCGGGTTCCCTTTCGCAGCACCGTCAAAGAAAAGATGGTAGTGCGCCTTCGATAGACAGAATGACTTGAGGTCGGGCGCGGAAAGTCTGAGCTGCCACTCCTGCAGGGGATTAAGCGTTCTGTCTGCAACAATGAGATGGAGATCCAGATGATCTCGCCAAACAGCTTCGTTATCCCTCCATTCCGCCCCCTCGAGCTGGTTCCCAATGCAGTCTTTGAGCAGGGCTTTGGTTTTAACCCAAATTATCTTGTGTGCGTTCCTCTGTTCTCGAAAGATCCTCCGATTCCTCTCCAACCAGATTTGCCAGCAGAGCAACTTGGGGAGGATGTTCCAGGCTCGCTTGAGATGCATATTCTTAGAAGGTCCTCCAGGGTATAGACGCCACCAGAGGGAGAAAAACTCCGGAATATTATTAGGGAGATCAACGTACTGTATCCATGGGCCTAAAGCTTCAGTCCACAGGTCCTTGGCAAATCTACAGTGAAGGATCAAATGAGCAGCTGTCTCTTCGCTTTCTTCACACATTGAACACCGAGAAGGACCAGCAAAGCCCCTTTTTCTCAACCTGTCCGAAGTTAAGATCCTCTGATGGCATAATATCCAACAGAAGTGATCGATTTTGGGCAGAGTTAGGTTGGACCAGATTCCTTTCCAAGAAGATGGATCTGGAGGAACATGAGGAATAGATGTGATCTGTTTATAGCCCTTTGAGACAGAGTACTGCCCAGGGGTCGAACCCCAACCTCTGACATCCCTTTTCCTGCTTCTCAGTGGAGCTTTGCCATTAAGATTATCTAAGAAGGAATCCAGTTCATTAATAAGATTCTGAGGCACATCGAAGTTTATCCAACTGTGCCAAACTCCATTATCCCAGATGGATATATCCCACAGAGAGTAATAACTAGCTCTCTGCATCCAATCTTTCAACAAGTGGAGAGACCGGTCCTCCTCCAAGGGGTCACATCCCATTATCCGATCCTCCCAGATTCGAATATTCTTGCCATTGCCTGGTATCCAATGAGCGTTTTGTCTGATGAGAGGGGAGGATTTTGCACATAGCTTATGTATAACCGAGTTTGAGATGGCTATGGGCTGATCCAGACACCTTGTTCTCTTGCCACGGAAGTACTTCTTCCACAGGGCTAGCTGCGCCCACCCCGGATTAGGGGCTATTAATCTCCAAAGCAACTTTGCACCTAAAGCCACATTTTGGTAGCTAAGACTCTTCAAATTCAAGCCTCCCTCCTCTTTGGGCAAGGCAATTGTGGCCCAGCTTAATAATGGAATTTTTTTTGCATTATCCTTTCCTCCTTTCCAGAAAAATTTTCTGGTCAAATCCTCCATTTTCTTTATTATTCCAGCTGGGGCCAATAGAACAGCAAATTGGTAAATGGGGAGACTATTCAATACAGCTTTGATGAGCACCATCTTCCCGGCCAGATTCAGCCAATTAACACCCCATGCACGTATCTTAGCTTCAAATTTATCCAACAGGGGCTGCCAATCTCTATTTGTAGCGCTTTTATGGAAAATAGGGAGGCCCAGATATTTGAATGTAGTCCAGGAAGAGGAAGCAACGAAGCCAAAGCAGCTGGAGATGGCATGTAATATGGCAGCAGGGGTGTTCCAACAATAGATGTGGCACTTACCTTTGTTGAGACTACTTCCAGAATTATAGCAATATTTATCAATAACCTCTTTGAATCTTCTGGCTGAGATCAATGAAGCAGCTCCCAGCAGAAGGGAGTCATCTGCGAACAACGCATGATTAATATTCTGAACTCCTTTGGCAATGTTCAGGCCTAACAGCTCTTGATCCTGAAGTTTTTTGTTCAAAAGAAAGCTAAGAGCCGAGGCTTGGAGCACAAAGAGGAGAGGGGATAATGGACACCCCTGTCTCAAACCTCGAGAAGCTTTGAAGAACTCCGTGGCTCTGCCATTCACCAGAGGGGCGATCCAAGGCTCGCAGATACAGGCCTTGATCCAATTTATGAATTTGGAACCAAATCCAAATTTTTCCAGCACTTTCAGCAAAAATTTATGTCTTACTCTGTCGAAAGCATTTTCCAGGTCTAGCTTGACTGCCATACCTTGCTCTTTGCGAGCCACACTGGATTGGATTGCCTCTTGGACCAAAATGAAGTTATCCACTATGTGTCTTCCATTAATAAAGCCTCCTTGATTCTCAGGTATGATCCCAGGGAGGATGGTTTTAAGTCTGTTGGCTATTACTTTTGTGATCAGCTTATAGCCTATATTGCAGAGAGATATGGGGCGAAATCTGTTGAAGGAGCTGGCGCCTTTTTCCTTGGGGATGAGGGCCAAGAAGGCAGAATTAGTGCTCCCCCCAATTTTCTGGCTCCCTTGGGATTTCCGGATCATTCTACACAAGTCCTTCTCCACTATGGGCCAGCAGAATTGCAAGAAACCTGCTGTGAACCCATCTGGTCCCGGAGCCTTGTCCGGTTCCATGGCAAACAGAGCTTTTTTAATTTCATTGTTGTCTATATCGGATTCCAGGAAATAATTCTGACTTTCTGCTATCAAAGAGGGGACTTCATTAACCAGATTCAGATCCAATTCCAAGGCCTCATCTTCCGAATATAGGTTTTTGAAATGAGTAAAGGCTGCCTTTTTTATATTATGAAAATCTCTATAAGTAATGGTCTCAACTGAAATTTCTGAGATAGAGTTCCGACAGTTGCGAGCCTGGGCTTGCTTATGGAAGAATGAGGTATTTCTGTCTCCCCCCTTGAGCCAGAGGCTGCGAGACTTCAACCTCCAGTAATTTTCCTCCGCCAGACTAGCCTTAAGAAACAGATTCTGCAGTGAAGCCTCCTCATCAAGAGTGTCTTTGGTGATCTCCACATTTTCCGAGGCCAATTGATGTTTCTCCAACCGATCCTGAATCATTTTTCTTTCCTCTGCCGGATTGGGTAAAGACCTGATCCAGTCTTTTAAAGCGGCCTTAGTTCTCCTTAGTTTCTCCTCCCATACATAATAAGGGGAACCTTTGACCGGGATATTCCAGATTTCTTTGATCAAAGGTAAGAACGACTGCTCCTTAACCCAGTGAGAGCAAAATTTAAAGGGAATGGGTCCTTGATTCGTATGTTCTACTAACTCAAGTTTAATAGGGCGATGATCAGAAGTACAACAAGACAAAATGTGCATTCGAGACTCTAAACCATGAAGGAAAAAGGAGCTATTGACAAGAAATCTGTCTAACCTTGCTGCTATGTGGCCCGGACCAATCCTTTTGTTCATCCAAGTGAACTTTCCGCTCCGAGGCTTAACATCGATCAGATCCCAATCATGGATCAGCTCATCAACCCATTCCCACGCTGGATCTCTAACCATGCAGCCCCCACGTTTTTCTGATGAAGACAAGGTAAGGTTGAGATCGCCTGCTATAATAGTGTTTTCTAAAACTTCGGAATCTGCCAGCCTTTTGATAGATTCCCAACAAATTTTTTTCTCCCCTACATTGACCGGGGAATAGACATTTAATAAAGATATGATCAACTCAGTTTCAACATTACGGAGTTTTGTAAACAACCAATGGATGCTGTTCACTTCTTTGATCTTTATAAACTTATTAGTATCCCAAATCGTGCCTAGACCGCCTGAGGCACCTCGAGCAGAAACAGCATGTCCATCACTATTCTTCCACAATTTCTTCCCAATCTGGAGGAAAGAAGAGTCCTCCATCTTAGTCTCCTAGATGAGGATTATATCTGGGGTTTCGATTCGTTTCAGGCTTCTCAAGGCATCTTCTTTATTTCTGCTCCCCAGCCCCCTACAGTTCCAGGAGACGAACTTCATTACTTACCTTTTGGGGGATGAGCTCCTCGCGAGCTCTGAGACTGGTTTCTATTCTTCTTCGGTGTGTTTTCCAGGAGCTTCTCGAGAGTAGGTTGACTTCCCTGGAGTTTGTCCTTGTAGGTCTCTTGCTCTCTTTTTTCCCGATCAGTTTTCCGGCCTCTTAAAGACCTTCTTGCAGAAGTTTGTGTAATCTCTATTTCGCCTTCTTCTTCTGATTCTTCCGAATCATTCCCTTCCGCTGGCTCTTCAATGGGGACCTCTTTTGATCTGTTTTCAAAGCTATCCACTTGCATTGGTCCGGAGGGGGTCTCTGTGGGGATTGAGTCCTCCTTTGACTTTTCAGATTCTTCGGCTCCTTCTATGGCTGTGCTTAACTGCACGAACTTGTTGCCATGTTCTTCCATTGATGGAGTCTGCTTTTTAGGGGCTGCTTGGGAGCCATTGCCATTAGTATTTCCGGGGCGAGAAGCTCTGTGGACGTTTTTAGATCTTTTAACCTGTGACCACCCCTCCTCCTTACCCTTCTCTGCTTCACTGTTTTTTGGGCAACTACGGGCAAAGTGACCATAAACCTGACATTTCCGACACTTGAATGGAAGTTGTTCATAATCCAGCTTTTGCAAATGAGACCAGCTTCCAACCTTGATCTTTATCGCTTCGGGAAATCCAATCTCCAAGTCGACTTCGACACAGATTCTCGCACAATCAAATTGATCCTTGATACTTGCGCGATCAATGTACTTGCCTAGGATATTCCCAATATGACTTAGGGATTCCCCATTCCAGCAATGAATAGGAAGGTTTGGCAGTCTGACCCAAACGGGCACCGCCGTGGGCACATCGACTGCAGGATCAAAATCAGGGGTCCACTTGTTCAGATAAAGCCCCTGAGGGCCCATGAAGTAAGGGCCGTTGCGAAAGATCAGATCCTTATCTTCTTTATCGGAGAACTCGAACAAGAAGAATCCCTTACCCAGGAAGTACGAGGTAACTCTCCCTTTGATCAGCGGAGCCCAATTTCGAGTGACCCAGCTTTCCGTTGATTTGGGGGAGGGCCACAGGCCCGTAAACTGACCGACTAAGGCTCTCTCCGCCAAGGAGAGGGCAACCTTAATCGGACCTTCAGGGGGGAGAGATATCTCCGGGATGTCCTCCATTCTCTTCACGAACTTTGCAGTTTCCGAGCATTTTTTCTTCGGCAGGGAATCGAGAAGCTTGAGAAAGGCAGCAGCATCCGCAGGGGGCGGCGGAGGAGGCTCCATAGCCGCCAATCCACAAGGCTCGCAAAACCAACCCCACCCCTCAGAACAACATTGAGCAAGCCGCCAATGCAGCAGCGCCCAGAGCCAGAGAGTCAACTCGGAACAAGCATCAACACGACGTTGAAACGATCCAATACCCGGTCTCTCCAGCAAACCGGGCCCACCAAGGAAGGCAGCAACCCACAAAGCGATTGGGGGTCAACAGAAAACAGGCCAGGCAGCGCCAGAGGCCTCAGAAGCCGAGCGGCGGCCTAGGTCAGAGCAGTCCGAGACACTTCAGTATGCTTTCATATGTTAGCCTAATAGTCTGAATCCTATGACAATTGTGTTGTTACTACCTATGAAATTGTTGTATAATATTTATATTATAGTATGTTAGAATCTAATATGTTAATCTTTTCAAATTTATTTTTAATATTAAGAAGTATTAATTCTAAGTTTTATTAAAATTTATAAAATTGAAATTAGATTAATAGATGCTAATTATTATATGTTTAACGGAATATTAACTTTTTAATGCCTATAAATATTTATTTAAAAAATGTAAGACAAAACATGTATTTGAAATTTCATTATTGTGTGAACTTAAAGTTCGCATAAATTTTCAACATAATAGGATTTAAAAAAAATTTGCTCTTATGATATGAAATTACAATAAAAATCAATTAGTTGATAATAATACCAAACTAAATCTTGATTTATTAGAGTTATATTAGAGCTATATGTTTAATCACATTAAAAAAAACATGCATATATATAATTATAAAGTGAATATTATTAATTTTTTTTAATAAAATAATTTTTGGAATAAGATTTTAAAGAGAATTTAATCTCTATATTATATTTTGAATAGCAATAATAAAAATATTTAAAGTTTGGGTTTGTAACAAATAAAAAAATACGGGCTTGGATTATACCTTAAAACTGCTTTTGTTAGGTTAAGAGCATGTCTTTCTATAAGGTAAGAAAATAGGTTAAAGCCTACTCCTTTAAGGACCACCAATAAATAATTCAACCAATGATGGTTGTCCCTTTTGCTAGTTTGACAAATTAGTTATGATAGGTTTCCCATTATATATATATATATATCTATCACATTTTAATTTAAAAATGTTAGAAATTTAAGTTAATTTAAACCCTCAACCATTGAAATGGAACCAAAAATATGTTTTATGGAATTATATAAAATATAATTTAAAACTTCAAATATTATATATATCTATAAATTCATAACATTTCAACTTTTTTGAGTTGAATTCTTCAAAAAAAAATTCAAATATATCTAATATTTACAAATTCCTAACTTTCAATTAATATTTTTTATTTAGAAGCTGAGGATATAGAGAAGGTTCCTTATATATGGAAATTACCTTTCTTGTATGTGCAAACATGGGAAAATTTTTAGACATGCATATACAAAAAAATCCAATGTCTAGCTATGTGCATTTACATAAGGCCCTTAATTTCTTAAATGCACCTTTAAATAAGTCGGCCTTGTTGGAAATGTTGTCATTGATGGCAAAGGAGGAAGCAGTGCAAAGGAGACAGGGAGCATAAGAAGAACAGAGGGAGAGTACATTTACAGAGAGAAGGAAACAAAAAGAGAAGCAAGCAACGCAAATGAGACAGGGATCATAAGAATAATAGAGACAGGGCAGTAAAAAGAGAGGCGGACACAACGAATACAAAGGAAGAGATGAAACGGTCGAGCAGAGGAGGCAAAGGTCGAACAGCAGAGACAAAGGCAGAGACAATGAATACAACGAATTATGAATCAAAATGGTAATAAATCTGTGCGTTATAATATGTGGAAGTGCAGTGCAGAAGGTGCTATAATGTTTTGCAGTGAATCGGGGTTTAAGTTACAATTTGAGATCACGGTTTATAGAGCATTCGAAAGAGGAGATTGCACATTTTTCCATGTAATTTCATTCAGTGTTCATTGAGAGGTGAAGTACACAGCTGTTGTGCATAACCAATAAAGAGATGGTTTGATCTCTGTTTAATGAAACTGTGGGCCTTTTTGATATCTGTGTATAATCGGGATTTTGGGTGAATGGAGAAGTTAGAACGAGAATAATACATTTTAGATGTATGCCTTTATAAAGCACAGAAGAGTAGAATGCCATAGGTATAAGTAGCATGAGATTGAAGGGAAAATGTTTGAAACTATTCAATACAATGGAACAGTGAATAGCGTGACCAATTCATGTAATGGACCAGTGTTGTAGAGCCAAATCGAGATCATGGGGGATTGTTACATCTCAACAGAACAATGCAAGGAAAGAATAAACAAGAGCGATGGTGAAGAAGGCGGAACTTCGGTGGCAGAAGCGATGGAGTAAGTATAGCCATGGCACAGTAGAAAAAATCGAAATCGAAGTTATAAAGAATGAAACAGAACCTGGAGTGGGGAGTAACTGGAACCATGAAGGAACAGTAACGACGGTTTGGAACACCCGACGGCTTTCATCGCACCGCTTTTGTGTGGTAAGTGGTTTTCATGAAGTCAGTGCGATCACAGCCATCGGCTGACACGTGGCCTTAAGCGGTTTGGAGAAACCACCCTTATCGTGTGCCATTACGCATTAACTGTTGACTGGGGACTCTGTGCAATATCGACGTACGCTGTCCGATCTGGAGGCAGGTCCATCGAATGGTAGACACACGTCAACTAGCACGGAAGATAACTCAAGGGACGACGCGATAAGCAGCTGGGCCCCAGTTCATCGCATGGCTTCTGAGAGTTAACTTTCATATTGTTTAATTGTGCGATTGCCGTAGGATCGGAGGGTTGGAGCACGAGAGTAGGTGAATCATTGGATCCAAGAAGAGTTGTGTGCACTTTAAGCAAGGTATGTAATGTGTTGTTGTGGGCCCAGATGCTTTGTAACATGATGCTTTGGTTTATTTGGAAGCCAAAAGTTAATAACTGCGATAAAATCAAAGGTTATATATATATATATATATATATCTATATATATATATATATATATATATATAAATATATATATATATATATATATATATATATATATATATATATATATATATATATATATATATATATATATATATATATATATAGCGGCATATAAATATACATATTGTTTGATATGGGCCCAAGACTTTTCGTTCTAATATATGTATTTTAACATTAAAGAGTGAATGCAGTGGTAAAAGTGTAGTGGTCCAGATATGATGTCTGGGCGTAATATAAAGTATTCATTAAGCGGGGTTCAAAGACGATTCATTGAACATTGGTTTTAAAACCTGAGTTATGGGCAAATATTCAAATATTAATTCGAAAAATGATAAGAGGGGTTTTGGCTATGGTTTTTCACCATAAGTTTAATTAGACAACTTTTGTATGTAAAATGACTACATCCATGAAATGGGCTTTTACCACATATTTGAAATAGGCGCATACAGAAGAGTTGAAAGCCGGGTTGATTGGGTTCTTTATATATGAGAGCATATTATATGCGCGAGTGCTGCAACTATGGGTTCATAATCAGTTATTAATGGTGGAGAAGTCTTCATGGTAGGGATTTGTAAGAAGATATTTCACGTAATTAATTTACCCTGTATCATAAAACAGGTATATATGCAACAGATACACAAGTACAGTGAACTTGGAGAATATGGACCTGACAGAGGTAAACAGAGATTGCAGAGTTGAAGAGATGCACAACAAAGGGATTCAAAAGTGCAGTGAACAGGTGGAATATGCAGAAGACAGTGAACAAAGTATGCAGGACAGTTGCATGACTGCTACAGAAAGGACAAAACCAGCAAGCCAAGGGTTGAGCGAAGTTTATGTATTGAAACTGAAAATGTAAATGTTTTAATTGTTCTTATATTGTTTGTGATGCAAAGGAAAGTATCCCAAGGAAAAGAAAAATCCCATTGTAACATTGAAATTTGTACATATTATTATATTTTTAATGAGTTGGACAAAGAAATGAGAAGGCAGAAGTCAAAAAGTCATGGTTGTTCACTCCAAATTCCTTGTGAAATAAAATAGTCACGTGATGAAATCTATATATAACATCAACTTGATATGCATAAAAAATTTAGAGAGAGTAAGGATAGAGAATGCAATGTATAGAAGATTGAGGCAGAGAAGATAAGGAAGAGAGGAGAAGAAAGAGATGCTATAGAACAGAGCTGATATCTGAGGTAAATCAACAAAAATTTCTTTTGATAAATTGAGGAAGTTGGAGCTTCCCTATCAAGTTGAAGCTTGATAGCTGTCAGTTGTAGCTGACTGAGGTTGGAGCCTCCTGTAGGTTGGTGCCTGCAGAAAATTGAAGGGAGTTGGAGCTTCCTTGCAAGTTGTAACTTGCAGAATTGAGGTTGGAGCCTCCTGTAGGTTGGTGCCTGTAGAAAAACAGTGGTGAGAGGGAGTTGGAGCTTGCCTTTGCATCACAACAATAATAAGATGTGGTTTTCTCCCTTTATGGGTTTCCACTTATATCTGCTGTCTCTATCTGTGTTGCCTGTGTATTGAGATGATTTACCAAATCTGCTTAATGTTTGCTGCTCTCATAATAAGTTTGATGTCACATTAATTTAATACTTGCTGCAACATATTAAGACTATTCATATACTAAGGTTGATTATAAAAGTAAGCTGTAAATAAGCTGATGAAAAATTTAAAAAGCTCATGTATGTGTTAAACTGATTCACCCCCCCTCTCAGTTTAACAATTAGTATAAGAGCCAAGTTCCTTTTATACTAGTTTAACCACTGAAAGGAGATCCTAGGCCTCCAATATGGCTAGTCAGGAAGGAAGCTCAACCAATAAAGCCCCTTTATTCATTGGTACTAATTATGCCTTATGGAAAATCAGAATGAGAGCATACATAATGTCTCTAGGAATAGAGGTATGGGCTGCTGTAGAATTTGGATATGCCCCAAAGGCAACTGACCCAGAAAGAGAAGCTAAACAAGAATTTGTAGCAAATGCAAAGGCCATGAATGCAATCTTAAGTGGACTTTGTGAGGCTGAATTTATCAAAATAATGCACAGTAAGACTGCTAAAGATATGTGGGACACACTAGAGAATATCCATGAGGGAAATAAAAAGGTAAATATTGCCAAAATTCAAGTATATAGAGCCCAGTTTGAAAATTTAAAAATGAATGATGATGAAGATATTGGAAGTTTCTTCTTAAGAGTTGCAGGAATTTTTAACAATATGAAAGCTCTTGGAGAAACCATACCAGAAAGTATAATTGTGCAAAATGTTCTAAGATCTCTTCCATCCAGGTTTAATCCCAAGGTGTCTACAATAGAAGAAATATCTGATTGGGAGACCTTGACCATGAACCAACTACTTGGAAATCTAACAGCATATGAGATGAGGCTCCCACAGAAGAAGCCAAGTACGAGGGAGGTAGCCTTTAAAACAGAAAATAAGAAAGAAGAAGAGGAAGACATATGCTCTTGCTCGGATGAAGAAGAGGCTAAATTTGTCAAGAAACTGGATAGAGGCTCCGGTAAATACAAAGGTAAACTTCCTTTCAAATGCTTTAACTGTGGAAGAGTTGGACACTATGCTGCTAAGTGTCCTCACAAGAAAGTAAGGAATCAAGCTCAAGAATCAGAGAAAGATACATCAAAGAACTGGCAGAAAGGAAATAATTTCAGCAGAAAATCCTTCTATGCTCAACAAGACAGTAGTACATCTGAAGACTCAGATGAACCCTCAAGTGAAGAAGGAACCTCTGAATTTTTATTGATGGCCATAGAAGAACTTGAAGGACTCTTGCTAGAAGATGAAGAGGAAGAAGGTGAAGTCGACCTTGAGGGGGAGCTAAGAAGTGCCCTGGAGGAGATTGATAGAATCAAACTGAAGTGCAGAAAACAAAAGGACATCCTCCTCAAGTATGTAAGAGAAGAGAAAAATTCAGAAGTCCTCATGCAGCTGAAGGTAGGGCTTGAAGAAGCCAAGAAGATAGAAGATATGTTACTTCAACAAATCAAGGAGAAAACTCAGGAACAAGAGAATTTGGAAGAAGAAGTAGTATGTCTGAGTAAGAAATTAGAAAATGCTCAGAGGAAAGTGTCTACAAATTCCTCTCAAACAACAAGATCTAGTAAGTTGAACGAAATTCTGGATGCTTAAATTTCTCCTGTTATAAAAACTGGACTAGGCTATGAAGGAGAATCAAGTAAAAGCAATGAAAAGGAAAACAAAATTATTATTTTTGTAAAAGTAGAAAAGGCTGATGAAGCAGCTCAAACAATTCCAACAAAAGAAGAAACATGTAATGAGAAAGATAGGGATCAGAAGAAACCTCTAGTAACAAAGAATTCAATAAATACTAAGACAACATAAAAAGGATCATATACCCCTAAGTACGTCAAATTTGGAAGCCATGAAAGGAGATTCTTCCCTCCTATGAAGAATGCCACTTGTTATTTCTGCCACAAGCTAGGACACATTGCTGCATATTTTCATGCAAGGAGGAGTAATTCAAACCAGCAAAAGATGCAAACAGTGAAGAGACTGTCTAAAGCAAACAAATGGAGAAGACAACCTTACATCAGGTATGCAAATAGTTTCTATGGTTACTGTTTTTATTGTAAGTAATTTGGCCATAAAATCATTGAGTGTAGAAAGTATGGACAAATATTGATGTTCAACACCTCAAGGAGGTTTATGAATCAAAGAAATTTATTTCATACTCACAATTCTGCAAAAATTATGATCAAATGTTGTGTATGCAATCAAGTTGGACATATGCCTTCCAAATGTCCTCTCAGAAGATGTAGTTCATCACCTCACAAAAGATACCAAACAAAAGGGTGCTTCCAAATTGGATAAATAAAGGTGAATAAATGTGACTTGGCTCCTTTGCTCAGAGGTGCTGGTGAAGCTGGCGGAACGGCATCCGCAGGTCACGCTGCAGCTGAAGCAGGGCAAAGTTTATAGCACAAGTGAAAAGTAAAATGTTACTTTTCGAAATGATAAATTAGTAAAAATAAAGAGAGAAAAATTTCAAATCCTCTCTGAACAATGAGAGGAAAGGCCCAAGATGTACTATTTTTAGATGAGGTACAGAAGAAAATTTTACAGTGTCGAGTCAAATGTGTGATAAAAGTACAGCAGAAGTTATTTTAGAGCACGAATTGTGAGAAGTCGAGATCAAGCATCACGAGTATAACTCTTTGCTCAAAGGAGTTCAGAATGTTCAGAAACAGAGAGTAATGTTTACATTGTGAAAGAGGAAGATGAAGCATGTCATCTTAGCAAACTTGAGGAGTCATGGTTATGGCATAAAAGGTTGGGACATCTTAGCTTCTATCACATCAGCAGACTAAGCAAGAAGAAAGCTGTCAGAGACATTCCAGAAATAAAAAGGCCTTCTAATACCATATGCAAACCTTGTTATCTGGGCAAACAAACTCGCACATCATTTAAGGCAAAAGATGAGTTATCAACAAGACCTGCACATGGACCTGTGTGGGCCTGCAAGAACTAAAACACCAAGTGGAGAATCCTACTTCATGCTGATAATATATGATTTCTCCAGAATGACATGGGTTGCATTTCTCAAGAATAAATCGAAAGCTCTGGAAAAATTCAAAATATTCAAAGCCTTAGCAAAAAATCAGACAAGATGAAAGCTAAAATGCATCAGATCAGATAGAAGAGGTGAATTCACTGATTATGACTTTGCAGACCTATGCAATGAACATGGCATAAAGCAACAATTTACTATTGCAAGGACACCTTAGTAGAATGGAGTAGCAGAGAGACAAAATAGATCTGTACAACAAATTGCCAGAGCCATGATGCAAGAGAGTAATATTCCTTAAACCTTCTGGGTAGAAGCAGTACACACAGTGGTGCATATCCTTAATAAAGCTCACTTAAGGCCAAGCAGTGAAAAGACTCCCTATGAACTATGGCATGGGAAACTAGCTTCAATCAAACATTTTAGAATCTTTGGAAGCAAGTGTTACATAAATAATAATGATGAAAATCTTGGGAAATTTGATGCAAGAGCAGATGAAGGGATATTTCTAGGATATACTTCCAAAAGTAAAGGGTACAGGTGCTACAACAAGACTCTTCGAAAAATAGTAGAAAGCATTGACGTGAGATTTGATGAAGAACTTCCAAACAATACAAGAGATACAGACTGCAGCTATCCATCAGACAACCATGAAGAAGAAAACCAAGATGATGATGAAACAGGCAAGACAACAGAAGATGCTGAACTGAGATCGAAATCCCCATTAAGATACACTTAGCAGAACCACCCAGAAGATCAGATCATTGGAGACAAGAGAGTAGGGGTCCAGACAAGAAGGCAGCTAACTGAATAGACAGAAGAGGTATACATAGCCATGTTATCACAAATAGAGCCAAAGGAATTTGAAGAAGCCAGCAAGAACAAGTCTTAGGTGAATGCTATTAATGAAGAATTGGACCAAATTGAGAAGAAAAATACCTGGGAACTAGTTCCTAGAACCATTGAGAAAAATTCCATAGGCTGAAAATGGGTATTCAAAAATAAAATGAATGAGGAAGGACATGTAGTCAGGAATAAAGCCAGAATTGTTTGCAAAGGATATTCACAAATCGAAGGACTTGATTACGATGAAACATTTGCCCCTGTAGCCATAATGGAAGCCATCAGAATGTTTTTGGCCTTTGCATGCTACTAAGACTTCAAGGTATATCAAATGGATGTAAAATCTGCTTTTCTGAATGGAGATCTAGGAGAAGAAGTCTACACAGAACAACCATAAGGTTTCTCTTTAACAGACAAAGAAGACTATGTGTGCAGACTGAAGAAGGCTCTATATGGACTGAAACAGGCTCCTCATGCTTGGTACTCAAGACTAGATAAGTATTTGCAAAAACAAGGCTTTAAGAGAGGTGGAGTAGACAACAATCTATACATAAAAGCCCATGAAAATGAACTCCTGATTTTTGTAGTATATGTTGATGACATTATGTTTGGAAGAAACAAAGATGAACTAGCAAAAGGGTTTGCTGAGGAGATGAAATTAGAGTTTGAGATGTACATGATTGGAGAGCTCAGTTTCTACTTAGGACTTCAAATTCAGCAAAAGAACACAGGTACATTCATCTAATAGGAAAAATACTTAAAAGAAATGTTGAAAAAGTTCAAAATGGAGGACTGCAAACCTGTGTCAACTCCCATGATCACGGGATGCAAGTTGTGTGCTGATGATGGATTTGTTGATATAGATCAAAAACTCTACAGATCCATGATAGGAAGTCTGATGTATCTGACAGCATCAAGACCAGACATCATGCTAGCAGTAGGACTAGTGGCTAGATATCAAGTAGCACCTAAACAAAATCACCTTCTTGCAGTCAAAAGAATATTCAGATATCTACAAGGAGCTACACAGTATGGGCTTTGGTATCCTAAAGGAAAAAGCTTCACTTTGACAACATACACAGATGCATATTGGGCCAGCTGTGTGGATGACAGGAAAAGCACAAGTGGAGGTGCATTCTATCTAGGAGAAATTCCGGTGGCATGGTTAAGCAAGAAACAAACATATATCTCTCTATCTACAGCATAAGTAAAATATATAGCAGTAGCAACATGTTGTACACAAGTCATGTGGATGAAGCAAACCCTCAAAGACATGAAGGTAAGCATTGATGAACCTATCTCAATCAAATGTGATAATACAAGTGCTATAAGTATATCAAAAAATCTTGTGCTTCATTTAGAAACTAAACATATCCCAATCAAGTATCATTTTCTCTGAGAACAAGTGGCTCAGAAGGTAGTAAAGCTGGAATATGTACCAACAAAAGAACATACAACAGATATATTTATCAAACCTCTTGCTAGAGAATCATTTGAATATTTGAGAGATAGACTAGGGGTAGTATCTGTAGATGCTAGTATCTGATATGAAGAGAAAGCACATATTCAGGGGGAGAACAGAAACTAAAATATCATTCTAGGGGGAGATCAGCTAGCAAGGGAAGCATGACACAGGTCAAATGCGAGAGTTGAAAGCACAGTGAAAAATGAGCAACCCCTTTCCATTGATGTGAAAGGGGGAGGAAGAGCAAGCAATAGAAGAAAGGGTCCTAAAAGGCAAACAAAGGAAGTGTATGCCATCAATTCCAAAGGGGGAGACTGTTGGAAATTTTGTCATTGATGGCAAAGGAGGAAGCAGTGCAAAGGAGATAGGGAGCATAAGAAGAACAGAGACATGGA
Source organism: Pinus albicaulis (assembly GCA_034641835.2). Classification (NCBI taxonomy): domain Eukaryota; kingdom Viridiplantae; phylum Streptophyta; class Pinopsida; order Pinales; family Pinaceae; genus Pinus; species Pinus albicaulis. The sequence goes on along the minus strand of CM076570.1, from coordinate 97,902,819 downwards.
AGTAAAAAGAGAGGCGGAGACAACGAATACAGAGGAAGAGATGAAATGGTCGAGCAGTGGAGGCAGAGGTCGAGCAGTAGAGACAGAGGTAGAGACAGCGAATACAGCGAATTATGAATCAAAATGGTAATAAACCCATGCGATATAATATGTGGAAGTGCAGTGCAGAAGGCACTATAATGGTTTGCAGTGAATCAGGGTTTAAGTTACAATTTGAGATCATAGTTTATAGAGCATTCGAAAGAGGAGATTGCACATTCTGCCGTGTAATTTCATTCAGTATTCATTGAGAGGTGAAGTACACAGCTGTTGTGCATAACCAATAAAGAGAGGGTTTGATCTATGTTTAATGAAACTGTGGGCCTTTTTGATATCTGCGTATAATCTGGATTTTGGGTGAATGGAGAAGTTAGAACGAGAATAATACATTTCAGATGTATGCCTTGACGAAGCACCGAAGAGTAGAATGCCATAGGTATAGGTAGCACGAGATTGAAGGGAAAAGGTTCAAAACTATTCGATACAATGGAATAGTGAATATCGTGGCCAATTCATGTAATGGACCAGCGTTTTAGAGCTAAATGGAGATCATGGGGGATTGTTACATCTCAACGGAACCATGCAAGGAAAGAATAAACAAGAGCGATGGTGAAGAAGGCAGAACTTCAGTGGCAGAAGCGATGGAGTAAGTATAGCCATGGCACAGTAGAAAAAATTGAAATCGAAGTTATAAAGAATGAAACGGAACCTGGAGTAGGGAGTAACCGAAACCATGAAGGAATAGTAACGATGGTTTGGAACACCCGACGGTTTTCATCGCATCACTTTTGTGCGGTAAGTGGTTTTCGTGAAATTAGCGCGATCACAGCCATCGGCTGACACATGGCCTTAAGCGGTTTGGAGAAACCACCCTTATCGCATGCCATCATGCATTAACTGTTTATTGGGGACTCCACGCGATATCGACGTATGCCGTCTGATCTGGAGGTGGGTCCATCGAATGGTAGTCTCACGTCAACTAGCATGGAAGATAACTCAAGGGACAATGCGATAAGTGGTTGGGCCCCAGTTCATCGCATGACTTCTGAGAGTTAAATTTCATATTTTTTAATCGTGCGATTGCCGTAGGATCGGAGGGTTGGAGCACAAGAGCAGGTGAATCATTGGATCCAAGCGAAGTTGTGTGCACTTTAAGCAAGGTACGTAATGTATTGCTATGGGCCCAGATGCTTTGTAACATGATGCTTTGGTTTATTTGGAAGCCAGAAGTTAATAACTGCGATAAAATAAAAGGTTATATATATATATATATATATATATATATATATATATAGATATATATATTACTGCTGGGTTTTTAATATAAGTCCGCGGCACGTTAATGTTGTAACCTTTGAAGTGGGGAGAATATATATATATATATATATATAGCGGCATATATATATACATTGTTTGATATGGGCCCGAGAATTTTTGTTCTAATATATGTATTTTAACATTAAAGAGTGAATGCGGTGGTAAAAGTGCAATGGTTCAGATATGAAGTCTAGGCATAATATAAAGTATTCATTAAGCAGGGTTCAAAGACGATTCATTGACCATTGGTTTTAAAACCTGAGTTATGGGCAAATATTCAAATATTAATTCGACAAATGATAAAAGAGGTTTTGGCTATGGTTTTTCACAATAAGTTTAATGAGACAGCTTTTGTATGTAAAATGACTGCATCCATGAAATGGGTTTTTACCACAGATTTGAAATAGGCGCATACAGAAGAGCTGAAAGCTAGGTTGATTGGTTTCCTTATATATGAGAGCATATTATATGCGTGAGTGCTACAGTTATGGTTTCATAATCAGTTATTAACGGTGGAGAAGTCTTCATGGTAGGGATTTGTAAGAAGAGTTTTCACGTAATTAATTTACCATGTATCATAAAACATGTATATATGTAGTAGATACACAAGTACAGTGAACTTGGAGAATATGGACCTGACAGAGGTAAACAGGGATTTCAGAGTTGAAGAGATGCACAACAAAGGGATTCAAAAGTGTAGTGAACAGGTGGAATATGCAGAAGACAGTGAACAAAGTATGCAGGATAGTTGCATGATTGCTACAGAAAGGAAAAAACTACCAAGCCAAGGGTTGAGTGAAGTTTATGTATTGAAACTTAAAATTTAAATGTTTTTATATTGTTTGTGATGCAAAGGCAAGTATCCAAAGGAAAAGAAAAATCCCATTGTAACATTGAAATTTGTACATATTGTTATATTTTAAATGAGTTGGACAAAGAAATGAGAAGGCAGAAGTCAAAAAGTCATGGTTGTTCACTCCAAATTCCTTGTGAAATACAAACAGTCATGTGATGAACTCTATATATAATATCAACTTGATATGCATAAAAAAGTTAGAGAGAGTAAGGATAGAGAATGAAAAGTATAGAAGATTGAGGCAGAGAAGATAAGGAAGAGAGGAGCAGAAAGAGATGCTACAGAACAGAGCTAATATCTGAGGTAAATCAGCAAATATTTCTTTTGATAAATTGAGGAATTTGGAGCTTCCCTATCAAGTTGAAACTTGATAGCTGTCATTTGTAGCTGACTGAGGTTGGAGCCTGCTTTAGGTTGGTGCCTGCAGAAAATTGAAGGGAGTTGGAGCTTCCTTGCAAGTTGTAGCTTGCAGAATTGAGGTTGGAGCCTCCTGTAGGTTGGTGCCTACAGAAAAACAGTGGTGAGAGGGAGTTGGAGCTTGCCTTTGCATCACAACAATAGTAAGATGTGGTTTTCTCCCTTTATGGGTTTCCACTTATATCTGTTGTCTCTATCTGTGTTGCCTGTGTGCTGAGATGATTTACCAAATCTGCTTAATGTTTGTTGCTCCCATAATAATTTTGATGTCACATTAATTTAATACTTGCTGCAACATATTAATATTTTTCATATACTAAGGTTGATTATAATATTAAGTTGTAAATTAGCTGATGAAAAATTTAAAAAGCTCATGTATGTGTTAAACTGATTCACCCCCCCCTCTCAGTTTAACTAAGAATTCAACAGGCCTTTATATATATATGTATATACACAAAGTGATTTTTAATATGTGCATTCATATAATAATGCTTCCATAAATGTGCATTTATTGATGTGGGCTTCAATATATATGCACATACAGTTAAGTTATCTTTTCTATGTGTGTGCCTCTGTATATACACATTTACAAGTGCAGAATATGTGTATGTGCATGTACAAAAACATGTATATGTGTATGTGTGAATAATTTCATCTTTGTTGTTGATGGTGGTGGTCATAATCCTTTTGCTTCTCCTTCTCCCATCAAAATTGTGATTAATAAGCATTTGAAGATGATATTATGCTCTCACCCTCCCGCATTTCAATTCTTTTAAAAAAAACTCATGGTAGAGTTTTAAATTTTGGGAAACCCACCAAATTTGAAATATTATAAGGTGAAAATATGACATGAATGTGTGTAAGTGGACATATAATTCTCCACCTACATTAACTACACTGGGTCACAACATTTAAGTTTTCTTCATTAACTACACTAGGCTATTGAATTTAAATTTTCTTGGAAAATGTTATCTGGAAAAGGTTTTATATAATCCATGGCTTATGGTAGCCATGACTATATGAAAGGATAGGAAACTAGTCAAAGTGATAATAAGTGGGTATACTTTGATGTTCAAGTTAAAGAGATTCAATGTAGAGTCCCATACTAATCATTGGATCTTTGCATGGTGGTTATAAAATGCCCATTGGGAGGGAAAACAACTAGCTAGTTGTAGATGAAAATTAGATGAGTTGGGTAGCTTATTTTAATTAGGCAAGGATAGATAAACCTACAATGTAATCAATGTTGATGTTGGTGTATACGAATCTTTGCATTTTTCTTATCAAAGTTATTTTTGATATCTTGCATCCAAGCCATGTAAATTTTCATTGAAATGAATGAAAAGAAAGAATCAATCTAGAAAATATTTGGGAGTCCATAGAATACCTTAGGGCCATTATGTAATTGATATTCAAAATCCCTTTACCAAAGAGAGGCACTAGCTCATCATTCTTAACATATTCAAGGAGGTAGGCATGGCCATAAAGGAAGAGAATTATATTTGGGTCTTCAAATATCATTACAAGTTTTTGATGCATGTCAGGAAATTGTGGGTAAGGAGAGGAAATAATAAGATATAAATTGATAGGCACCATTGCAATCAAATCATATATGTTCCACAAAGGGCATGATTTCATACATTTGAATATATAGAAGTGGTGTTTCATATAGCTGCATACAAGGAATCCATATTATAGAGAAGTGAGAATATATATATATGTGCATATAGATAGGTCACAATTATGTAGCATGTCGACATTTATGGAATAAGGCTTCCATATATGCACATATGCATAATTCACCTTCCTTCTATATGTAAACATGGAATTATTTCTTGATATATGAATATACAAAAATAAATGTATGTATATATGCATTTATGGAAGGTTTCTTCTTCCCTAAATGCACATATACATAAGTGGCCCTCCATATATATATGCATATACATAAAATGCTTATACACATTTGCATTCACATAAGTCTACTTCCATAAGTTCACATTTACAAAAGTGGACCTCAATGTATACACATATACATAAGCCAACTTATCTGTATATTCATTGTGGTAAACACACATTTACAAATGTCATCTTATATATGTGCATGTATAAAAGCCAACTTCCCTATATGTGCATTTATAGAAGTAGGATTATGTATATGCACATATTGTTGCACGTAGTGTTGTCATTGATTTCAAAGGGGGTGTATAAAATAGCAGCAGTATTGCTTATGGGGCAAAGGAAGAAATTGTTAGGAAAAATACTGAGAGGGTGGGGGGTGAATTAGTATTTAGATCTGACTAAATTTTTTTTTATCAGAGATCTTATTTTAATTCTTTACTTAGATTATTGCATCATTCATTTATAAGTAGTAAGTATGTGCAGTAATAATAGAATTAGCCATCATACATAAGCAACACACATGAACACCAATATTTAAGGTGGAAACCCAATTTGGGAGAAAACCACCGTTGTTGTCGTCTCTGTCTTCAATATTTATTATAAATAAATCTTCTTACAATTTTTGTGCTGGTGCAGACTTATACCAGCACGTAGGCACCCACTTACAGAAGGCTACAACCTTCTCTCGTTCTCCAGTCACTACTGGAAGGGAGCTCCAACCCCCTGAATTTAACACTAGCTTGTATTGCCAGAAAGCTTCCACTTTCATGATGAAGACTTCAACCCTCAGATCCACCAAATTTCTTCATCAGACTTGCGTCAAGTCTACATAATTTCTTTGCAGATCTTCCTGGAGATTCATCATTTCTAGATCTAGAGATCTTTAACCTTCATCAACTCCATAGGTGCATTATAGATTCAGCTTTTTCAGAAAACATATTTCAATCATGCAGATATCTCTTAAAGAGATTTATTCATTAACAACCCCTCAACATGCACACCTCGTACTATAATCCTCTTCTCCTTATATAGTTTTATCCTTTATCAATACCATGATTCAAAACCACCCAACCGCTAATGGTATTCCTGGACGGGATCAATTAGATAATCCAACGGGGTCTACACAAGCCCCAAACAATTTCTCATTGAACTATTTTCTTGGTTTTGGAAATCAGATAATTAATATAAGGCTTATTAATATCTCAATCTGAGATTGAGATATTAATCCAACTTTCTTCTTTAGTAAATACCTTCCTAAGGCATACAAAAATTCTCTTTTAATATCAACCAACATATTAAAAAAATAATCCAAATTGGAACCCCAACCTACGTTCTTCCATATACACTAATGCATATTCATAACATGAATCGACCCAGAGGTAATTTTTATCTCCGACATATAATATTATAGCCAAGGTTAATAAACATTTGACTTCGAGCCCCACGTATATGATCAATAGTCCAATCAAATTCCCGCACCATACTTTGGTTAACCTTCGCGCATCTTCTTCATACGACTGTCGTCCGATGGCTTCCCTCCAAATCGACGGTGCTCATTAATATCGCGCGGCCTCCTTGGTCAATCATTAACATGCGATGGCACGCAGTGATGGCTGTTTTGGAACTTCGCCCGATGCTACGTGTCGACTGTTCTATGGAATTGCTCCCGATTCTCAAATACCACTTTCGCTGCAAAGGTGGTGCGATAAAAACCACTTCCAGCCTTAAACCACGTTCATTGTTCATTCGAAAGGTTCTGCCCCTCTACTCCAGGTTCCGTCTGTGTACTTTCGCCAATTCGTTTCTTTGCGTTATTAGATCATACAACCACAATACTGTTATACAGCTCCGATGAAATCCTTACGAACTGTTCGACTCGGTTCTCTGCATGCATTCGATCCACCATTTGGAACATAGATAAACACCTTACTCCATAATACAGAGGGTTATCACACGATGGTTTATTGTCTACCAGTCAGGATACATATTCGACCATATTAACATTGGTACCTCTAACTGTATACAGAGTACCATCACACCCAACACCGGGTTTCTTAACTATCACTGATTTCTGAGTTCTTCATACAGTCATTATTTGTAACCTTTGTTAGAGAGTTGCCATCAAGGACAATCAATTCAATACCAGAAACATATTGCCAACAATCTAATCCTTTGGACTTGATGGCAACCATGACCAGAAATACATTCAACAATATTCTCCCGGCCCTTTGACATCAAGGGCAAAGGATAGATCAGGATCATTTGTACCGACAATACCATGCTCCCCCTGAGATCATGCTGCATCTTCAATAATATTTAATGAAATAACATAAATGACTTGTACACTCAAGATCACATATTCTCAAGGATGAGATCAGATTACAACAAATAATTAGAATTCCAACAATCCATTCTTTCCCTATGACCAATGCTCCCCCTTAGCCTGTGCATCCTGAACACTTTCAACGGGAGCGTATCCAATTTAATCTTCTAAATTTAAGCAGATCTGATCTTTTGCATGGCAAAGACTACTCCTAGATTTTGTCTGAGATATTCGAATGCTTCCCTGGGTAAAGGTTTGGTAAATATATCAGCAACTTGTTCTTTGGAGGGAACATACTCCAAATTCACCTTTTGTTCAAGCACTTGTTCTCGTAAGAAGTGATACTTGATGGGAATGTTCTTGGTCTTGGAATGCATAACAGGATTCTTTGAAATACTGACGGCACTTGTATTATCACACATAATGGAGATAGGAGGTGAACATTTTATTTGAATGTCTTGTGAGGTTTGCATCATCCAAAGAAGTTGAGTGCAACATGATGCGGCAGCCACATATTATGTTTCTGCTGTAGATAAGGCAATAGAGCTTTGCTTCTTGCTGAACCAAGATACTAACTGGGGCCCCATATAGAATGCACCACCACTAGTGCTTTTCCAATCATCAACATTTCCAGCCCAATCTGCATCAGTGTAAGCATGAAGTGTAAGATCAGAATTCTTTGGATACCATAGTCAAAAGTCTTGAGTTCCTTATAGATATTTGAATATTATTTTCACAGCCTGAAGGTGAGACTCTTTTGGATTAGCTTGGAATTTTCCAACAATCCCAACTACATGCATAATGTTTGGTCTTGTCCCAGTGAGATAAAGTAGACTTCCTATCATAGATCTGTATTCTGGTTGATTCACCATGGGGGAATCATCATTAGAACTGAGATTACATCCGGTTATCATTGGTGTACTTACAGGTTTGCAATCTTCCATGCCATACTTTTTCAAGATTTGCTTAAGATATTTTGCTTGTGATAAGAATATGCCATCTGTTGTTTGTTGTACTTGCAAGCCAAGAAAGAATGTTAGTTCCCCAAGTAAAGACATTTCAAATTCTTGCTGCATATCAGAAGCAAATTTCTGACTCATAGACTCTTCATTACTTCCAAAAATGATATCATCAATATATACAACCACAATCAATAGTTTATCATTTTCATTTTTTGTGTATAAGTTGCTGTCAGCAGACCCCTTTAAAAATCCTTGTTGATGAAGATATTTGTCAAGATGATAATACCATGCCCTTGGAGCTTTTTTGAGACCATATAGAGCCTTTTTAAGTCTGCAAACAAGATTTATATCATTTCCCAAAATGAATCCTTCTGGTTGTTCTATATAAACCTCTTCTTCTAGATCACCATTGAGAAAAGCAGATTTAACATCCATTTGATAAACTTTGATTTGTTGGAAGCTTGAAAAAGTAAGAAACATTCTTATGGCTTCAAGTCTAGCTACAGGAGAAAAAGTTTCTTCAAAGTCTATACCTTCTTGTTGAGCATACCCCTTGCAGACAAGTCTAGCTTTATTTCTTATAACCTCCCCATTCTCATTTAACTTGTTTTTGAATATCCATTTAGTTCCAATGACATTTTTGTCATGAGGTCTTGGTACTAATTCCCAAGTGTGATTCTTTTCAATTTGATCAAGCTCTTCATTCATGGCTTGAATCCAACATTCATCTTTGCTAGCTTGATTGAAATTTTGTGGTTCAATAGTGGATAGAAATGCCAGATAGCTAGAAGATCCCACAAGAGTCCTTCTTGTTTGTACACTTGATCCCTTTTCTCCCAAAATTTGAGATTCTGGATGATTCTTTTGAACATATCTGGATGGAGCTTTTTCAGATAAATCATCTTTGGGTTCTTCATTGGGTTCACTGTCTATATCATTCCTATTTGATGTAGAAGGATATATGTCATCATCATCTTCATCTATTGTTTGTTTTTCTTCTTTTGGAGCTGCAGGAGACTCATCAATAACAACATCAATACATTCAACAATCTTCCGAAGTCTTTTATTGTAACCAAGAAATATTCCTTCATCTGCTCTGGGTTCAAACTTGCCAAGTTTTTCATCATTATTTTTGATAAAGCATTTGCTCCCAAAAAATCTAAAGTGCTTTACAGTGGGAGGATTGCCATACCATAGTTCATATGGAGTTTTATCACTGTTTACACGAACATGTGCCTTGTTAAGAATATTTACCGCTATATGTGCTGCTTCTCCCCAAAATGTGTCAGGTGTTCCGGAATCATCAAGCACATCTCTAGCCATTTGTTGAATGGTTATATTCATTCTTTCTGCTATGCCATTTTTTTGTGGAGTTCCAGCTACAGAAAACTGTCTTTTTATGCCATGTTGTTCACAAAATTCAAGGAATTCATCTGATGTATATTCTCCTCATTGATCAGATCTAAGACACGATTTTCAGATCTAATTCATTTTCAACCACTGCTTTGAAGATCTGAAATTTCTCAAATGCTTCATCTTTGTGTTTAATCAACCCAATCCAACACAATCTAGAGAAATCATCAATAAATAAGATATAGTATTGTTCACCACGTGGTGACTTTTTCTTCACAGGTCCACATATGTCAATATGAATGAGTTCAAGAGGCTTACTTGATGAACCTTCCTTGGCATTAAATTGCACTCTAGTTTGCTTACCGAATTGGAAAGATTTGCATATGATACTTTTAGGTGGTGTAATATTGGGAAGATCACGAACAGCTTTAAGTCTGCTTAATTTGTTGATTTGAGAGAAGCTCAGATGGCCCAACCTTCTATGCCATAGCCAGTTTTCTGAAGATTTACTCATGTAACATTGTTCTTTGCAGTTCTTTAATACATACAGATTTCTTGGAGTTTTGTTTACTTTTATAATTGTTTTACCTATATCAAGATCACGTACCACACATTCTTTTGAACTAAGACAACTTCAATCCCTTGATCACACATTTGACTTACACTTAACAGGTTATGCTTTAATCCATCCACATACATGACATTATTAGCTTTCACCTTTTCTTTTATAAAAACAGATCCTTTTCCCTTAATGAAAGTAGGAGTATCATTTCCAAATGTAACATTCTTTTCCTTTTCTAGAGCACTATATGCAAGAAGTTTGTTTTTGTCATCTGTCATGTGTTTTGAGCATCCACTATCAATGTACCATTGATTTTATTCTCCTTATGTAAATAAAGCTATGCCACAATTTTCAACCTATAATTCCTTCTTTTTCCATGCTTTGGAGCTTGAAGGAAGATGCTCTTTTGGCTAGACTTTGCTCCTGCATTCAGATTCTTCATGGCCAAAGTTATTGCAATAAGCACATTCAAATTCATTTTGAAGAGGAGAAAAGTTGTTATATGTATTCTTCTTTGTTCCAATATCAATCCTTTTCTTTCTTGCTTCTCTTGTCATGCTGGTTTTATATGCAACACATTGAGAAAATTTATGACCAAAATTGTGACATGAGTAACATTGTCCATTGAAGAAGAAATTTCTGCGATCATAAAATATTCTACTTGAATTTACTTGTTGATTGGTGTTTCTTTGAAAGGTACTCCTGTTAGTGTTCTTCGAATTGAGATGGTCATGCTTTATCTATACAGACTCTTTATTCCCTTGTTGTGGGGCAGAATGTTGTGTACTGGTTGTAGCTGCTTTCAGATAATTTGGTGCTGAAGCCTAACAAGATTCTCCGATATATCCAATACCTGTATTTAGAAGAGGAGAACGTTGTACCTTGATAATCTCATCTAAGGTTTGAAATCCTTTAGAAAATCTAAGATTCAAAGTCTCTACTTTCTCAATTTATTTTCTTAGACTTACTATTTCACATTCTAATTTCTCATTATGTTTCTCCTTTTCTTGAAGCTGTTTTTTTAGAGTCTCTATGGATATTTTACTTTATTCTAAACATATTTTGAGTTGATTGATTTCATCAAAAAGATCATTGTCCTCTAAATCATCCATAAAAGTATCCTTTTCTTCTCTAGACTCCTTTTCAAATGCCATGAGAAGTCTAAGATCTTGTTCACATTCTTCCTCACTGTCTAATAACCCATCACTGTCTTCATGAGTATAGTAACTTTTTCTAGTGCTAAACCGATTCTTATTCCTTCTTGCTACTTCCTTTCCTTTTTCATGTACTTCTTTGTGAGGACACTTAGCAGCATAATGACCAACTCTTCCACAAGCAAAAAATTTGAAAGGAAGCTTACCTCTAAACCATCCTGTACCAAGTTGGAGTTTCTTTAAAAAATTTACCTCATCTTCTTCTGAGATATACCTTGATCCTTCTGTCTCTTGTACTTCTTTCCCTTTTGTAGAAGCTCTAAAGATGGCTTCTTTGACTTTAGATGGTCCTCCTCTTCTCATCTCATATGCAATTAGTATGCCATGAAGTTGCACCACAGTAAGATTTTGAAGATCCTGCTTTTCTTCAAGAGAAGAAACTTTTGACTCAAATTTTGTCGTTAGTGATCTTAAAAATTTCTCAAACAAAGTAGACTCGGTTATTGTTTCTCCCAGATTTCTCATACGGTTTACAATATCATCAAGACGTAAAAATAAATTAGCAATTCTCTCCTCATTATGCGTTTTTAGGTTCTCATATTGAATTCTAAGAGTTTGGAGTTTAGCACTTTTTACCTTTGCATCACCTTCATAACTTTGAATGATTTTGTCCCATATTTCCTATGCTGTATTTAGCTGCATGACTTTGACAAATTATGATTCAGTTAGACTTCCCAATAGAGCATTAACCGCCTTTGCATTTGTTTCATAATTGTTTCTTTCTGTTGGATCTGTTGGTACTACGGCTGGATATTGATATCCTGCTTCAACAATATCCCATACATCTGCACCCAGAGACTGAAGATAGGATCTCATCCTTTTTTCCAGAAGATTAAATTGTTTATGTTGAAGAGCGGAGGCCTGATATATGCTATTCCATCTTGATTTCTCATCTTGATTGATCTTCCTTCTAGCGGCTAAGCTTTTCAGAAGGACCTGCTCTTAAACCAATTGTTAGGAAAAATACTGAGAGGGGGGGGGTGAATCAGTATTTAGATCTGACTGAATTTTTTTTTATCAGAGATCTTATTTTAATTCTTTACTTAGATTATTGCATCATTCATTCATAAGTAGTAAGTATGTGTAGTAATAACAGAATTAGCCATCACACATAAGCAACACACATGAACGCCAATATTTAAGGTGGAAACCCAATTTGGGAGAAAACCACCGCTGCTGTCGTCTCTGTCTTCAATATTTATTATAAAGAAAAAAATTTACAATTTTTGTGCTGGTGCAGACTTATACCAGCACGCAGGAACCCACCTGCAAAAGGCTACAACCTTCTCTCGTTCTCCAGTCACTACTGGAAGGGAGCTCCAACCCCCTGAATTTAACACCAGCTTGTAATGGTAGAAAGCTTCCACTTTCATGCTAAATACTTCAACCCTCAGATCCACCAAATTTCTTCATCAGACTTGCGTCAGGTTTACATAATTTCTTTGCAGATCTTCCTGGAGATTCATCATTTCTAGATATAGAGATCTTGAGCCTTCATAAACTCCATAGGTGCATTATAGATTTAGATTTTTCAGAAAATAGAGTTCAATCATGCATATATCTCTTAAAGATATTTATTCATTAACAACCCCTCAACATGCACACCTCGTACTATAATCCTCTTCTCCTTATATAGTTTTATCCTTTATTAATGTCATGAGTCAAAACCACCCAACCACTGATGGTATTCTTGGACAGGATCAATTAGATAATCCAACGGGGTCTACACAAGCCCCAAACAATTTGTCATTGAACTATTTTCTTGGTTTTGGCAATTAGATAATTAATCTAAGGCTTATTAATATCTCAATCTGAGATTGAGATATTAATCCAACTTTCTTCTTTAGTAAAGACCTTCCTAAGGCATACAAAAATGCTCTTTTAATATTAACCCACGTATTAAAAAAATAATCCAAATTGGAACCCCAACCTACGTTCTTCCATCTACACTAATGCATATTCATAACATGAATCGACCCAAAGGTAATTTTCATCTCCGCCGAATAATATTATAGCCAATGTTAATAAACATTTGACTATGGGTCCCACGTATATGATCAATAGTCCAATCAAATTTCTGTGCCGTACTTTGGTTAAACTTCACACATCTTCTTCATACGACCACCGTCCGATGGCTTCCCTCCAGATCAACAGTGCTCATTAATATCGTGTGGCCTCCTTGGTTGATCGTTAACATGCGATGGCATGCAGTGATGGCGGTTTTGGAACTTCGCCCGACGCTATATGTCGACTATTCTATGGAATCGCTCTCGATTCTCAAATACCACTTTCGCTGCAAAGGTGGTGCGATAAAAACCACTTCTAGCCTTAAACCGCGTTCACTGTTCATTCGCAAGGTTCCGCCCCTCTACTCCAGGTTCCGTCTACGTACTTTCGCCAATTCATTTCTTCGCGTTATTAGATCATAGAACCACAATACTGTTATATAGCTCCGATGAAATCCTTACGAATTGTTCGACTCGGTTCTCTACGTGCATTCGATCCACCATTTAGAACATAGATAAACACAATACTCCATAATACAGAGGGTTATCACGCGATGGTTTATTGTCTACCAGTCGGGATACATAGTCGACCGTATTGACATTAGTACCTCTAACTATATACAAATCACCATCACACCCAACACCGGGTTTCTTAACTATCACTGATTTCTGAGTTCTTCATACAGTCATTATCTGCAACCTTTGTTAGAGAGTTTCCATCAAGGAAAATCAATTCAATACCAGAAACATATTTCCAACAAAAATATGGATGTTATATATCTTACATCCCCTCATAAGGTGATGTTAAAGGGAGTTAAAAGTCTATTTAGTTTTTAAAAGGTTATGATGCTCTCATGGCCCTATAAATAGCATGGTTACGTAGGTCTCATCAACATATTTCCAACAGTATATCCCACTCTAAAAAACTTCTCCCATATGAGAATTTATGGCTATTTGAGGTTCAACGGTAATTAACAACCCAAAAAATATAGAGAAAAAACCAAAAATATTAATACATTAAAAAGTATGCATATTTCCGATAGATCCATGGTTCATTCACTAAGATTAATGGAAAATAGTGGTTATACATGCATGACTATTAAAAACATTAAATGTTGTGCATATCTGCATTGATCGGGCAGATGTCATTGATAAGAACGATCATAACTTTCACACTCATTAACAAGTTTTTCCCTGCCATAGTGGCACCACAATATTGACACATGGCATGCTCGAAATGGTATGATATTATTACTTGGAAAATCTACACATGGCGAGCTCATATTGGCTCGATATAGTGACATGGAAGATTGATACCCATTCATACCCATCTGCTAGTTTGTACTTAATGAGACCTTTGGTGTAATTCCATTTCTATTTTTTCCGCTACGACATTAAGACAATAACCGCCATTTTAATAAAAATTTCATTAGTGGACATATCCTGAACTTACTTGGGTTTGGGCTTGTTGGAGCTCCAAATTCATAATTATGTTCTCATATATGCCCACATCTTCACACTAAGGATGCAACCATCAAAGAGGTCCCTTATTTTGAATATACCCTTCTTGAATAACCACTTATCTAGGATCCAAAAAATTGCTAAAGGGGGACAACTAAATGCAATAATTATTGAATGATAGACCCTATAAAATACCCAGTTGTCTATGTTCACATCAAGGCTACAAGGTACTTCGTAGCATAAAAAATATATGATAATTTTTCTCTCTCATATCTATATTATAAAATTTTATCAACCATAATGTCTATTAGTGGAATATATATAATATATTACCATTATAAATCATGTGTGCAACTGACTTGAAAAGCTCATACATGCAATTAAATTTTAAATATCATGTCTCTATTAAATTAACCTCTAGGTTCGGAAATCGTTAAAAAAGTCTTCATCATATTATTGTTCCAAGTCTCAGTGAGGTGATTATAGTTCATAATTAGCTCTGTATGACACATTTCCTCATGCTTTGTGGTTCCTCTTCCTTCATCGTCTATAAAACTCCTCATCCAACCTCCATAATGGCTAGGACTATTTTCTCCATGACATCTGATGGTCGTAGTGGTATTGAAGTTTGTATTACATTGGAGTGTGATGAATCCTTAAAGGTCACTAGGTTTAACAAGATTGGCATTTAGAATTAACTTCAAAAGTGACCCAAAAGTTCATGACAACCCTAATTCCTCCATGTTTTTTTTTTTTATTCTGAGAAATGCTCTATAGAAAATTGAAAAGGTTACTTTGGCCCAAAATGAAACTTTTGCAATGATTAAGATTATATTTGGAAAATGCTTGGATGATCACCATTCCATTAGATAATTTCAATTAGTTTGGTCCAAAATCCTACTGGTCATTGGATATTTGTACTTATAATCAAATGAATCTTATTTTTCACCTTCCTTATAATAATTAATACTTCTAAAGAGACAAATTGACAAACATTGTTCATATCAACACTTGCACTTGGAATTTCATGAAATGTATGTCAAATTTGATTACATGGCTCCAAGAAAAGCCATACGTGGCTCCTATTGATGGCATAATGTCCCTATAATTTTCATTTTTTTTGTCATCATCATCATTTAATCATCATCCTCATTGTCATTGTCATCTTCGTCATCTTCACCATCACCACCACTATCAAAAGTTGTTTTCTGATGAGGATTATCACCATATATATATGATGAGGGGGAAAAATTATTGGTTATAAAATTTTACCATACATAGACCATCTTCAATGATAGACTAAATTATTTTTTTGCACACTTCCAAAACAAAGGGTTTCTAATCCAAAGTAGATCATGAACACATTGATGAATTCAACTTTGTATTTGATATATCATCCAAAAATTCTATACATTTACAAGATCGCTTCTAAGGTCCATTTTTTAAAAAAATTCAAAAATGTTCACACATGGTATATTGAATAGTTGGACAATACAAATAGTTTCCATGGCTATTATTATAGTTATATGTTCTTTGTAACTTATCAAAAATATTAATTTTGTCTTGAGAATTAGACTTGTAGTGCGAAGAACATGGTTTAGAATCATTTAAAGGATCTAGCAATTCACAACTAGTCACAGTTGTTTTTACTTTCTCCTTACATTTTGCAACCGAAATTGACTTAAACGTACTTGACAGCGAAAAAATCATTTTTGAATACTCCAGGTCTCAGAAAATTTATATTTACAACTACTTGGTAATCTCACAAATATCAACAAATTCAAAATATCATGTATTGGTCAAAAGAGGCCATCATAAAAGTGAATTAAGTACCAAGAAGGACATGTGTCTACTAAAACATATAATAGCATTGTTTCCCTAGTAGAAATTAAATACTTCTATAACCAATTGTTGAAATTTTGCAACCAATTATCCATCTTGATCAACAATCTATTTTCTAATGAGGATTATTGCCATATATTCCTTGGTTTGAAGAGAAAAAAGAAATAATTTTTCATTTATTATCAAAGGTATACCAAATAAATCATTTGCATACTTCCAAAACCTAATGTTGGTTATCCAAATTAGAACTTGAGCATATCAATGAAGCCAAATCTATTTTGATGTACCATCCAAAAATTTTGTACAATTAAAAGCTCACCTCTAATCTGTTGTTTTTGAAAATGTTGAAGATTTTCACACATGATATCATGAAAAATTGGAGAGTACAAATAGTTTTAATTTCTATTATTCCATTTATATGTTCTTTGCAACTTATTTGAAAGCTCAAATTTTTCTTGAGAATTAGACTTGTAACACCCTCCTCCCACATTTACCCATGCTAAATGGACCACCTGGGTATACATGTGACGAAGGGTTACTTGACATGATTAAACTTCCCAAGTACAATTAAGGAAGTGGAACCGACAAGACAATACCAATCTAGGCTTCCTCAGATGCTACAGGACCTTAAGGAGCTAACCAACCCTTCCAGGTGCTCAGCCCCTGAGATAACTTGTTGTTTGACTAATTTGGAGCCCGATTCACACCAATGAAAATATCTAAATGCAACTGAAACCCTCCAGTTGCATGCACAAAAAGGCTTCCATGTGACTGTAGCCCTTTTCAGAAATTTTTGTGCTAGCAACCCTGGATTCTAAGCCATTTTTCAGGGCCAGGACTTAGGACACTACCCAAAACTTCATGAAACTCCCATAAATGATATATAACATCATGACAAGGCCTCTAATAAAAACTTGAACATGGACATTATCTAACAAGGCCTATCCATGACATAAATTTCATCAAACATGTCATGAACATGTAATCTACAGGTCATATAAACACATCTAAGCATAGGTACTTCATATCTATCTAATATTTGTCAAGAAGGTCTAGTGCCCTATCATAATAGTTGCAATATCGTCTATTAGGCCATGCATTCATTTTTCATTAATTTATTAAACAAAACATAATGAGAGACATGAATAAGATCTATCATAAAACCATGCTTATAATCGACATATAAACAATAGAATAACGATGATTGAACATACATTAAGATTGCATATTAACACACACATTTACACATAGTACATAAGAGGAAAGAGCTCTTATTACCATATGAAAAATGCAACCAAATCTTGGACTTCCACTTAACACACACCCATAGATTGGGATGAACCAAATATTTATTTCCTCCAATCAGCCTCGTCCCATATTCCAAGCATGAATGTGGGACTAAAAAAAAAACCAATCAAGGCTTCCTCAGGCTATACCAAAATCCCACCAAGGTCCTAGGTCCAAACAATAAACATACGATAAAGGATTTACTGCAATATCACCACATACCGGTTAAGGGATCACTAGGCCATAACAAGCATGGAATCCTTAGGATCTCTCCACCTAAATCATGAGGAATTTTTCTATCTCCACTCTCTGGGATTTACCATGTATCCCACTATAACTAGTCAAGAGATTCTTAGGCCTCATGAGAGCATACACTTCTAATATTTACCATCTATCCCTCCCTTACCAGTCAAGGGATTCCTAGGCATAATGAGGCTCCATCCTCTAGGATTTATCGTGTATCCTGCCATAACCAATCAAGAGATCCCTAGGCATAATGAAGAGGTTCACAATCAATATTTACCGTGTATCCCACCATTACCGATCAAGGGATTCCTAGGTATGACCACCCCACTCAACTTTGATACGATTTGACAATCTAGCTCAAAAAAATACAAGAGAACCCCATCACACCATGGCTATCCGGAAATAGAAAGGCAAGGCTAAAATCCACCGTCACACCTGTTAAGGCCCATGTCAATGCCAACAAGAGAACCAAATACACACATGCATGTAGCATGTATTCCAAATATAGCAATGAAATCACACATGCAAATCGATACCTATAAGAAATCGTGTTGTAGCCGCTTGATCCTTCTCTTCCTTGATTTATATTTTCTTCCCATTTCCTTCCTTATTCTTCCTTTACTTTCCTTAATCCAATGCTAGAGTGCTCCAAGAAAACTCTAAGTGTGCAAGAGTGACAGAGAGAGAATAGAGAGAGAGCTCCAAGCTAAAACTGACAAAAAAACTATGAACTGATACTCATATGCCTTTTTATTAATGAGACCTATAATTTCTTCATTTTTATATTATTTTCATAAATAAAATGCCAATTAATGCCTCTTATCTTTCCAAAGCCTTTTCCATTTCCTTTACCAATTTCCTTAGCCATAATAAACCAAATGAACACCCACACTAGGATGTTTTTCCCAACATTCAGCTTGGAATACGTGTCCCATGGCCATGGTGTTATTTTTTCCTTTATTAACTTTTATTATGTGGATTTTGACCAGGGTTGTTATAAAACTTATAGCACAAAGAACATGTATAATACATATGATTCTACCTAGAACTAGATAATACCAAAATTTAACAAAACAATTATTATTGCATAATAACAAAAAAACTTACCAGATTTTAACAAAAAATTTATCACAAGTTTTTACCAAAATTTAACGATTTTTTTAATGCTAATACTAACACCACCATTACAACAACATATATTTATAGTGCTAATACCACAATGAAAACGAGATATCCCAAGAGGGATATAAAATTAAAAAAAACTAGTAATAATAGGTATGCAGAAGATGGTTTTGAAATCGCTGTGTTATATGTCATTTTATCACATTTAGTCAATAGGCCTACAAATCATATCAATGAATATCCATGAACATGTTGTTATCATCCCTTCACAAAGCCCTCAGTATGATTCCTCCAAAAAGTTTGAGTTTCTGAAGCAATTTCTCAAAATTAATGTTTTTAGCCCCAATGATCCCTTCCCTCTTTCTCACCTATATTCAATGCATGTTTCTTCCTTAGGCATTAACACTGACTAGCACTAGTTTCTCCCTTATGCAAGTGCGTTGATTCTATAAATTCAGTAAATTAAAAAATATCTTGAAGCTTCCTCTTCCATAAGCTTCCAAAGGTTGTTTTAACTATTTACCATGGATAAGAACTACCATCCATAACCTCAGGGTTGGCTTTTGGATTTTGATAATGCCTTCATGTTGCTGCTTTGAACATAGAGGAGTCATCATATTCATGCATTAGGGTTGGTGTTGAGGTGTGATATGTGACAAGGAAGGACAAGTTAACTTGGAGAGTCATCTACAAAATCATCTACTATTTATGGTTGTAAACAATCTCCTATTTCTATTAATACAAATAGTATCTTGTTTCCCTATATGTGTAGTGTTATGTTTACACTCATATTCTTCAATGCGTTTTTGATTATTTGAATAGAGTAATTGGATTATGATCCTTTTCTTGTCTTAATCATGTGTTAAGGTTCTAATTATATCACTTGGAGCTAAAATTGGAGCTTACAAGCAAGGAGTGTTGCACTAAAAACTGTCACCTTGACATTCTGCTGACTGTATGAGCTCATTAACACTCATACATACCTCCTCTGCAAGTCTTACAACCTTTACTCCTCATATCAAGCCCTAAAACAGGAGAAAAAACCCTAAAATCTCAAAAACCCTGGGTACACAGGCAATGTGAGGCTTACCTGCGTTCCTGGCTAGGGTACGAAGGTAATGTGAATAGAAACTGCGTTCTAGAATACATTTTTCCAGTGTTATGCCTACATACCCCCTCCAAAGTCAAAAAAGCGAGAAACAAAAGTTAAAAATCTGATTTGAGGTCAATTCTAGAAGCTTCTAGATGAGAATTTTTGGGGATGAGTATGCTCTAATAAGGTTCATGCATCCCACACATTAAGGAGCTAATCCCTTGATGTGAGGAGCCTATCCCTTTGAAGGAGGATTCTATCCCTTCAAAGGTGGAACCCTAACCTCCTCATTTGCTGTATAAAAATAGGCATTGGGTAGCCTCAAAGGGAGTTCAAGCTTTAGTGTGTGATTGAGTTGAAGTGCTGTTGAGTTTTAGACTTCTTTCTGCTAAAATTTTGAGAGGAAAGATCACATACCTCTATGTGCTCCTGGAGGAAGAGTGAAAGACTTATAAAAGTAGAGGAGACTCCTGCTTCAGACTCTGGGAAGGCCTGTTCAACATCAAGGCTAAGGTTGTAAGGTTCTTCTGTTATTTTAAGATTAATATAATCAAGTTTCGTTTTTCTCAACAAATTGTCGTTCGATTGTTTATTTCAATAAGTTATCGTTTGATATTTTATTTTATAGATTCCTTGATCACTATGATAGGTATGTTTTATAATTATTTGTTATACAGGTGCTATGTAATATTAGCTTGTTTGTGATTGCAGGTCTCGAAAGACGACACTTTGTTGCGATGAAAGAACTATTGTTGCGATGGAGGAACTATTGTTGCGATAGAAAGAAATATTGTTGCGACGAAGGAACTATTGTTGCGACGGAAGAACTCTTGTTGCAATGGAAGGATTATTGATGCGACTAAAGAACTACGACTGCAAATAAGCATTTGGATCTAAGGTAGGATCAACACCTTCATAACATTTACTTGTAAAATGAATATATTTAGAGAAAGATAAACTTAGTTGTCCGTTTGTTGCTAGATTGTCTTCTGACACTAGGGAGATTGATCTTGTCCGTAGGATCAATTTATCCGGCCAACAAATTGGCGACTCCGCTGGGGAAAGAACTTGTTTTGATTTTCCTTTGTTTTGATTTGCGGAAATGCTTTTTTCTGATTTTTGAATGATTTGTACGGGCTTGGGTAACCTAGATTTACTTTGTTTTGAAAGTTTTAAAGTCTTTTTTGTTTCTCTTGAACTTTTCTGGGGACCGCATATTGTTGCAGACCCTGTTAAAGGTCTTGAAAAACTTATATTTCTTCTTTCATTTTCATTTAGATTTGATTTAGAATTCCAAGTATCTGCCCAAAGCTGTATGTTTTCTGTCAAAAATCTCTTGTGAATGAGTCTCATAGCACTTTTTTTGAATGATTTTCTCGAACTTTTGCATTTTGAGAGTGGTTTTCGCTTTTTATCTGTAGTGGCCCAAACATTAGACGCTTAAAAGTGCCTTAGATCACCTTGGTATCTTTTATCTTCTTGACGAGTCTGACTTGGTTGTGAAATTCATTCTTTTTGAGAAATAGATCTAGTTTTCTCTTTGCAAATCTTCAAACCAACTTCGTTATAAGTTCTGAATTTCATTTTTAGAAAACATATCTGGATGTTTTTTGATTTATTTGTTATTCTGGGCAAATGAATCCTTAGTTTACTGAACAACTAAGAAAAACATTCTCAAAAATAAAATTTAAAGCTTTTATTCAATTAGATTTTGAAAGTTTGTAGATCTCAAAATTAGTTTTCATAGTTTTGAGTGTTTTTTAGAACTTGTAGATCTCTTTTGAAGGAAAGTTGTTTTTGTAGTTTTGAGTCTTGAAAGTGAAAGAGATTTATTGTGAGCATTGATTATTTCTCTAATTTTGAGTTCGTATTGAAAAGACAAAAAGATTGTCTTCCATTTATTCTTCATGTTTAAAGAAAGAACCGTCTCTTAAAACAATTTGCATTCTCGAACTCTTTCTTTAGCTAGAATTTCATTAAAAGAAAAACAGATTGTTTATCATTTTAGGTTCAATTTTTAGTGTTTTTGGAAGTCGAGTCTTCACACCATAAAATTTTCATTTCCATACCTTTTGACTTAAAGAACAGCCCATAAAAACAACGCTTAATTAAATTTGAACTAGTAATACTTTTATTTCTAGGGCTCTTATCACCAATATAGCTTAGGCTAGTATCTTGGAGTAGGGAGTAATTAAATCTCCAAGATAGTAAAAAAAAACAAGTAGATAAATCTTTCCATAGGAAATAAATCCAATTGTAATTGGTACAATCTGGGAAGCTTCTCTTAAAGGAGTTAATAACGAGATCATGTCTGAAACTTTGAGAAAATCAATTCTGTTTCATTGGGAAAGATAGAAGATCTAAGCGCATTACAAACGGTAAACCTCGGATTAACCATTTTTGAGGAGCCTGGGGTCACTTTTTGGTAAACCTCAGATTGACCATGTCGAGGAGCCTTCAAGGGGATTGAGCTTTGTTACTCTGCCCTTGCGCGTGGAATCGGATCGTAGATTGTTCCCCCAGTTGTATTTGTTACTATTGGTAACCTTAGTGTCCATAAAATTAAGATTATTTCCTAAGGTGATGATGAAGGAAAGATCTCACTGTACCTGGAAAAGACGTCGACTAGACTCAGTTGGACTCTCTGGGGGGTTCTCTTCACACGATATGGTTTTGTGAAGAAACTTGTGCCAGTCTATTTCATTAAGCAGGTTGTTGGGGTAACTTTTCCAACCACCCTTTCTGTATTAAACTTCTACTAAGTTGGATTTCATCACCAACTAGTGTTTTTAGTACGGGAAGTTACTGTTTGTATGTGGTTTGAACTCTTAGATTTTTTAGGTGTGTGCTTCAGTTGTTTATTTCTTTAGAGACTTTAGGTGTTTTTATTGAAATTTTCTTTGTTTGCATGTGAATGATTAATATTTAATCGTGGTAGAATTACTGAGACAGTCCTGGAGACTTCAGGGGAAGCCCCCTGAATTTACACCAAGTCAGCATGAAGGGCTGTGTGCTCTAGTATCATCTAGTAGCAGTAGAATTAGATCAACAGAAATTGTAAGTTCATCCATAGTTTTTCATCCTGATCATCAAATACCCACAACATAACACATTCAAGAACCGATTTCAGTTTCTGAAGTTACTGGGAGCATTTCTCCTTCCAGTGAACTAGCTGAAGAACCTGAAATTTCTGAACCTGACACTGAACCTTCTATTTTGGAAAAATCCTCTAGATTTATTACTCCAACTTCTAGCAATCCTGGTTCACCTAGGGTAATAAATATTGTTACTGAAGATCTTCCATCTGGTCTCATTTCTATTGAAGAACTTGTTAGTCCAGACGAAGAGATATCTCTTCCCAGATCTCCTCAGTCTTTGAATCTTAGGGAGCGTGAATCCATTTTCTACAACCCTATTAGGAGTGATGCTTGATATTTATCTTTGACAAAATTTTTAGAAAACCTGGGTATTTATTTTTCTCCACCTCGAATTCCATTTCATCCTATGCCCAGAGGTTACTATCCTTCATGCATCATGTCAGGAGAGTCATCTATGTTTTCCCAAACACCGGAAGAATTTTTACATGATGGTCCTTCTGTTCCTTCTGGGTACCATGCTCTTTTGGTACTTTCTCAAGAGCAGCTCCTCGACCGATTGAACAAGCATTATCACCTGGTCTTAATGGAATTAAAAATGAAACGTTGAACGTAGAGAAAATATTTATGATGTTTGGTAATATTCCAAATCATCAACCTCAAGGTAGTCAGTTACCACCTAGGGGACAACCTCAGGGAAATCGGTTACCCTCTGGGGGGCAACCTCAAGGTAGTCAGTTACCGCCTGGGGGGCAACCTCAAGGCAGTCAGTTACCACCTGGGGGGCAACCTCAAGGTAATTTTTTCCCAGGAAAAACTGTGGCACAATATTATTTTGGAGAAAAACCTCAAGGATAGTACATACCTCAAGGTTATCAACCTCAATGACAGTACATACCCCAGGGTCAACCGCAGATTCAATATATCCCTTTGGGTCCTTATCAACCCCAGATTTAGTACGTGCCTCAGGGTTATCAACCTCAAGGTTAGTACCCAACTCAAGGTTTCCAACCACCTTCTAGTCAATCATTTGTACAAGGAGCTGGAAATTTACCTCTTAATTATCAACCCTACGTTCAATCAGGTTATGTTCCTTACATTCAACCTTCTATGGGACAATACCCTGAAATGAACATGGTGTGGGATCCATCCCAAATTAAACAGAATATGCAACTTAATGTGCAATTGCTTAATCAACCTGGATAGCCTTTGGTTTCTGGTCCAACCGATCAACCGGTCCAGCCTACCGTTCAAATCCCTGCACCTGGTTCTGTTCAGTATCTTGGGCCTAGTACACCTCAGACTTCGCCTCAAACTGCTACAAATTCTGCAACATATGTTCAACCTATAACACCTATTTCTAGAGTATCTGTAGCTCTGGTTTCTTCTATCCCTGCATCCGTGCAAATCCCTCAAGTTTCTGTACCCCAGTCAGGACCTACAGGTCAGACTTCAGTCCAAATACCTACAGGACAAGCTGGTACAAGTACGATTGTTACGAGTCAACCGCAATTCACATATCAACCATACCAAGGACAATATTAGTTCGGTCCCATTTCACAAAACCCAGTTTATCAGTATCAACCGTACCCTGGCTATACTTATCAATAGCCTCAACAACCATATTTTGGTATGGTTAATTCTGGTTTCCCGAGAGGTTATACCATTCCTAATGCAAATCTGATTCCCAATTATCCTGGGTATCCTACTCCCGGAACTACTCTTGTTACTCCAAGTTTTTGCGAACCTAACCATCAGTTACCATTTATTGCAAATTTGGACTTACCTGATTTGTCACGCCTTACGAATGATCCAATTTACTATCATTCGTATTAGCCGCCAATGCCGCATAAGTTTCCCAGTGATATACCAAAATTTGAGGGTAAGTTAGGAGAGGATCTGTCAAATCACATTATGAATTATCACCTCTGGCGTGTGTCTAATTCAATAATTGATGATTCAATTTGCTTACGTCTTTTGCAATGAACTCTTATTGGTCTTGTCGCCAAATGGTACATTGAGTTACCACGAGGCTCTTTTAATAATTTCAGTTAGTTATCAACTGCTTTCTTAACTCATTTTCAGTTGCCTATCAGATACGACAATGGCACGGAACTATTAACTTCACTCAAAAAATCCACATCCACGTATATTTCTGATAATATTCACGAATGGCGGTGTAAAAGGTGTTTAGTGAAAGTTTTCATTCCGGATCAAATTTTGGCAGAATGGTTTGTTAAATCGTTATTACCCAAAATCACTGAAGATGTAGCTAAGGCAAGAGTTGTTACTGAGGAGAAATTCATTGCTCAAGATCAGTACCTTGACCTCGTCTATACGCAGTCAGGTACTTTACATGAAAAAATCCCTGATCTTCCAAAACAAGGTCAAATAACTCCAGCTCCTTTAGGGTCTCATGACGCTGATGGTATGATTGGTACAATTAATACTAAAAGTAAGAAGAAGTCTTCAAAGAATTCTTCTCCTATAATAACTTTACCTAATTCCCCGATAGGAGAATCTTCTACTGAAGTCTCCGCCGACATCCATGTCGTAGAGTCATCTATAGCCAAATCTAAATCTGGCGGTAAAAAGAAAGGGAAGAATAAAAACAAACAAAATTCAAAAGATAAAATAGATAAAAATGAATCTAATGACAAAAAACACAAACCTCGCTATCCTTGTTTCATTTGCGACGAGGATCATTTTACTAAAGAATGCCCGCATCGAGCGAAGGTTTCAAAGTTCGTTAAAGGTTCTCAACAACCTGCTGTCTTGAAGGATCCTTTTCCTACTCAAGATAGTAAGATGATTGGTTCTACCTCAAATGCCTCAGAAGAGCTCATTCTGATGGTGTCTCATGTCAGGATTGCAACGCGATCACAAGATTATGGTAGTAAAAATCCTGTTGATGGTAAAGAAGCAGAATATTCTAATTCAAACACATCAACTATAACTCCTACTATTTCTGATCCACTACAGATCGAGAAGCCTAATCTAGATCTAGTAATCAAACCGCCTACTAAAGGTGTACTTCGTAAATCACCTTTCAATCCACATGCGAGAGTTGCTTAGAATTACAACATTGTTGAAGACTTAGCTATTTCCCCTTCAGCAATGTCGGCTTTGGAAGTGCTGCAGTAATGCCCAGCACAACTTAAATTACTTTTGTCTGCCATAGGAGTTGTCGATATTCAGGAAAACCTAATAATATTTGATTTATAGAATATTACACCCCACCTACCCCATCAAATGGCTTTCCAGATTCCAATATTAGTAAAAAACAGACCCTTTTTTCGGACTGTGAATGATGAAGGGGCTTCTATGTGTATTCTTTCAATCCAGTGTTGGAAATATCTTGGTTCTCCTACACTCAATCAGTCTCTGATGATTCAAAAGGCTTTTGATGGCCGAGGTTTCCATCCTTTCAGTATTTTGCAGGATTTACCTATAGGGGTTGAAGGCAAAACCGTAAATCTAGATGTGGAAGTGGTTGATGCCCCTCTAGAATACAACCTTCTCCTAGGTCGTAGTTGGTCTTATGCTATGACTCTTTTTGTTTCATTGGTCTTTTGGCTTATCAAGTTTCCGTATCAAGGAAAGATCGTTACAATAGACTAGCTCCCTTATTTCTAATCTGATTTAGCCTCTATAGAAAATATCCAGCACATCGGTAAAATGACTATCCCTTACAAGGATGTTGGTGTAGGTTTGATTAAAGATTTTGGTTTACTAGGAACTTTTACATTTATTTCTCCTAACGTATCACCTCACATTGCAAATATTCATATGATTTCATCGAACAATATTACTTTTGATGATCCTTGGATCGTACCTTCCGATTCCGAGTTGGATTCATTTTATGGTGTGATGCCTTTGAGTCCCTTTGAAATTTCATATCAGGTTGTACAGTCGCTTTCCGATCCTTTTTCAACCGAAACTGATCCAATGAATGTGATCCATGAGGAATCACTTTCTATCTCTAGCTCAGCCAAAACGCCATTTCCCGATCTTGTTCATACTGATGAGCAGATCCGTGAACTTTTGTCTGTTGACAATTTACCATGAGAAGATCTACATCACCAATCTTTGTTTTTACCTGAGATGGATTATTTAGAAAATGATTTTGCTTCTATTTTTACTGCTGAATATGTCAAAGAACCGCAGAATCCATTTCAAAATCCCGATTCTGAGTTAAATTTGGAGAATATCTCTTGAACGATTCCTATTGACATTTCAGTTAAGCTTGTAATAATTGAAAACATTCATATAGGTGCTTCCTGTATGGACGATGAAATCCAAACTTATAAAGCCCTATTTCAAGAATTCTGTGATGTGTTTGCCTGGTCATATGAAGAAATGCCAGGAATCGACCCGTCAATTGTTATACATGAAATTAAGACTTACCCGGATGCAAAACCTATCCGACAACGCTTACGTTAGATACATCCAAGAAAAGATGCTGCTATCAAAGCCGAAGTTGAGAAATTACTTCGTGCAGGTTTCATTTATCCAATTCCTTTAACCAATTGGGTATCAAATATTTTTCTTGTTAACAAAAAACAAGGAACGATACGAGTATGTATCGACTATAGGGATATTAATTGAGCTTGTCCTAAAGACAATTATCCAACCCCCTATATCAATCAAATTATTGATGATTGTGCCAGTAGTGAAACGTTATCCTTTATGGATGGTTTTTCTAGTTACAATCAAATAAACATACTCCCTGCTGATCAGCCTAAAAAAAATTTCATTTGCCCATGGGGGACATTTGCTTATTGCAAACTACCCTTTGGATTGAATAATGATGGGGAAACTTTTAAAAGGGCTATGTATTATGCATTTCATGACATTAAGCACATTGTGCAGCCTTATCTTGATGATTTACCTGCTCATTCATCGCGTAGGGCCGACCATCTCACTCATTTATGAGCTATCTTTATGAGATGTAGGCATTATCGAATCCGGCTGAATCCACACAAATGTGTTTTCTGTGTAGAATAGGGTCGCTTACTGGGATTTATTGTTTTGAAAGCAGGAATTCACGCTGATTCGTCGAAGGTCGAAGCTATTTTCAATCTACCTCCTTTGACTCTGTGCCAACTCCAAAGTTTGCAGGGGAAAGAAAATTTTTTACGTCGTTTCATTCCTAACTACGTCGAGTTAACAAAGGGTTTTACTAGGTTGCTAAAACAAAACATTCCATTCTTTTAGGATGAGATCGCTGATCAATATTTTGATGCACTTAAACACGTGTTGACCCATGCACCATTACTGCATCCTCCCAATTACAACTAGGACTATTTTTTGTACCTCGCTGCCTCTCATTCCACTATTGGGATGGTTTTAGTTCAGGAAGATGAATTCAACAATGAACATGTGATTTACTATCTTAGTCGAAATCTACATCCGACTGAGATCAAATACACGCATGTGGATAAATTGACCTTGGCATCCATTCAAGCTGTCCAAAGATTTCGACACTACATCTTATTATGCAAAACCACAGTAATTTCTAACTGTAAGCCTATGATGTACATCTTGACCAAAAAATTGCTAGGGGGAAAGTATTCCAAATGGATAGTTATCCTGCAGGAATTTGACCTGGAATTTGAAAAATCCAAGGCAAAGAAATCTTTGGTTTTCGCAGAACTGATGTGTGATTTCTCGTCTACTGATACTGAAATTGTGGCAGAGCAGACCATTGCAGAAGAATCCTTGTTTCTTATCAGTACTCTTGATCCTTGGTATGGAGATATTATTGTTTATCTCCAAACCCAATCTTTTCGGCCTGATATTTCATGATCTCAATGACAGAAAATATGTTTCCAATCCCAACAATACAATATTATCGGTGATACACTCTATCGTCGTGGAGCAGATTCTGTTTTCCGACGTTGTCTTACTCATGAAGAAGATGAAAAGGTTGTAAATGACTGCCATTCTAGAGCATGCGGCAGTCATATGTTTGGGTATGCCACAGCCCAAAATATATTGCGTGCTAGTTATTTCTGGCCGTCCTTGTTCAAATATTGTATCTATGCAGTCCGGAAATGCCACAATTGTCAGGTCTTTGATCGTAAAATGCGTGCACCACCTGCTCCTCTTCACCCTATAATTTTTGTTGGTCCTTTCGCAAAGTGGGGTATTGAATTTATTACATGTAACCCTCAATCGGTTGGGGGGCATGCATATATTATCCTAGCGGTAGATTATTTTACTAGGTGGGACGAGGTGATGCCTACATTTTCGGCAGACGGAAAGACTGCTGCAAATTTCATATTCAATCATATAATTTCTATATTTAGTGTTCCTAAAGCCATTATTAAAGATCATGAAAGTCATTTTCGAAATATCATGATGACCGAACTGACAGATCAACTTGGCCTGCGCCACGATAGTTTTACTCCTTATTACCCACAGGCTAATGGTATAGTTGAAGTTATCAATAAATTTTTGGTCACTATGATTAAATGAATCATTGGTATTCATAAGTCGAATTGGCATTCCATGTTATTTTCAGCACTTTGGGCATATCGGACCTCAGTAAAAACATCAACTGGTTTCACTCCCTTTCAACTAGTTTACGGTTTGGAAGCTCTGTTGCCTATTGAATGCGAAATTCCGTCATTGAAATTAGCCATAGAATTACTCCCAGCTACGTCTAAAGAGGAGAAGAATTTTTTTTACTTGGCTCAACTAGATGAGAATCGACGAAATGCTGCATTAGCAAATGAAGCTCATGTCAAACGAATGAAAGCTTAGTACGACAAAAATGTTACACCTCGTAATTTTTCAGAAGGAGACCTAGTTTTAGTGTACGTTCAAGCCAAAGATAAGCTAGATAAGCTAGGGGCTGGAAAATTCATGCCTATGTGGCATGGTCCTTTCATTTTTAAGCGAAAGCTGGAAAAAGGGGCCTATGAGCTGATAAATTTTAATGGTGTCCCTTTAGATAAACCCAGAAATGGGCTTTATCTGAAGAGATATTATGCTTAAATTTGGTGTGGAGATTCTTGATTAGATTAGTTTCTTTAATGTTGGTGTGTTTTAAATTAGAAAAGTGTGCCTAGTTTAGAGTGTGCTCTTATCACTATTCCTGCTTATCTGAGTTTTACTCTTGATATTGTAGATGTCGACGTCTCTTCAAACATACATTGGTTTTGCTGAAGGTGCTTGTCATAGTACACGTAATATTTCTTTTGCAACTTGGGTTATCTATTCACCCTCTGACGAGTTAGTGTCTATGCATGGGGTAAGCCTCGGTCAAATGATGAATAACATTGTAGAGTATAGTGCAGTGATTGAATTATTATCTGAATCCATCTCATTTGGGATTCGGATCTTGATTGTTAGGTTGGACTATGAACTCGTTGTATTACAACTTAACAGGGTGTATTCCATTAGGAATCTAGTGTTATTAAGGTTATTTTTGATATTTCATCTCTTGGAACATGAATTTGATTACATTGAATATCAGCATATTCCAAGATATTTAAATACATTAGCAGATGCAGTTGCTTCTAATATGATAAATAGACATTTGTGATAATAAAAACAGTAAATTAAACAACATTTGATAACCTGCACACAGATAGCAGGTAATAGTGATATATCATAGCATAGAAGTGTGTTTCAAACTATACACCGTCTTGTGTTGGACGGTTTAAAATACAAAAAAAAAATTAGGACTTTAGAAAGTGTTGAAAATGATTTTTACTTGAATCATCCCATTGCTCTCCTGGAGGAAAAGCCATATCTCTATCATCGCGGTTGTCCATCCCAGCATATGAAAGTCCTTAATAACAAAGAGTTGGTTGTTCAACCAATGAAAAATATGTCGACATAAATCTATCAATCTTAATGCCCTCAGCATGATATTGGCAACACGTAATGCTGCACTCCTGTACAGTCTAGTAACAGTGAAGACAATAAATTTGAACTCAGGACGGATAATAGTTTTGATATCTATCCATTTATCCTTGGGTGCTACTCAACCATTGCAAAACTCTACTTTAAGACTAGCAACAGACTGGCCACCTGGTCCAGTCCCGAATAGAGATAAGCGTTCGCTCCTCTTGGACAAACCAGTCAAAAAATTTATGTCCTCTAGCTCGACTTCAAGCTAGTGGTTGACAAACAAGAAACACTGGTCCTGTGTGTCCTACCTATTCACTAGCCATATCAGGGGATTAAATTAGGCCCTCATATGGTCCAAAATTTATACAAATTACTTGGAGCTGACGGTTTCTGATTCCAACGAACGAATTTTCCAGAATCTTCATAGGAATTTTTTCTTATCCAAAAGCTCTTACTTTTTCAATTTGAATTCAAATAGTAAAAATGAAGTTAGAAAAGTCCTTTTTATAAGTTTTTTCGAATAAATGAATTTTTGATTTGTTTATTTTCCACTTTAAAAAGATAATTTTTGAAAAAAAAATTATGTATCTTGAATAGGTATGTGTAATTATTTCGAGTTTTTGTGCAGAATATGGATTTTTCAGTAAAAATGATCATTTTTTCAATGAAGAGCATACTTTTATCACTTTTTTGGACTCTTTCAAAAATTTACGAAAAAGTGAAACCATGGAGTCCTCTTTTAGCTCTTTTTAGACTCTCGAAAATTGAAAAGATTGCTGAGCACTTGATTATTCGAACTCGTTAAAGTAAATGAATGATCGTCCTTTCAGTATAAGTTTATCCCTTTTACGGACTGAAATGGACTATTTACAAAAAAGGTATACGTTGACTAATTACGGTCAATAAAGTTCTCTCCCACATTATTTTATCCTTTTTCGGGCTCGAGAGACTAAATTTACGAAAAAGTACACCCACAGAGTTTTCTTAAGTTTTTCTTCTGACTCCCTAAAATTGAAAAACACCGAGTTTCTCCTATACTGGACTCGTTAAAATTTAACGATGGAACTGCAATTTCAATTTTAAGCGAGGACAAGCCACTTACTCCTTCTTAGGGTTCAAATTTTAAACTAAGCTGGAGTCATCCAAAGGATGAGCTTATAAACAAGCAAATGTTATCCTCCTTAAGCTTGTCAAAAATAAAGAGGTGCTTGCCAGAAATGGTGGGGGAAAAGAGAGAAAAATGAACCTGTTTGTCACATTTTGATTTTCAGAAAGCTGTTAACCACTCTTGAACACGACACTTTTGTTCACCTAGGTTGTGAAAATACTTTGCCTAAAATTTAATCAAACCATATTGAAAATCTTCAGCTGGTTTCTGGGTATTAGCTTTGGGTCAATTTTCACCAAGCCATCTGCAGTGTCGTTATGTGTTCAAGAGGATAGTTCAAACAAACCATTCGTCTGAAAAATATTTGTCTTCCATTTTGACCATCCCTGAGTTAGTCCTTGCCAATATATTTCTTCAAAACTTGATCTATGATTTCGTGTTGTGGCCTTTCCTATGATGGAGCACTTTCTATCAATGATAACTCATTATCTAGGAAGACGATCTAGAAATCGTCAGTACCCTGAAATATGCATGTCTTAATGGCAGGTTTCTTGCCTTCATTGAGAGGTTGCATCATTGACCTTCGATCGAATGATTCCGTGACATGTTCAACTTCAGCTCATACATTCACATTTCATGGATTGTACTGAGTACTTTGAGGGCCATTGACATTACTGGTGGTTACTCTCACACTTGTTAATAGTTTACATTATTGACTGGTAATCAAGTGGTTTCTACCATGTTCGACTTCAACACATTTATTCACATGGATAGAATCGTACTGGTTTGAGAAACAAAAATCAAGACCCTGGATCTAGTTTCTACCATCCAGGCTGCGAGGAATTTTTTTATTCATTTATACAATGGACTATTCATAAACAGATCGTTGCGTCCATACTTTGTCTACACATGTCTATAATGTTGATGTATTGAAAATCATTCATATATCAGAATAATTTAAATAAGTTTTCTAGTTAGTTTTTATCTGAGTATGGGAATGCCTACCTCAGCGATGATATGATTACATATATATATTTTGCATTGGATGCTTTTATAGGTTTTGACTGGGGTTTCAACAGGATGATCCTTGAAATGATAAAGTAATTCACTCTTCATATATGACAGACTTCATCTTCATCTATTCCAGACTTCGCACTTTAGGGGGAAATCTGTTGCACTAAAAACTGTCACCCTAACATTCTGCTAACTACATGAGCTCATTTACACTCATACTTACCTCCTTTGCAACTCTTACAACCTCTATTCCTCATGTCAAGCCCTAAAATAGGAGAAAAAACCCAAAAATGCTCAAAAACCCTGGGTACACAGGTAATGTGAAGCTTTTCTGCGTTCCTGGCTATTGTATGCAGGTAATGTTAAGAGAAAATATGTTCTAGAATGCAGTTTTCCAGTGTAATGCCTGCATACCCCCTCCAAAGTAAAAAAAGTGAGAAATTAAAGTTAAAAAAGATGATTTTTGGTGAATTCTAGAAGCTTCTAGATGAGATTTATTGGGTATGAGCACACTCTTATAAGGTTCATGCATCCCACACCTTAAGGAGCTAATCCTTTGATGTGATGAGCCTATCCCTTTGAAGGAGGATTCTATCCCTTCAAAGGTGGAACCCTAACCTCATCATCTGCTCTATAAAAAGAGGCATTAGGTAGCCTCAAAGGGAGTTCATGCTTTAGTGTGTGATTGAGTTGAAGTGTTGTTGAGATTTAGACTTGTTTCTGCTAAGCTTTTGAGAGGAAAGATCACATACCTCTATGTGCTCCTGGAGGAAGAGTGCAAGACTTATCAAAGTAGAGGAGCCTCCTGCTTCGGACTCCGGGAAGGCCTGTTCAACATCAAGGCTAAGGTTGTAAGGTTCTTCTATTATTTTAAGATTAATACAATCAAGTTTTGTTTTTCTCAATAAATTGTCGTTCAATTGTTTATTTCAATAAGTTGTCGTTTGATCTTTTATTTCATAGATTCCTTGATCGCTATGATAGGTATGTTTTATAATTATTTTTTATACAGGTGCTATGTAATATTTTCTTGTTTGTGATTGCAAGTCTTGAAAGATGACACTTTGTTGCGACGAAAGAACTATTGTTGCGACGAAGGAACTATTGTTGCGATAGAAAGAACTATTGTTGCGACGGAGGAACTATTGTTGCGACGGAAGAACTCTTGTTGCAACGGAAGGATTATTGATGTGATGAAAGAACTACAGCTCCAAATAAGCATTTGGATCTAAGGTAGGATTGACACCTTCATAACATTTACTTGTAAAATGAATATATTTAGAGAAAGATAAACTTAGTTGTTCGTTTGTTGCTAGATTGTCTTCTGACAGTAGGGAGATCGATCTTGTTCGCAAGATCGATTTATCTAGACAACAAGGAGGAAAATGAAGATTGCTACAGATTTGAGGTAGGATTCAATCCCATACTCTAATTTCTATAAGGGAGAAACTCTATTTTCTTTGTCTTCTGTTGTTCTATACTAGGCCAATAGTTCTAGGGAAATCATGTTTTTCGCAATCTTAAATTCTGCATAACAAATTGGCAACTCCGTGGCCCAATGGATAAGGCACTGGTCTTCGAAACAATAGATTTTGGGTTCTGAGTTTGTCAATGTCTCTTAAAATCCATCTTAATGTTTTCATTTCATTTTATTTCCCTTTGGTAATAGTTTCTTTTGTTTTTTCTTTTCTTATCAATTAGGTCATTTGTAAACATTAAGCTTGATTTTTATTTATTTATTTAGTTATTTAATTTTTTTTTTTCTGACTATAGGAATCGGAAATGGTGGAGGTATCGTACTCACGTAACACGGGGTCGAATCCCCCTGGCTACCACTATAACCCCTGGGGGAGGGGGACAGGCCCGCACTAACCCCTCCCGGGTGATCGACTCAGTGCTCGAAAAATGACCTGGATCACAGTCAGGGTTTGAACTCGTGACCTACTTATCAGCATGAACGCCTTAACAGAACGTCCACTGACCACTAGACCAAGCCCCACGGGCTCCTTAAGCTTGATTTTTGATTAAATTGAAAAAAATTGTGTTATAGTCATATTTTGAGTGACTTCTCTTATTAATGATCTTGTTGCATCTTAGTTTTGATTACATTTGAAACATTAAAAGAAAAGAAAAGAAAAACAATTATTTTCATTGCATATAGGGCTTTGATTTTGATTAGAATAGTGAAGTTGAGGAGATCGATTGTTGCATCACTTAGTTGTTGCATTGTTGATTGGTTTCTTCTTCCCCTACTTAGTTAGGCCTTGCATTGTTAAAGTGAAAATGAGAAGAGTTATTTTTTTCATATTAGTTGCATCATATATGTGTTCAGGTGACATCGAGTTTTGAGCCTTGAAATCAAAACATAGTTCAAGATCAACTTTGAAATTTACTAAATCAACCTAAGGAGAATTTTTCATATTAAAACAAACATCTAGAGGTCTAGGCTAGAGTTGTGTTATGAGGTATTTAAATGTATGAGTTGTATTTATTTTTCAGTGTTACATTTTGGGGGTGGTGTCTCATTCCACGTACATAAGTGTATAGGATCGTTCTCCACATACCTTCGGGTATATAGGATGGCATTCCATGCATGAAAATTATATGGGAACGCTCTCATCGTACGGTTACACATTAGAGAACACTACTACAGACTAAACTTCCACATACCTTCAATATGCTTTGAAAGTCCCCTATAGGTAACTGAGTAAATCATCCTGTACACTGTGATACACCTAACACAACATTTGGGGAGATTTCCTGCCTGTACATAAATCCTCAGTTTTCTAACATGGTATATTGCAGTTCACAGTTATTTGGTAAACCCTTTTTCCTAGTTACCCATGTTTTGTTTTATTTTGTGTCTTTAAATGATAAAATCAATTAACTTACCATGGAACAACATCCTCACCATGGAACAAGTCCTTGGTAGATTTTAGGTTGAGACTAAAGGCAACGAATTTGGAGTCCACCAGTCAAGGAACCCCCCTGATGGGAATCCTGGTCCTTTTCATTATTTTGGAAATATTCGTAATCCTTATATGGAAACATTATCTCTTCTCATCTTTACCATTTTTTTACCTATTTGGTTGTTTTCAACCCCCTTGGCTCCAAATGTATCTATTCCCCCCCAACCAGGTTCTCCGGCTGGACAACCAAGTCCTCCACTTGAAGAAAATAAACCTTGAGTTTATCCTCACGTTGAACCTTTTATTTCTTCACCTATTCAGTCTTCTTCCTCTTCTTCCTCTTTGTCTGGTGAAATCCTTAAAGTTAGTAACCAGGTGGATAAGAAGAAGAAGAGAAGGAAGATTAAGAAGAAGAAAAATAAGTAGGGGGAAAACCAAGAAACCATTGCTACCCATGCAACTGGTATGGAGAAACCTTCCAATTAGCCCCAAAAAATTTAAATTCCCTTGCAATATATGTAAGGGTGACCACCTTCTTAAATATTGTCCTAGCTTTCCAAATGTATTATAAGTGTGGTCCAGAAGCTCACGTCTGTCTTTCTCGTTATGTTCTGGATATCATGTTGGTGAAAACCATCGACTCATTAGGGGAATTTTGAGGTCTAAAATAGGCCTCCTAAGGAAACTATAAAATAGTATTGGAAATAATAAAATAAGAATAGATTAAATCATCATATTTTAGAGGGAAAAAAGAAATAATTATTTTTTCAACTCATATTTCCAACTTATCTTCTATGGGTTTACTCAAATTTCGAGTGGGAACACTCGTTGGATCCAAAATTTGATTCCTGATCCAAGGAGTACCCATGTTGCATACTTTTTATGGACCCTACTACACGAAAATAGATAAATACATAGAAAAACGTGATTGCAATCACATTTTTTCATGTATTTTTCAATTTTCGTATAGAGGGGTCCATAGAAAGTATGCAACATGCAATCACATTTTTTCATGTATTTTTCAATTTTCGTGTAGTGGGATCCATAGAAAGTATGCAACATGGGTACTAATTGGATGAGGAATTAAAATTTTCATCCAACGAGTACTCCCACTCGAAATTTGAGTAAAACCTTCGGGAGATAAGTTGAAAATACAAGTTGAAAAAGTAGTTTTATTATTTTATTATTTTTTAATCTTTTTAATTTTTTACCCCAAAAATGGTGAATCATCCCCCATGTTTGACATCATCATCTTGAATCCTATTGGTTCATCTAAAGTTTATTTTGGTTGTACATTTTTCTTAGGAGGCCCATTTTAGACCTCAAAAGTTCTCTAATGAGTGATGATAAGGTTCATGGGAAAATGGGTAAAGTTAATTTTCCTTGTAGGTTATGTGAAGGGAATAATCCTATTCACATTTTTCCTTTTATGGATGAAGCTTCAAAAGTGTTGGGAAAACTTACAGCTTCCTAGCCTCATCTTTCGGCTGGTTATCAAAATATTTCTCCCAATTCTCCACTAGTTGATGAAGTGATTAATCATAATCTGATTCCAATAAATCTCACTCTCTGAACATGAATCCCATGAGTTAGTTCTTGACCAAAAATTGGTTGGGAAAATGGTTGACTCAATTCCACCTTTAGTTGACCATACCTTTCCCATAGAGAGGGAAGTTCATACCACTCATGTTCTTCTTGTTTCTTTAGGTTACAATGAACTAAGGGGAAATCCTCTCGTTCCAATGGCACAATGGGACAATCCTCTTGTTCCCATGGGACAGGGGGGAAATACTCCCATTCCCATATAACAGGGGACTAGTTCTCCCATTCCCATAGTACAAGGGGGAAGTTCTCGTGTTCCCACAACACCACCTCCAAGTAGTATGGTCACTTACTTTGATTGGAGTCGATTCGAAGGATATCATATTCCTCCTTATGTGCCCTTCCATATCAAAGTACATGCTTATAATATAGTCATACCTGACACATTCATAGATGAAGGGACACATGTTAGTATTTTTTCCTGAACTTCTTGGAGAGCTTTCAGTTCTTCACAACTTGTGCCCATTACCTAGAATCTATTGGCCTTTAATGGAGGAACCATTCAACCATTAGGGATCCTTCCTAATTTTCCTATTAATTTGGAATGAAATGTTATTTATATCAATGTAATGGTAGTCCAAGGCCATTTTTATTTTAATTTACTCCTAAGGTGCAACTATGTTTATGACAGGAGAGCTCTTTTCTCTTCACTCTTTTGTGTGAAGTGTTTATTGCATGAATGAAGAACCATGACCATTGACCATATTTCCTTAGTTGTTCCTATTTTAACTCCCTACCAACCAAATTCCATAAATGGTCCTTATATGAAATTGATAATTCCCCCTCCATATATTAATTATATGGCAACATGTTCCATGAACGATTCAAATGATGATATAGTAGGTGATGTAGTGCATCATGTACTAGCAAGGAAAATTTTAAGGATGCAAGTTTATTTTAAAGTTTAGAAACCTTGGAGGATATTATTAGTCCCTAATATGAAAATTCTAAAGTGTTTGGCAATATTTTTTTAAGAATATTTATATTTCTAATGTATTTTTATTATTTTGCATAATTTTTTGACGATTTTTAAGGTAAAATAGTTTTATACTATAAAATGTGGGTGAATCATTTTTAGAAAAAATGGAAATTGGAAAATAGTATTTTTGGGAAAAACATGGAAAATTAGCCCAACTTTGAAGATTATCCCCTAAACGTTTCCCTATGTACTGGGAGCACCGACGCTTGATATTTCCCTTGGATCCTTTGATATGTATCCATTCTATAGAATTTTTATTTCATTTGATGAGAACCTCTTGTAAGTCATGGCCTCCTGTAGGTTATGATCAAGACACCATGATTACAGTTACTCTTCTTGTGTCAATCTCCTTAAAAAATGAAACAAGTTGTCATGAGCATAGTTCTTCTCTTGTGTCAATCTCACTAAAAAATTAAACATATCCCCTTCTATTTTGAGTCTTTTTTTAGATCTCGAAAATTCTCAATCAAGTCTTTCACTTGATCTTGTAAATGAACCTTCATTCCATCCACTTGTTAGTAACCAGTAGTTTTATTACATGAATTAAATGAATCTTGGGGGTCATGCGCATAGAATTGTGTCATTATGTTTGGGGCATGCAAACTTATTTCAAGCATAGTTTTCCACTGTTTCAAGATTGTGTAAAAATGAAACCAATTCCAAGCATAGTTTTTCTTTGTTTCAAGCTTGTATAAAAATGAAACCATTCTCATCCTATTTTTCGTGATTACCATTAATATCAGCCTATCTCTACCATATGAGCCTTGGTTTTAAAATTCCATCTTCACCATCTGCTTGGCCGATCATATGCTTTCACTTGGTTTTTTACCCTTTCCTCGGGAACCACTACGATGAGTGGTATTATTAGCTAGGGTCTTGACCTCTATGTGTTTTGAGTAGTTCCATCATGACCAGAACCAATTTCTACCCTTTATACTACTAATTCCTCTATGAGGAGTCCTCTTTTATATCTTTTCAAACTCCCTAAACATGAAAATATCGTCGAGTGCTTGTATGTTCAAACTTGTTAAAGTAAAAGAAAATCCATCTACTCAGTATAGGTTTAACACTTTTTCGGACGAGATAGAATAATTATGAAAAAGGAATACCTTAGTCGAACATGGCTAAGAGGTTATCTTGAGTATCATTTTCTAACTTCTTAGACTCGAGGGATTATTTACAAAAATGAACCTTTGGAGTTTTCATTTTCACCTCTTTTTCAAACTCACTAAACATGAAAAAAGAGTCGATTTACACATTTTATAGACTCTTAAGAACATCAAATAACAATGGAATCTTTGAACATGATGAGAACAAACCACTCCTTCTCACAGGTTTTTAAAAATATTCAAATGGATTTATTCGAATGATGAACTTACAGATCAATCATATGTTATCCTCCTCAAGCTTGTCAAAAATAAAGAGGAATTGACCAGAAATGTTTGGAGAAATTGGGAAAATAGGGTACTTGAACTATTGATGGCAGTGAGTCGCCCTTGAAAGTGACACTTTTTCACTTCATCTTTATGACTATTGGGTTGGAAATATTTTTTCATCTTTGGTTAACCACAGATATCAAAAGCCTCCATAATCATTTTTGGGTCAATAATGCTAACACCATCAAGTGTCTTTTATATGTTCAAGATAATTCCTTCAAATGATATTATATAAGATACTCTTAAGCCTTCATTATTGTCTATGATACCTAAATCAAATCTACATCAGCATCATTCTGTCTCAAATATTGATACTCGATTAATGCAATTGATGGAGGATACATCAAGGCCCTCTTGCAATGGGTCGCTTCATGTTGACATCAGCTCATTATCTAGGAAGTTGACTGAGAATCTCCCTTTGGGTACCTTGGGGCTTGCATATATCAATGGAAATTTTCCTCTATCTCAAAATTATGTTTTTATCTTTTGTCTTCGACCAAAATATTGTGTGTGATGTTCGACTTCAGCTCATCTATTCATACCATACATATTGTATTATGGTACGTTCAGAGCCATTAACATTATCGATGGTTTATCTTGCTTTTGTTAGTGGCTTACATAATTGGTTGATAATCATATGGTCTCTACCATGTTCGACTCCAACTAATTTACTCATATGGTTAGACTTGTACATTAAACGATCTAGTGAATGAGATAGAAGACACTAGATCTAGTTTCATCCATTTGGGTTGTGATTTAAATATTAACACAAGATTACAAAATATGATGGCTATGATCATACATAGTGTTGTGGCCTGTTTTAAATTTCTTATATGTTGTATATATGAGTTTATTTCTTTCAAAGAAATTAAATATATATATATATATATATATATATATATATATATATATATATATATATATATATATATAAAAAAATTAAAAGAAGAAGTACTAAGCGGTGATTGGATTTAATGTGTCATACAGTGGGACCACGTTTGGTGAATTGTGTTAAAATATGAGCAAGTGACATCATGGATAATGCTAATGGGAAAATTTGTCCTGTAATGAAGCATGAGAGGGATCACAATGTGACCGGAGGTTCACTGGCGGGGTGCCTCCATTGGAATCTTTGACCCCCTCCAGTTGACCAGCATGAGCAGCCTAGATTAATTGTGAGGGCACTGCTATGTGATCGATTCCATACTACAGAGTCCCCCCATAGTGATGACAACTGACAAGCCCCACGACGCAAGAAAGCAAGCCATTTTTTTCCTCCACGTCATCTTCCACATCACCTCCAACCGGATTTTCAATCAATTCACCATTCATTACACCCCCATATGATTTTTTTCCGGCCCACTCATTTCTTTCGCCTATAAAAGAGATGTGTGTCTTGATTATGTCCACGTCTACCTCCCAAATAGCTAAAGCACTCCAATTTTCATACCAGATTCCAATTCAACAACCATTCACCTCGGAATAACTAAGTAACCCATGAAAATGTTCTTAAAACTTGTCCAAAATGTTAAAGAAATTTGTTATTGTTGGGTCTTCCACTCACATCCCATTAATGGATAAATAAACATACATTGTAGATATTGTCTGCATAGTATACCACCCTCTATTTTATCAACATGTCATCCTAAACCAATCAAAGTTACCAATTTAATTTTCTTTGATTAATTCTAGAGTCCTATCAGAGTTTGTTCCAAAAACCTACATGTTTCTAGAGTTTTTTCCATTGGTTGGTTTCTGTCATGTACCCTCAAAAATGCTTTGTCATGAACCAATCGGGGGAAAATGTCTTGCAATCAGCAGGTGTCAACTCATTTGATAAGGCAATCATTTTGTTACCCCTCTGCAGAGTCATATGAGAGTTTTATTGATGAATCCCTCTCTACATATTTTCAAGAATTGTCAGGGCCTAAGTTTAACCAAATTGCATTTTATCTCATGTTTGAAAAGGAAAAGTTTTCCTTGGAGTCAGACAATTTTCCTTTAAGTTCCTTTGCTGAAGATGTAGGGCTAGTTCTCCAAATTTTGGCCAAAATCCTAGGGAGAGAAGATACTATGGTGGTAGATAAGTCAATTTTATTTAATGATGAAGCCTGGAGTAGTTTTGGATATTCCCACTTATCTGGAGAGTGTTGTCAATAATCAGTTTATGAGTTTATTAATCACTGGTGGTTTTAGGTTTCCTTATCTAGTCACCTACTTGTTTCTTTAGAGTAATGTGGATAGATTTACCCAGTTGGGGTTGAATATTTTTTATGTGAATAAAAAAAAACAGTCAGTGGTATTTTGAAGAGACCTGGTAAGAAAGGAGGTGGGAAATTAAGAATTTTTTGAATTTACCTCCTCTTTCCTTCCTATTGTATGTTCAATTTTAAATGGAGTGTCTTCACCAAGATTATTGGATGAAGCTTAGTCCTTTTTGAAATTAAGTAAATATGTGAGATATGGAGAATGGTTTGCTCATGAAGACTATATTGAAATTAGATTATTTGGACCTGATATAGAGCCTTTTAAATTAACTGTATTTGTTCCCATGAGATTTTTTCCTTGGACTTAACCATGCAATGTCTGAATTTTGATAAGTTCCATTTTGTACCAATAAAGAAATTTCATTTGTTTAAACTACCCGGGACAGTAGGGCCGTTCATTGTAAGCACCAGACAGGCCCTCGAAGCAGCTCACAAAATGTTGATTGACATTCATTAGTCACTGGAGGGGAAATGATATTATGACCCATACCATGTGATTTAAAACTACAGAGTGGAGATTTTCTATTCTCCATTCGTTCATGAATCAAGGCTAGAAATAGAGAAGCTAGAAAATGGAGGACAGACTTCTGCATCTGTGCAGATGGAGGTGGAAACCCCTCATCCTACTGAGAAGGGGATTAAAAGAGGAAGAGAGAAATTAATTTAATTGGAGAGTGATGTAGGAAATCAATCAGAGAAGGAAAAGACAGTGGAGGAGGGTATTTCTTTAGCTATGCCTGGATTTTCTTTGCAATTGGGAGACATATGAAACATTTCTAGTAGAGGCAAAGAGTAAAATTTGAAATACACATGAAAATACTACTATCCTAAAGGGAGACACTATTTTGAATTGTATGCATAAAAAAT
Source organism: Pinus albicaulis (assembly GCA_034641835.2). Taxonomy (NCBI): domain Eukaryota; kingdom Viridiplantae; phylum Streptophyta; class Pinopsida; order Pinales; family Pinaceae; genus Pinus; species Pinus albicaulis. The sequence continues at coordinate 97,859,677 of CM076570.1, read as the reverse complement.
TTCAACTGTTATAGATGATGAAAACCTTGCTTTCAAAATGACCCTCATATTCCATGATCACAGATTTCAGAATGGCTCATGTCAAGCTTGCTAACTATTCCAGCTTGAATGTAAACTTCTGAAGAAAATACAACAAATGGATGTCTCTGCATGCTAATGATGAGGATGTAGGAACTTCTTCAATTTCAGGATCTTAGACGGCTGCCACCTCATGACCAAACGTTACTTTATATTTACTTTACTTTACTTTACCGTAGAAGTTTTAATTTTTTACTTTTTATTGTAATGACTGAAGGAAATAGTTTGGGAAGTTGACAGTTCCATAACTCTCCATTTTTTAATAATGTATTTAAGAATTTTCAAGAGAGAAATGAGGTTTCACACTTTGGGCCTCAAAAGTTTTGGAAATTTTTTACTTTGTATTTATGATATTAATAAATATTTTCATAGAATTTTCCAGCAATTGATGAATGTGTTGAGTTCTTCATGTTCCATCTTATGTATGTCTCTTATGTTGGAATAAATTAATGAATTTGTTTGTGTCTAATTTACATCTCTGAGTTAGAGTATTTTTCCTTAATAATCTCTCCTTTATTGCGAAATAATTTATTGAAACCATTTCCTTTTAAAACCAGAAATAGCGTTTTATGTGATTTACAACATACTATTAATGGTTTTTCACTATCATTTAACCTTCTCCTGTTCATGCACATTTATCGTTTAAAGGCACTTTGAAGATTTTTGTTATCTGTAAATATTAAAGGGTTTAAGATATAATTATGGGGTTACAATATTAAGGGATGAAAATAATTTTATTTTCATGTGACAGTAAATTTCTTGGGCATGGATCTTCTCACAACTAGAGGTTGTCTCCCAAGGAACAACTTTTTTTGGCGTCATTACTGGGGAACAAAGACACGAAGCCATTTTTCCCCAGGATTTTGTTTTAGAAATAATTTCTTTGATTGGTGAATAAAGAAAGTGATTAGGATGTATTTTTCATCAACATATACCTAGCTTCCAGAATACCACACACAAGGTATGATACCTCGCAGCACAAGTTTCCAATATTATCTGACCCAGAAAACCTAGTATCAAGAAGGGTTTGGAAGGAAAAATCCCTAATTAATCTCGGTCCTACCCTGTATACTCTAGGTAGAAGTTCTACTATACAAACTCTCATTTTCCACTCTGAAGAAGTAGTCAGAAACATTCAATTCTTGGAAGAAGGACCTGTGCCCTCTCATTCAGTATTTCTTGAACCTACTTTGGAAGAAAAATATTTTGAGTCAGTTTATTTTTCATTCCCTCAATTTCAATAAGTCTTATCATTTCATTGTGATTCTTCTCAACAATCTCTTCCTTCTATAATTCAGCCCATCCCTAAACCAGTATTACCCCCTCCACCATTTGTTTTTCAAGCAGGGATTAATCAAAACCCTAATATGGCTATTCCTACTTTCCTTCTAAATAGATATTGTCCATTAAATTTAGTCAAATAAATGAATGGAATTCATCAATATTACCTTAAATTGTTGCCTTGTTTCATAGGGGAAGATGATATCTCAGTAGAGAAACATATTTCTTATTTTTGTGCCTTTGCAGAAAATTTGAATGTTGGGTATCTTGATGTTGTTTTAAGGTTATTTATGCAATATTTAGATGGGAGAGGCTATAAAGTGGTTCAAGTAACTTCAAGTCAATTCAATAAATAATTTGGAAGAAATGGAGAACAATTTCACTTAGAGATGGGGTGAAAAGAAATATCATGGATATTTCTTAACTGAATTTAATGCTATTAAAATAAAACAAGAAGAAGATGTCACATATTTTATTAAAAGGTTTAATAAATTGAATAATAGCCTTCCAGCAGAAATAAAACCCACATCAGCTGGAGAAAAGGTTTTTTTTGTCAGAGATTTTGAATCAGAGTTTGGTTTCACTCTGAGGGAGAGAAGGTCTCCCACTTTAGGTCAAATTCAAACAAATTCCTTGGAGATTGAGGCAAATTTGACTTCAGTAGGAAAATCTAAAGGAAAACAACAAAGAGAAGATAAAGGAAAAGGAAAGAAAGAAGTTTCACATGACCAAATATTGGAAGATATGACTAGAGTCATAAAAAAATTATCAAAAAAATTACTAAAAGTGGAACTGGAAAATAAAAACCCTCCCAGACAAGGGAAAAATCCCAAAATCAAAATTGTAATCCACAATTTATAAAACAACCCTTGCAAATCTAGTAAAGGGAAAAAAAATATCAAGATGTGATCCAACCTCATTTGTATATAGAAGATGGAAATGAAGAGGCAAAAGAAGAAAGCGAAAAGGAGCAAGACAATAAAATATCAACATTATATGCATGTGAAGTAGAAGATGATGATATTCAGCAAGTCAATTTTGGAGTAGAAGAATCCCTGATTGACCAAGACATTAAGCAATACTGTAAAACATTTATTGATCATATGTAGGCTGAATTACACAAAAAACATGATCTGAGATCAAGGAAGCTATCTAGATCATTGAATAATGATGAGGTGTTAGAAGATCCAATACCTCAATAGATGGCCACTCCACAACAACTAGCAAAGCAACTTGACAAAGGGAAGACGCAAATTGATTCAGTAACAAAAACTACTTTTCAACAAGGGGAGAGTTCACAAAGGAAGTCAAAAGGTGAGAATTTAAACAAAATTGTTGTTTTATCTAAACAAATTTCACATTTGAATAAGAACAATGAAGATCCTGAGAAGTTAATAAATCCAAGTAATCCTTTTAATTTGACAAAAAAATTGAAGATAAAGATACCAATTCCCCTAGCTGAGCTAGTCAAGACTCCAATGTATAAAAAGTAGTTTTCAGATTTTATTAATATTTCTCAAGGTGACAATGTGGCAGACACTGTGAATTTGCAAGAAGATAGACCAGTAGTGATGTTTGGTCCTCACGTGGAAGAGGTGGATTCATCTACTCCTCCTTTTTACATTTATTTATTGGTGCATTCTTTCATGGTACACACTTGCATGTTGGATTTAGGTTCTTCTCACAATTTAATGCCTTTATCTGATGTGAATAAATTGAATTTACAAATCACCAAACCTCATTTTATTCCAAAAAGGTTAAGTGTGTGGGGTTGATTAAAGGTATGGTTGTTTCTGTTGATCAGCGGTTGTCATTGATGTCAACCCAAGCAACACTAGGGGCTACCCCAATATTGCATGGGAATTTTGACCTACCTAATTACTATATTCTAGGTCAAGAATTCTTTTGATGGTTTCTACTTGTCTAGATGTTTCCATTGATATATGGCACGCCACGTAGTTCTTCACGGTTTGAGAGATATTCATGTTTGAAGTTTGTAACCTTAGTTAGTGGGCTAAAACCCCATGGGGTTGTGGCATGGGTCATTGAAAAGTCAATAATTAATAAATTTTAAGCTCCTAAAATCCCTCCCATGTTCACTTGTTGAAGCTGCTCTCAACCTAAGCATTTATATAAATTGTGATCCTCATATCCTCCTTATGTAGGGATTTCGTTATCTGAAATAGGTCATCGTGGAATTTGTGCTCTAAATTTGTTTCTACGAAGGTTCAGAAGATGAAATTTTTATGAGGTGAAGCCAAAATCTTGAGAAAGCTCTTGTACAAATTTTAGATCAAGGTGCACAAAATTTTCAGAGATATGATCCGTGGAAGTCGGTGTTTTTGCAAGCTCCTGAAATTCATCTCAAACAAGTGACCTTGGGAAAATAGTCATATCTCTCTCTATCAGTATCAGATTGGAATTATGTAAAAGGTGGAAGATAGTGTGCAGAATTTAGTTTTATATGTATCAATTTCAGAGTCGAATGAAGAAATAGTGACACGTGGCACGTCGTACAGTTTTGCTCTACTAAAACAGTCCATAATTAGGGCATTGTGAGAGATTGGGCATAACTCTCTCTTGAAGAATCCAAATTGGCTCAGACCTGTGGAATTGGAAAGAAGAATCAGAGGACTAATACAGGGTTGAAAATAAAAAATTGTCATAACTCTCTCTCTGAGTATAGGATTGGAATTATGTAAAAAGTGGGAGATAGTGCATGGACTTTAGTTTTCTCTGTATTAATTTCAGAGCCGAATGAAGAAACAGTGACACGTGGCATGCCATACAAGTTTGATCTACTGAAAATTCCATAATTTGGGCATTGTGAGAGATTGGGCATAAATATCTCTTGAATAATCCAAATTGGGTCAGACCTGTGGCATTGGAAAGAAGACTCAGAGGACTACTACAGGGCCGAAAATCACATATTGGGGATCTACAATAGCATAGATACACCAGATTAAATATCAAGATCCTAGAAGGCAAGAAAAATCTAGATCATGTTTTTTCAAGGGCTGCAAAGGACCAGACTTTCTAGGGTAGAAAAGCAAAGAAAGGTGCAACAAAGGGTAGCATGACAAGAGCAGCAATCAAGGTGCATAACAATAGCAAGAAGTTCATCACATGAAGTCTTCAAGTGGGCATCACTGCATACAGTCACTGTAAATGTATCATTGTACTAAATCATTTTAAATACATTATTGTAAAAATTGTACTAGTGTTTATCTGCCAAGAGTTGAATAGGTAGTGTCGGGAGGTCTAGGATCATCATTATATGGTTGTGTCATAGTTGGTGTTATGGTCTAGTGTATCTTCTTCTTCTAGATCATTCTATATCATTGTAAAGTAGACCATTTTCCCTGGTATGGTATTCCATTCTTCTTTTATTCTTTTATAGGGTGGTAGGGTGGTGCTAAGTTGGTGCATGAAGTCACTAGTAGGTTTAAGCCTATGAAAACTTCAGGGTGGTAGGGTGGTGCTAGGCTGGTGCATGAAGTCACCAATAGGTTCAAGCCTATGAAACATTTAGGGTGGTAGGGTGGTGCTAGGATGAGTTGTAGCTCATTGGGTGTTGGGTCATTGGTTCAGTTGAATACTGAAGAATCTCGGGCGTTGGAGCATCCGTCCAGTGGGAGCTGGAGAAGAATGATTTTCTAGATTCTAGGAAGTTGGAGCTTTATTTTTAATTGGAGTTGAATATTAAATAATTATTAGAAAAGAATTAGGTGGTTTTTGTCCCGGAGTGGGTTTCCACCTTAAAAACTGTGTGCATTTGTGTTCCTTTTTTTTACTGCTATCATTGTATAAACACTGATAATAATTGAAGATTAACTAATGCTCTAATTGAAATGAATATTGATTCACCCCCCTCTTAGTATTTCCAACGATTGAAATCAGAGCTTGGTTCCTTCAATAGTAGTTTAACAGCTGGAAGGAGGTCATGGAGCATACCAAGAATGGTGTACCTCTATTCAATGAAAATAATTATGCACTTTGGAAAGGAAGAATGGAGGTCTCTCTCTTGGCCCAAGGTTACGAAGTATGAGACACTGTTAAAAATGGATTTACATCAACCGCGGATGAACAAGGCAAGAAGAATTTGGTAAATGATGCAAAAGAAAAGAATATTATTATCAGTGAACTTATTGAATCTGCTTATCATAAGGTGTTGGGTTGTAAAATTGCCAAAAATGTATGGGACAATCTTGAAAATATATATGTAGGTGACTCAAATGTCAAAGAAGCAAAGCTTCAAATATATAGAGAAAAATTTGAACAAATCAGAATGAAAGAAGACATTGATGCATACTTCCAATACGTTGATGAAATAACCAATACTCTAGAAGGATTGGGAGAGCCAGTTGAAGAGAAGACTATTATAAGAAATATTCTTAGAACGTTACCAGGGAGATTCAACCCAAAGGTATCGGTCTTGGAATACAATGCAAATGTGGGTAAACTCAAAAAAGAGGAATTAAATGGAGTTCTCATAACATATGAAATGAGACTTGATGAGGAAGAGGGTACTTCGCATCTAGAAACTACGTTCATTGCATCTAAGAAAATCGATAAGAACAAACAACCTTCACTTGAAAAGACATGCACCTGCAAGTGTGAAAAAAAGGGAGATGATGAAGAAGGTATTTCAGATGAAGAATATGCTTAATTTATGAGAAAACTAAAAGTTGGTAAGGGAAAATTCAAAGGTAAAATTCCATTGATATGTTTCGGTTGTGGTGATGTTGGGCATTTCGCAGCAAAATGTCTGAGCAAAAGTGATGGAAAATCAAAAGGAAAGAAAGGCTTTAAGAAATTCAACAAGCAAGGATAAAAAAGGAACTTTCTCCCTAAAGAAGATAGCTCATCATCCGATGAAGACAATGACAGTGAAGAATAATCCAATGAGAGAGTATTGTTTATGGCCAAGCACAACAAAGAAGAAGGGTTGACCATAGAAGAATTTTCTAAGGAAGCAATCAAGCTTATAAAAGAGCTCAAGGCTGAGAAGATCCATTCCAATACTCTTGAAGAACAAGTTCAAGGTCTCAAAATTAAATTTAAGAACACAAATGCATTGAAGAGTCACTTCAAAAAAGTTGGAAGAAAGCAACCAAGAAAGGGAAGAATTAGAAGCCGAAGTAGTCTCACTGTGTAAGGAAGTGAAGAAAGGAAAAAATATCAAAAACTATGCCAAAAACTCAAGGGCATTGGAAGAACTCATCAACAATCAACGATCGTACAATAATAGAACTGGCCTTGGTTACAAACAAGAAGAAGCAAGACCTTTGTTGGGAAATTTATTTGAACAAATTGCTGCATTAAATTATCGACCAGGGAAACTCGTGAGCTTGTGATGGTGCCAGCAATATATATGCAGGAGTAGGCAACTAACTCTATGTCTAACTAAATTGTTTATGATTCAATATAATATGCAAGGGAAGAGGCTCCTAACTTAGGAGGTCCTGGTTGTCCTTCCCTACCGTATCATAGAGAAATCATTCATAAAACCAGAAACTTGAAATAAAGACAAGGCTATTCAAAAGCTGAAAGTAATATATTCTATAACTCTAACTCAATTAGTTTAAAAAGAGGAATAATATTGAAATGGTTCTTGACTCAAGAAATCCAATTTCACCTCAATTACCACTTAATGAATCAGAGATTAAAACCAAGAACTTAAGATGGATAAATTATTAATGAAAGAAGCTCTTAACTTAAGAGACATGTAAAGTATTCCATTATAATTCATTCATCAATCACACACAAATCCTTAAACAACTAAGAAATGAAATGAAACAAAATCTAATATGAAATAAAATGTTTCTCTCATCCTTTTAGAGTGAGCTCAATTCTCTTAAGAACAAGACAATTTATTCCATATACTACATTAAGGAAACCTATATCTAAAACTACAGAAATTCCATAAACACAATTTACATCTAAAACTACATAATGAAAATATATGAAAAATGAAGCTTTATTCTATTCCATTATCAATTGGATACAATGCTCTAAGAGTCCTCCCTTTGGAATGGAGGAGGTACTCCTATTTATACAATGAGAGGAGTAACAAACTCATAATGATCATCCACTAATATCTCTAACCATCTAGACACATAACCCTATCCTCCATGATCTCCTCCATAATCTTTTCCATGAGGTTTATCTTCTTAAATTCGAATTTGATCATCCAAGGCCACATAAAGGTGTCTTGGAGGCTTCCTTTGTGCCTACACATGTCAACAAACTCATGCTAATTGTTAGGTATAAGTATAAGCATATTATTTTCTAAGTTTTAGCCATAAATTCACTTTTTAAATATTAAGAAATTGCTTAAACTTAAAACATAGTTATGACCTAACAGTATCTATAAATGTAATGATATGGAGTGTAATGGAGGCAGATACAGTTGATAAATGTGAAGATATTGATGAATAATGGAGTGAAAATAGGGACTATTTTGAGGCCCAACATACCCCCAAACTGAAGGTATTGCATGTCCTCATGCAATCTATTACATTACTTTTTGGTACTTGAGCTTTGGCTTAAACTCTGCATGAGATCATTTACTTAACTTTTGCAAAGCGTTATTTTGATGAACTAAAACTTGGTTGGTTCTTGTGTTTCAACCATATTTTGTTTGTTGCGTTCATTGTATGATCTTTGCATAATGATAATGTGCTTTTTATGGCAGAGTATTTTTGTTGGAATGCATCATGGTTGGTTCTTGTGTAACAACCATGATTCTATTGGTATCCAATTAACTTTTAAATACTCTAGACAAAGCCATTTGTATGCTCATGTAATAGTAAATATATTTTGAAGGTAAGTGGGTTTAAAATGTGATATATAACTGTGGATATGAATGTGACAAAGCATGTATGTAAATGTATCCTTCCCATTAAACGGATGGCTTTGGCAATGAAAGGAAAGGAAGTGAAGTTTTTTTTTCCAAAAATTATTATTCTAACATTTCAAGGAATTTAATGGTTAAAAGTTAGAAAATAGCATACCTTAACTTACCCTTCCAAAAATAGGTGAGAGTCGTGCATGTGTGACTGCAAACTGTTGTGAAAATGGTGGATGAAAGATGGATGTATCAGCTGCTGGATCTGCTGCTACTAGATGAAAAATATGAGGAGTCTACTGAACATGGCTGAAAGTTGTATCTGCTGTTGGATGATGAATCCGATGAGTTTGCTGAATATGGCTGAAAATCTATAAGGCTTGGAAGGTATACAAAATATAGAAGTTACATTTTCCTCCTAGCCTTATTTATTGACTTGTCCTCAAGTGAAATACAATGAATACCATGAATGGAAATACAATGAATGGAAATTGGCTTCATCTGCTGCAAAATATGGGTCTTCAAGTCTTCAACGCTCGATGGCACAAATCTTGCTATGTGATTAAATGTGTCGATGTCGAACATAGCAATAAGTTGTTGACTTAGTGGCCGTTAATGAATGCCCCTAGCCAACACAAGAGCTCCCACCATTGATTCCAATGGGAGTCAGGATGCCTAACACATCTTTGTAGGTACGAATAAATTTGTCGTGGTCGAGTCACCTACAAGATCCAACGAACAAGGGATATTAATGTACTCCCATTGTTCATTGGCAAGAGTACTTGCCATTAAGGTATGCAAGCCTCTAGGTGTTTTTTTAATGATACTTAGACTCTAGGACTTTGACTCAAGCAGGGTTTTATTGGCGGGAATGAAAAATGGTATGAAAAGGGAAATGGAAATGGAAAATGGCTTTTATTGATGAGTTAGGAATAGATGAAAGGAAATGCATGGTGAATGAAGAAGAACTCTTTCTATGAAAAATGGATATGGAAATGTCATGCGTTATAGATGTACAATTGATGGGATTCAAAATCTTTTCAGAAAGGGAGGTGGAAGGTAATGGTTGTGGAGATGGATTTGTCTTGAGAATTTTTCATGAATTTAGTCTTTGGAAGACTAATTGTCATCACAATGTAGTCTCCGTAATGATCGCTTTGTCGTCCTGTAACCTGTAAAAAAAACTTGGCAGAAAGAAACATAAGTGTGTTCAAGAAGGAATGCGCATTTCCTTCATGATTCTTACGCAAAAAATTTCATACCAAATAAAACAAATTAAGGACAATAAAAGTGTTGAAATTAACTTAATCATGATATTAAAATCAATCCATTCTTAAAAATAACCATGAAAAATAATACTCCCTGTCAGATAACTCATGAAATGTGCTTCGCCATTCTGTTCTGTAAAGCATACAAGAACCATGTGATGAGTTTATGCCATCTTGATGCTATCGAAACAAGATAATCATCATCCGTAGAATCCTCCAAATGTTTGATAAATCGATCCTCGAAATTTGTTTCAAAGTGTTCCATTATTTATTTTCAAATCTGCGTGAATTTTGTGAAAAGTGTGTTTATTTTTTATTTATTTTTTATTTTTCCCTTGTACCAACTGTTGCGGTTTCATCCAATTCCATTATTCTCTCAATATGCATATCACCAAAGTTTTTTTTTTTTATGCCAATGTTCTTCACTTTATAAAATGCCAATATCCTTCACATGCCAATGCCAATATTCGCCCCTCAAATCCTTCAAAACAACCACTGTCACAAAACACAATTTTTTTTTTTTTTTTTTTTTAATAAAAAATCATAACCTAACAATATATTAATTCAATCATTTAACATAACAACAAACATAACAACAATTATATACAACAAATTAAATAAAAAAATAATAACAAACTACAACTATAACAATTAATACAATTATATCAATATATAATATATTAATATAATTAATATATTAATACATTAATATATTAATACAAATATAACAAACATTAAATAACAAACATAGACATCAACTTATAACAAATTACAATTAACAAAAGAAAAATAAAAAAATAAAAATTTACAACTATATTAATATAATTATAACAATATATTAATATATTAATATAATTAATATATTAATATAATTAATATATTAATACAATCATAGCAAATCAAATATTAACTATAAAAAGAAATTATAACAAATACAAATCAAAACAAATCAACATTAACTAAAAATATAAATATGAATCAAAACAAATAAAAAAACATAACATATAACATTAAATACAAAACAAATTAAAACTAAAAATTTCAAACAAACCAAAAGAAATGGAAAAAAAACGGATCTGGGCGCAATATGTTAAATTGTGATTGAAAGAACCTCAATTTTCTCCTAAACCGCTGCAAATTTCAGGAAATTTCTCACGAGTCACCTAATTACCCCCGTTTTGGAAAAAACCCATGTCTCAGTTTTTTTTTAATTCATCTTAGTTTGCTCAGAAAATTCATTTTAAAATCGCGTGTTGAAACTGATGCGATTTCGTGAAGCTTTTGGCAATAGAAATCAATTGCTGTGTATGGTAATGGAGTCCAGCATACAAAGGTAAAGAATTTAAGGAATGAAATAAAGCTTTTGATCTATATTTGATTGTCATTCACGCCAACAACTTGACAATGTGTTTACAATGAAAGAGCAAATTCAGAGTTGTGATTTTTTTTTTTTTTTGTGAGAACTAATCAACTCTTAAGGCAATTACCCACTATTTACTGCATCCATTCTACTCCACCCAGCTTTTCTTATTGGAGGATTTCAGTCTCCAGTTAAGGTCGGTACGCAGATCAATTTTTCAGCAAGAGTTTTTTTATTTGAATAAATCAATTGATTTTCTGATCTTCCTGATCGCACGAAGCGCAGGAAGAGAGCATACTCATCGCTTGATTTGTTTTTATTTATGCAGGGGGGGTTTTTGAAATGACGAAATTTGAAACTAGCTAAACATTAAAACATCAGAAAATTCAAACTTAAACTCCTTTGCGAAGATCCTGCTGTCACCAGGGTTCACAAATTATTTTGTCTAAAGAAAAATGCTAGTACTAAATTAAATTTCTAATGCCTAATCCCTTAGCACCATCCCCGGCATCGGCGCCAAAATGTTGGGCAATTTATTTGAACAAATTGTTGCATTAAATTATCGACCAGGGAAACTCGTGAGCTTGTGATGGTGCCAGCAATATATATGCAGGAGTAGGCAACTAACTCTATGTCTAACTAAATTTTTTATGATTCAATATAATATGCAAGGGAAGTTCTCAGATAAGCAGGCTCCTAACTTAGGAGGTCCTGGTTGTCCTTCCCTACAGTATCATAGAGAAATCATTCATAAAACCAGAAACTTGAAATAAAGACAAGGCTATTCAAAAGCCGAAAGTAATATATTCTATAACTCTAACTCAATTAGTTTAAAAAGAGGAATAATATTGAAATGGTTCTTGACTCAAGAAATCCACTTTCACCTCAATTACCACTTAATGAATCAGAGATAAAAACCAAGAACTTAAGATGGATAAATTATTAATGAAAGAAGCTCTTAACTTAAGAGACATGTAAAGTATTCCATTATAATTCATTCATCTTAATATCAAAAATCTCAACAAGAAACTACTTGCACACAAACAAAAGAAACCAATTTTAATATAAGCAATGAAATGAAACAAAATCTAATATGAAATAAAATGTTTCTCTCATCCTTTTAGAGTGAGCTCAATTCTCTTAAGAACAAGACAATTTATTCCATATACTACATTAAGGAAACCTATATCTAAAACTACAGAAATTCCATAAACACAATTTACATCTAAAACTACATAATGGAAATATATGAAAAATGAAGCTTTATTCTATTCCATTATCAATTGGATACAATGCTCTAAGAGTCCTCCTCTTGGAATGGAGGAGGTACTCCTATTTATACAATGAGAGGAGTAACAAAGTCATAATGATCATCCACTAATATCTCTAACCATCTAGACACATAACCCTATCCTCCATGATCTCCTCCATAATCGTTTCCATGAGGTTTATCTTCTTAAATTCGAATTTGATCATCCAAGGCCACATAAAGGTGTCTTGGAAGCTTCCTTTGTGCCTACACATGTCAAAAAACTCATGCTAATTGTTAGGTATAAGTATAAGCATATTATTTTCTAAGTTTTAGCCATAAATTCACTTTAAAATATTAAGAATTAATAAACTTTGGAAAAACATAGTTATGACCCAATAATGAGGTGAATGTAATGATATGGAGGTGGAATGGAGGTGACATGAAGATAAAATGTGAAGATATTGATGAATAATGGAGTGAAAATAAAGACTATTTTGAGGCCCAACAACCTTCTACAACAAAATACAATGAAGCTATGAGATCTGACATGCATGAAGAATTCATTGGACAATATTCGCAAGAACAACCTCGGAAGACAATTCCTCGACGAATATTTCCATCCAGGTACCAACATATTTTTTATGGCTATTGTTATTCACGTGGAAAACTTGGTCATAAAGCTATAGAATGTCGCATATACCCTAGGAACCAATACAATTCCAGGAGATCTGTCAAATATGAACCTCCCAGAGCACGGAAAAACATCAATAGATTTGAAAATTTAAGGAATAATATTGAATGTTACAAATGTCGAAACTTTGGAAACATAGCTAGAGACTGCAGACTTGAAAATCCTCTAGAAGAATCTTCAAAGCCACAAAACGAACAGACATGGAAGAAGAAGAAGACTGATAATTGTGCTTTCACTCTCAAGTATCAAAACAACAAATATGTATGGTATGTTGATAGCGGTTTCTCAACGCATATGACTGGAGATAGAAAGAAATTTGTATCTTTAAAAGAGAAGAAGGATGGAACCGTGTCCTTTGGAAATGATGGATCTTCAAATGTTATAGGATCAGGTACCGTCACTCTCGGAAGAAAAGATGCTCTAGCCAAGAATGTTCTATTGGTTGAAAACATGAATCACAATCTGCTCAGTGTTGGACAAATGTGTGATCAAGGACACACAATACTACTCAACTCCACAAAATGTGAAGTTAGGAAAGGAAGGTATGGTGAAATTGTGGCTACAGCAAGCCAAGCTCCAAACGACATATATGTTCTGGATGAAGCAACTAAAGCACACCTAATAGCTAAAGAGGATGATATAATATTTGGTAGCAATGATGATCGACTAAGTAAGAAGTTTTCTGCAAATATGCAAAGTGATTTCGATATGTCTTTACTTGGTGAGCTGACATACTTCTTAGGGCTTCAAATATCTCAGCAGGAGAAAGGAATATTTATATTTCAAGACAAGTACATCAAGGAAATGCTTAAGACATTCAAAATGGAAGATTGCAAACCCATCCTTACTCCGATGGTAACAAGTTGCAAATTGAGCATAGATGAATCATCTAAGGATGTGGATCAAAGGTTGTACAGAACTATGATTGTTAGTCCTCTATATGTAACAACCTCCCGGCCAAATGTTATGCAAGTAGTTGGACAAGTAGAAAGATTCCAAGCAGCACCAAAATAATGACATATTATTTCCATCAAAAGAATTCTTGGATATCTGAAGGGAACAACAGAATATGGCTTATGGTATCCCAAGGGTAACAATCTCATTATTCATGCCTTTACAGATGCAGATTGGGAAGGAAGTGTTGATGATCATGAGATTACTCATGAAGAATTGGAATATCTTCGCCAGAAGCTTGGGATTCTCCCAACTTCTCATTAGATTTTCCTTATTCATAATATAAATGGGGAGTGGAAGTGTGTACAGGTTTGCAAGATGGTTGTGTGTCAGGGGGAGTGGAAGTGTGGACAGGTTCGCAGGATCATTGTGTGTCAAGGGGAGTTACCCTTTGCCATTGATATCAAAGGGGGAGAGAATCTTGTAGGAAGAGGTGTCATGATCGCAGGGGGAGTACTTGTGTTGCCAAGAATTCCAAAGGGGGAGATTGTTGATCAACAATTTGTAAGTTTTAACCCTGTACAGAAATTATATCCAAACGAATCTTAAAACATAAAATAAACAATAGCGAGAGCTTAAAACATAAAACAAAAATTCACAGAGATTTTCCCCTGGATCCCAAATCAGGACGACCAGCTTGATTTTTCATTATATTCCTTTTAGTGTTACAACACATATATACATGCCGAAGCATACATAAATCCCAATCCATTAACCCTGGATTAGAACATAACTGTAGTTCCCTTGACCGGTTCTACAAAATACCAGGGGCCAAAAACCATCGTACCCGAAAACCATGTGCAAACCCATGCACAAAACCATGGGTGGATTCGCCCACTGGAAAATAATGACCAATACATACCCAACACGATTGTCATTGATGTCAACCCAAGCAGCACCAGGGGCTACCCCAAGATTTCATGTGAATTTTGACCTACAAAATTACTATATTTTGGTTCAAGAATGATTTTGATGGTTTCTACTTGTTGAGATGTTTCTATTGATATATGGCATGCCACGTAATTCTTCACGGTTTGAGAGATATTCATGTTTGAAGTTTGTAACCCCAGTTAGTGGGCTAAAACCCCATGGGGTTGTGGCATGGGTCATTAAAAAGTAAATAATTAATAAATTTTAAGCTCCTAAAATCCCCCCCACGTTCACTTGTTGAAGCCCCTGTCAACCTAAGAATTTATATAAATTGTGATCCTCATATCCTCCTTATGTAGGGATTTCACTATCTGAAACAGGTTATCATGAAATGTTCACTCTAAGGTTTTTTCTACAAAGGTTCAGAAGCTGAAATTTTTATGAGGTGAATCAGAAATCCTGAGGAAGCCCTTGTAAAAGTTTCAGATCAAGGTGTGCAACATTTTCGGAGATATGATCTATGGAAGCTAGTGTGTTTGCAAGCTCCTGAAATTCATCTCAAACAAGTGACATTAGGAAAATTATCATAAATATCTCTCTAAGTATCGGATTGGAATTATATAAAAAGTGGCAGATAGTGCATGGAATTTAGTTTTATTTGTATCAATTTAAGATCCGAATGAAGAACAAGTGACACGTGGCACGCTGTACAAGTTTTCTCTACTGAAATATTCCATAATTACGGCATTGTGAGAGATTGGGCATAACTCTCTCTTGAAGAATCCAAATTGGGTCAGATCTATGGCATTGAAAGAAAGACTTAGAGGAATACTATAGGGTTGAAAATCACATATTGGGGATCTACAATAACAGAGATACACCAGATTCAATATCAAGCTCCTAGAAGGCAAGAAAAAGCTAGATCATGTGTTGTCAAGGGCTACAAAGGACCAGACTTTCTAGGGAAGAAAAGAAAATAAAGGTGCAGTAGAGGGTAGCATGACAAGAGAAACAATCAAGGTGCATAACAGCAGCAAGAAGTTCATCACATGAAGTCTTCAAGTGGGCAACACTGCATACAATCACTGTAAAGGTATAATTGTACTAAATCATTGTAAATACATTATTGTAAAAATTGTACTAGTGTTTATCTACCAAGGGTTGAAGAGGTAGTTTTGGGAGGTCTAGGATCATCATTATATGGTTGTGTCATATTTGGGGTTATGGTATAGTGTATCTTCTTCTTCTAGATCATTATATATCATTGTAAAGTGGACCATTTTCCCTGGTATGAGAGTCCATTCTTCTTTTATTATTCTATGGAGTGGTAGGCTGGTGCTAGGCTGGTACATGAAGTTACCAATAGGTTCAAGCCTATGAAAAATTCGGGGTGGTAAGGTGGTGCTAGGATGAGTTTTAGCTCATTGGGTGTTGGGGCATCCGTTCAGTTGACTACTGAAGAATCTCGGGCGTTGGAGCGTTCATCCAGTGGGAGCTGGAGAAGAATTCTTTTCTAGATTCTAGGAAGTTGGAGTTGAATATTAAAGAATTATTAGAAAAGAATTAGGTGGTTTTTGTCCCAGAGTGGGTTTCCACCTTAAAAATTGTGTGCATTTGTGTTCCTTTTGTTTACTGCTATCATTGTACAAAAACTGATAATAATTGAAGATTAACTAATTCTCTAACTGAAAGGAACACTGATTCACACCCCCCCCCTCAGTATTTCCAACAGTTGCATTGGCTCAAATTCCAACCAAAAGCCTTGTGATGGATGTGGTGGTGGTAGATATCCCAGCTCATTTTTGGATGCTTCTTTCGAGATCTTGGGTGGGCTAAGTTGGGAGGTGTTTTGAGATTGGATTTTACTTATGCCATAATACTAGTTTTGGGGGGAGAATAGAGAGTATTATATAGAGAAACCAGGTTTGTAAAAAAATTTACTGAGGAGAATGTCGTTAATTCTCTTGTGTACAACCACGAAAAGGATGATTTTTCCTATTTCCTACTGTAATAAGTTGTAGAAATTTCTGAAGGTATTGAGGTTTAGCTCCCTTCAGCAGTTGAGAATAAGGAGTTGACAGAAAATGGAGTTTGGAAACTTCATTTTGATGGTGCTTGTTTGAAAGATGGTACTGGAGCGGGTATTCCTTTAATCACTCCAAAGGGTCATTTAATGCCATTTTCATATAAATTAGAATTTTATTCTACAAACAATATCTCATAATATGAAGCTCTGATTCTTGGGTTGCAAACTACCAAACAATTGGGAGTACAAAATATATCTATTTTTGGAGATTTTGAACTAGTGGTCAAACAAATTTAAAATCATTGTTAGGAAAGACATCCAAGATTAAGAAATTATAGGAATGAAGTGTGGGATTTAGTGGAGAATTTATTTCTTTCTTTTAATATAAAATTTATCCCTAGGGAAGGGAACAAACTGGAAAATTCTCTGGGAGTTGCAACCAACACTTTTAAACCCCCTCAATATCCAAGGCTGAGATATGAAGTAAAAACCAGACACATGCCTTCAATTCCTGATAATGTGAATCATTTGTAGGTTTTTGAAGATGAAGAACATATTAAGGAGTTTTTGGAGAATCTGATAGGAGAATTTTCTAATTTAGAAATTGACTAATATGAAGATGTTGGAAAGCAGAAGGAGGGAGCAGTTTCTTTCAAATATCCAATTGGTAATCAGAATAGTTTGCAACTCAAATATAATGTAATACCAAAAGGATTAGTACCTCTGGAAAAATTATTTAATGTTGATGATGTTGCTAAGAATCCAAAGAAATTATACCTTGAAGAGGACTTAGAAGATTGCAATTTGGGTACAGATCAATAACCCAAGGTGATGAGATTATTTAAAGGTGTGCCTAAAATTTTTAAACAGAGATGTATAAGCATGTTTAAGAAGTTTATTGATGTTTTTGCATGGTCATATGAATACTTGAAGACATATGATACTAATATCATCCAGCACAAAATCCATTTGAAGCCAGGAGTCAAAGCTTTTAAACAAAAGCTAAGGCAGATCAATCCCTCGTTGTTTCCTTCAATTGAGAAACAAGTCAAGAAATTATTACAAGATAAAATAGATTTTCCCTTAATGTATACAGATTGGGTGTTGAATATTGTACCAGTAAGGAAAAATAATGGTGAAATAAGGTTATGTGTGGATTTTATAAATTTGAATAGGACATCTTTGAAGGATAACTATCCTTTGCCCAAGATGGACCACATTTTACGAAAAGTAACAGGTTCATATAGATTTTCCATGATTGATAGTTTCTATGAATTAGGAGAATTTTGAGGTGTAAAATGGGCCTCGTAAGGAAATTATAAAATAATAATGGAAATAATAAAATAAGATTTGATTACATCATCAAATTTTAGAGGAAAAAAAGGAAAAACTATTTTTTCAACTATTATTTTCAACTTATCTCCCTATGGGTTTGCTCAAATTTCAAGCAGAAACACTCGTTAGATGCATAATTAGATTCCCATCCAAGGAGGACCCATGTTGCATATTTTTTATGGACCTTGCTACATGAAAAACGTGATTGCAAACATGTTTTTTCATGTATTTCTCATTTTTGATGTATCAGGGTCCATCGAAATCATGAAACATGGGTACGCCTTGGATGAGGAATTAAATTTTGCATCCAACGAGTATTCCTGCTCAAAATTTGAGTAAAACCTTAGGTAGATAAGTTGAAAATACGAGTTGAAAAAGTAGCTTTATTATTTTATTATTTTTTTATATTTTTACTTTTTTACTCCAAAAATGGTGAATCATCCCCCATGGTTGACATCATCATACTGAATCCTATTGGTTATTATAAATTTTTGTACATTTTTCTTAGGAGGCCCATTTCAGACCTCAAAATTCCCCTAATGGCTACCATCGGATTGTAGTAGAGAAGGAGGATGAGAAGAAAACAACATTTACAACTCCTTGGGGCACGTTCATGTATGCGAAAATGCCTTTCAGATTGATGAATGATGGTGTCAAATTCCAGAGAGCTATGGATATATCATTTTTAGGAGAAAGGGATAAGTTTGTGGTGATTTATCTAGATGATATAACTTCCTTTTCTAAATCAGATGAAGAAAATTTGGAACATCTACAACAAACCTTTGAGAAGTGTAGAAGGTATGGTTTATCTTTAAACCCAAAGAAATCTCACTTTGCATTGAAAGAGGGAAATTTGTAGGGACATATTGTTTCAAAAGGAGTGAAGATAGACCCTATGAGAGTAGAAGAAATAGGTAAGATACCTTTGCCAAGAAGTAAGAAATATATTCAGAGTTTTCTTGGGAGAATAAACTTCCTCATGAGGTTTGCTCCAAATTATGTTGAAACTGTAAAAAAAATCACTGATATGCTAAAGCAACGATAAGAAGTGAAGTGGAATGCATCTGCAAGGGAGTCATTTTCAAGAATAAAAGAAGCTTTGCAAGAAGCTCTGGTGTTGATTAGTCCTAATGTTAGTTTTTGGAAACTATGTCCAAAATCCATGTTGTAATTCTAATATGATGATTATCATATTTTTGGTTGATTCCTCTTTCGGAGAGGTGCAATATTGATCTAAAGATCATCTTGTTTGGATGAGTAGAACATATACTTTGAATTTATTTTCCACAGATGTGCAAGGTCGGCCAAATTTGGAAAGTAGGCTCACATTCCTAATAGATGTGTCACATGTTAGACTCCTATACCAACAGGTGTCATATATCATGATTGACTTGATGAGCTATGTAATATGTTCATACCTTTCTTGTTGCAAAGGTTTCTCATATTATCAAAAAATAAAAAAATTTAAAAAATGTAAAGAGGGTATACCCTAAAAGAAAAATCAAAGGGTGAAAAGAATAAAATGGCCAAAAAAGTGAAAGAAAATGAAACCCACCAAAAGAAAGGCCAAGGAAAATGTGCAAGTCTAAATGCCACTACTTTTTGCTCTTATGTAATAAAAAAAATTGTGTGCAACTTGTATCTTATGCCACAATTTATGAACAGTCAAACAGTTTAAGCTTGGCTAGTTCATATTTCAATTTTATGTTTTAGAGATAGAGAATAAAATCTGACCAAACTGTTTAATCTTGGCAGATAAGTAGATAGGTAGAGTAAATAAAAGGAGCTCAACAGTTTAATCTGAGCCCTTGGATGTAATAAGGTTAGAATTAGATATATTTCTACATGTAAAAGAAAAAGTGTGATAAGGGTTTGCCAGTCTAAGTGCACCCTAATAAAGAAGAAAAAATGGTAGGGTAAAGTAGATAGGGTAGGTAGATGTTGTTGCAGAATTACATGTGATGGATAATGACTCTAGATGTGTTAAATCTTTACTTTCATCACAAATGCAAAGGCAGACACTACACTGGAAGAATTTCAAACAAAGCAAAGTCAGATTATTAACTTCCCTTCTCATTTTTTCCTAAAAATTTCACTAATTTCCTGATGCTAAAACTATTTTAAAATTTAAAGAAATAAATTTCTTACCTTTTAGAGCCGAACCCTGTTTAATAATTGGAAAAGCCTAAGTACTTAAAATCATTCATCATGACATTCATTCACTTCTAAAAAATCTTTTCCTAAGTAAAATCCTATTTTACTTAGGAAAATTATGCAATATTTCATAAAAACCCTTCTCATTCAAGCATAAGTTAAATACATTAATCTAATGTTTACACTTAGTGCTTCATTCATTTCCATATTAATTTTTAACTTATTATTTAAATCCCTACAAAAATTTCCCCTTTTCCCGTATTTTTTAATAATAAAATTTCCAATTAATATAATATCCCGCCCCATTGGTTGAAATATAACCTTAATATGTTAATTAATTAATCAAATTATCAATCCACATCCCCGCCGCATTTGAAATACATTAATTAACCCTCATGGTTAATTAAAAAAAAAAAAACAATACACCAATAGAAACGCCATCGATGTGATTATTTCATAATAAATCACATTGGGACCGCCTTGTTATCTTCCCGTCATCTCACCTCCCCAACGACCGTTCGATCGGTTAATCAAATATCTATGGTTATCGTTGATATCGTTGGCCCTCCTCGTCCGAACGATAACACCCGATGGCCAAGAGGTTTTCTGAACAGTGTCGCGCCATGTGTCGTTCATTGTAGGGAATCGCTCGCCCTCCGTTGAAAACCACTCTTCCCCAAAATCTGTGCAATGGAAACCGCTTACTGCCTACCTCCTGTGAAGAAACCACTGTACTTGCTGATGTCATCCATTAAAATAATAAAAAACCCACCAACCCTTGACTTTGTGAATAAAACAAAATAACCCGTGTCATTTTCATTATTTCACGCAGTGACCAGTGTCCCATGCAACGAATTTCGAAATCAACTGTCGAAATTTTCCAACCGCTACTTTGCTGAAGAAAGTTGCAGTCGAGCATCCAGAGTTCATCTGCCATTACCAGCACCTGTTTTCATCACTGTTTATTTCTCAAAAAACAGGTATTTACCTAAATTCCCACTGAACTCTGTAATAAACCTCGTTTTTGTTTGGAATTTCACACGAAAAATTGAAACAAGGTTCAGGACAATTCCCAAAACTACAATTGCATTCCAAAACCTATGATTGTGCCCGTTTTTCATCAAAACCCGCAATTCATTTCTGTATCCACAAGAACCAGAAATGGAAATTCCCGTGGTTCTGAATGTCGCACCCCTAAATGCCCCTCACAGAAACTGATGAAAATTTGAGGAAGCTGCAAAGGATCAGAATACCGGAAGCTAAATGGTGGGAAGAAACGTTAGAACTTTTGTAAAATTATCCTTACATGAATTTTTGATTATGTACTATAGTAAGTCATGATAAAGAAGTATAAAAGGATAAACAGAGGTTAAAGAGTATCAGTAAAATGGATCAGCCAACACAGAATTACTAATGAGGACAACAACGAGCCAAATCTTAGGGCCTGCATCCAGCACATTCTCAAAAGAAGGAAACATCACAACATCGGTTATCCTTACTCTTATCTACGAGACCATATATCTCTATTTTCTTGTAATATATCCATGTGTCATCCTAGATTATATCTCAATCTGTTATGAGATATTTTTTATAATTTTTTGTATAAATACTCCCTCAATCGGAGTATTGGGGGTGGATTCTTAGACTTTGCTGTAACATTGACTATTTTGGAATAAAGTGCTGTTGGACAAATCTTGTATGGCTAGCTGGACGAGGAATTGAGGCAAAAGACTTTTTATAGGATTCTTGTATCAGACTAAGGATCAATAAGTCATCTATATCTTATGTTTTGAAGTTTTATACTTGTTTATTATATCATTTTTGTCCCATATCTGAATAATTAACGAAAAGGAATAAATCAGAAAGTGCTTAAGTGTAATATGATTTTAATCATTGTTATTCTAAATTTTTTCTTCTGAAATGGTTTAAATAGTGAATTCTTAATTGCTCTTGTTTTTCTAGTTTATGCATTTTGATTATTTGATAAAGAATTCTTAATTGTTCTTTGTTAATAATCATTCAATTTCCCCTTTTTTTGAATATGTTGAAGGATTCTTAATTGCCCTTCACCTATTTCAAGTTCATTCCATTCACTTTAGATCTATAATTGTTCCTTGTCTGATTACCTTGCCCTGTGAAACGATCTTTTGTTAAGAAACTTGATCCAGTTAAGCTATAATTTTCGACTCCATTAGCCCAATGGCCTGAAATACTCAGTCTTACCCTCTGCTATAGAATTTCACCACCCAAACTTAATCAAAACCCTTGGACTTTTTAACTATCCTAATATTTTTCAAAACAAAGCTAAATTTTATAGAGAGAGCCCTCTTTGGGTACATATTGGCTAGATTCTGTACCTAAAATTTGGTTTGTGGTTACCTCGGACCCCTTTCCTCTTCTAACAACTTTAAGGAAAATCTAAGTGATAACATAGTGGTGACTCCACTGGGGATTGAATAATTCTATTGTTACAATTGTTTACTTTATAAACTATAGATGGAGCCTGAAGTTAGCCAAGTAGCCTTTGAACTGCTTTTGCTCTGCAATTGCATAAGTAAATAAATGCTACTTCAGTCTATCTCAGGTCTAGTTTATGAACTGAACTTTGGTTTCAAACATTTGATCAGTTCCTCTAGTTAAATAAATCTTTGAGAAAATTTAAATCCAATATCAAAAACTTCTTAAAGAGATTGTCGAAGTTGTATTTTTCATTCTATTTAGACAAAACAAACAAACAAAAAAATATCACCTAGAAACCTGGCTTCAAAAAGGACTCATTACACTAGGGCCAATCCTGACCCAAATCCTTCGCCTGTGTTTGAAAATCCGAATCTGATCCCCAAAATTCTTAGGAGACAAGAAAGTCAAGAAAGTTCTGGTAGTTCTCGACCTCTCTATAGATCAATATCCTATCCTGTGAAGTGGATTTATCTTGAGGACGAACCTTTTGATGAGCAGTTTGAAACATATTTATTTGTAAATTTTTCTGAATCTGAGTTGTCCAATTTGGTTCCAGACCCAATATTTATTGATGATTTACAATTTGAATTTGTTACTTCACATCTTGATAAACATTTGCAAAATTCCATACAATATGAGCTTATCGTTGAAGGAACATCAAATATTTCCGTAATCACTTCAACCTCTCCAAGTTAATCAACATTTCCTCAAACATCTCAACCCCAAACTACCCCTTCTACTCCTCCACCCACTACTCATAGACCAAACTCACCTATTATTTCATCGTTACCTCCTGCAATGGCAAACAGATATGCTCCTTTGGTATTACTAGCCAATCTAGGGGCTATGCCTCAAGATTACCAAAGTAAAATCACTCCTTTTGATGGTTTTGTAACCTACACTGCACAGCAGCATACTAAAAATATGACCGATTATTTTGAAATTTATGAAATAGATGTTGATGATGTAAGAATGAGAATATTCGTCCAAAGTCTTACTAGAGAAGTTAGAACCTGGTTTAGAGCCCTTCCTGCAAACACTGTTACTGACTTACAAGCTCTTTATAGATCATTTTTAAAAAAATGGGAAAAGAAGAAAGATCCTCTTCAAAATTTATTAGACTTTGGAAAACTAAACAGAGGACCAAATGAGACTATGCAAGATTACGTCACCAGGTTCAATGAGGCTTACAATGCTATTCCCCAAAATCTTAGACCTCCTCCAGATTCAGTATTAATCAAATTCCTTGATGGATTTGATTCTGATATGGCATATCAAATTAGGGAAAGATCTCCTCAAACTTTAGAATAAATGCAAAGTATAGTTGTTAGTGTTGAAGCCAACCTGATAGAGAAACGAGCTAGAGCTTGAGCTGAAAGGAGAATGCATTTAAATGAAGAACCCACAAATTTTGAAAAGAAACTGGATGCTATTATCAAAGGAATGGAAAGGCTAGGAGATAGAGTAGAAACAATTGAAAATAAATCTCCTTGGGATGGTCAACCGAGAAATACTGTGAGAAATCCAAATTTCAGAAGGAACCAAAATCAAAATACTGAAAAACTGGTCCTGACCAAAATATTAGGCCCCCATTCCAAGAAAATTATATTGAAGCCTCAACTTTTGAGGAACCAACTGAAGATGTTCAAATAAACAATTTTACTGAACGCGAGAATGAACCAAAATATTTCTTGACCCAAGAAGATCAAGAAGCTCACATTCTTAAGAAATTTCAAACCCATTCAGGAGATTCATTTGATTTTAAGGAAGGATATGGTACAACCATTTACGAAGTTCACAAGCAATATAATTTGAGGAGCAGAAGAATTAATGTTCCAGAAACAAGTAAACAGAAAGCTACAAAACAACCCCTCAAAGGTAAAACCAATACTACCCCTGTACATATTCTTTATAGATCAGATCCTAATCCTGCCAATCCAATAATTGAAGATGTATCCGATACTCGACTAAATAACAGACAACTTTCCAATACTCTTCCTCCTAAAGGAAATGTAGAGGAACCTCCAGAAGTTGATTCGGAAAAAACTTCAGCCCACAACCCCATTCCTCAGAAGGAGAAAAATATCGAAAACACAGAAGATAAAGAAAATCAAATTGTTCGAAATACAAG
Source organism: Pinus albicaulis (assembly GCA_034641835.2). Lineage (NCBI taxonomy): Eukaryota > Viridiplantae > Streptophyta > Pinopsida > Pinales > Pinaceae > Pinus > Pinus albicaulis. Next base: position 97,834,967 of record CM076570.1, on the reverse strand, counting down.
AACTCGGACTGAAAAACCTTTTAATTTGGAAGCTGAAGTAGGAAAATTAAAAATATCTATTCCATTGTATGAATTAGCTAAACATGATGTCTACCGAAGTCAAATCAATAGATCACTTAATATTACTGGAAGTGATGACTCAGTAAATGTTTTTGATGATCAACCTAGATTATTATTTGGCCCTCAAGTAAATGGAAAACCAGGAAGTGGAGGAACTCCTCCATTCTATGTGAGTTTGAACATACATGATAAAATACTTCATAATGCCATGCTTGATTCTGGAGCATCTCACAATCTAATGCCCAAGGCTGTAATGGAGAGATTAAACCTAGATATCACCAGACCATACAAAGATATTTTTTATTTTGATTCAAATCAGGTGAGATGTTTATGATTAATCAAAGACTTGTGTGTTTCATTGGTTCAATACCTTGCAAAAAAAAATTTGATGGATATAGTAGTAGCAGACATTCCTCCAAAATATGGTATGCTATTGTCCAGATCTTAGGGTGAAAAGCTCGGAGGATCTCTTCAATTAGATATGTCTTATGCTACTATTTCAATGTTCGGCCAACCTAAGAGACTATACAGAGAAACTTTAATGAAATATATAGTCAGTAGTTAGGAGAAACCTAAAAATTTCCCCATCTACTCAGTACACTCTGATATGGATTTATTTATTCTTTATAATGCCGAATCTGATCCTCCCACTGAATTAGAAGTTCCATCAACTGAAAAAAAAGAAATTGCAAATAAGAAAATCTAATGTTCAAATCCAGGAAATCTTTGAGGGAAAAGAAACATTAGATACCCAAGAGAAACCAAAAGAAAGTAACAAACCAGACCTCACTGTTAAGAAAATTCCTGAAACTCCTAACACCAATTATGAACATGAAATTCTTTGGCACTTAGAATTTGATGGTTCCATTAGTAAATTAGGAACAGGAGCTGGAATTTGGATACACAATCTTGAAAATGATCATGCTGAAGGCCATGCTTACAGATTGAACTTTAAGTGCACTAATAATATGGCAGAATACGAAGCTCTTTTGCTAGGGCTTAAACTTGTCAAAATATTAGGGGCAATTAGAGTATCTGTTATAGGAGATTATGATTTAATCATTCAACATATCAAAGGTCAATTTTTGACAAACGATCCTAGACTGAGAGAATACAGAGGAATAGTTGTAGAGATTCTCAATACCTTTTTGCAGACTCGGCTTGCTAAAATCCCAAGAAAACAAAATTTTCATGCTCATAGTCTTGCAATGTTTTCTAGCACTTGTAAATTACCATTTTAACCTAATCATCAGTTCACAGCTGAGATTAGACATAGACCAGCTATACCAAACAATTTTAAGAATTGGCAAGTGTTTGCAAATGACAATCAGATTAATAATTTCCTGACTTTAGAGAATGAATTTTCTAACAGTAATATAGATGAAGATACAGTCATTGAATCTGATCAAATAAATGAACAAGAAACAGACATTTCAGAAGAGAGTGCAATTCAAATGCTTCATCCAACAAATTTCACCAAAAAAGAAATACATGACCTTAAACAAATAGAGGTTGATGAGATTATAGAAGATGAATCTAAAATCATTAATTTGAAAGATAATAACTTGCCTAAAGGATTAACTCCTCTGGAAGATATTTTCAAATCTAATGATATTTCAAAGAAACTCAAAATGGAACCATTGAAAGCTGAAATTGAGGAATATAATCTGGGGACTGAAGAAAATCCTAAAATAATAAAGTTATCTAAATATTTGCCTCCTGATCAAAAACAAAAATATGTTGAACTAATAAGAGAATTCCAGGATGTCTTTGTCTGGAGTTATTAAGACTTGAAATCATATGACATCTCTATAATTCAACATACAATACCTCTGAAAGAAAATCAGAAACCATTCAAACAGAAACTCAGAAGAATCAACCCTGTACTATTGCCTTTAATTGAAAAAGAAATCAAACGAATGTATGAAGCAGGGATAATTGCTCCCATTAGGTTTTCAGAGTGGGTGTCTAATTTAGTCCCTACTAGGAAGAAAACTAGAGAGATCAGATTATGTGTTGATTTAAGAAATGTAAATAAGTTTTCTTTGAAGGATAATTACCCGTTGCCCAAAATGGATCACATTTTACAAAGGGTAGTAGGTGCTTCAAGGATTTCTCTTTTAGATGGGTTCTCAGGGTATAACCAGATTCTGGTTCATCCTGATGACCAGAAAAAAACAACTTTTACAACACCATGGGGTACATTCAAGTACGTTAAAATGCCATTTGGACTTAAAAATGCTGGAGCAACCTTCCAAAGAGCAATGGACATTTCATTTTCAAAAGAAATTCATGACTTTATTGTTATATATCTGGATGATTTAACTGTTTTTTCTAAATCAGATCAGCAGCATTTGGACCATCTCAGATAAGTATTCATAAAATGCAGAAAGTATGGTATCTCTTTGAATCCAAATAAGTCCTTGTTTGGTCTTGAAGAAGGTAAAATTTTGGGCCATATCATTTCCAAAGATGGTATTAGAATTGATCCTGCTAGAATAGAAGCTATATTGCAGATACCTCACCCTAGAAATGTTAAAGAACTTCAAGATTTCATAGGAAAAATCAATTTTTTGAGAAGATTCATATCTAGCTTAGCTAAATTAGTTAGATTTATTACTAATATGTTAATAAAGGATTCAAGTATTAAATGGACAGTAGAAGCCAAACAAGCATTTGAAGAAATTAAAATGGCTTTGACTAGAACACCAATTCTTACCAGTCCACAATTTGATAGAGACTTCATAATATTTTCATTTGCATCAGAACACACTGTAGCAGCTGTTTTATTACAAAAGGATGATCAAGGATGTGAAAAACCTATAGCCTTTTTTATTAAAGAACTAAGAGATGCATCATTAAAATACAACATCATGGAAAAACAAGCTTTTGCACTTGTAAAAGCTATTAAAGATTTTAGAATCTATATATTGTATTCCCATGTGATAGCCTATGTACCAAATGTTGTTGTCAAAGACATTTTAACTCAAGATGGAATTGAGGGAAAAAGAGGTAAATGGATTGCTACCATATTAGAGTATGATATTGAAATAAAACCTACAAAGCTTATAAAGGGACAAGTATTGGCTCAACTCATGACATAAAAAAATTGCCAAGCCCTGGATATTAATGAACTGGATGACGAATAGGAGATGGCGACTCCACAAATCAGCCAGGATTTCTTAGATTCACCATGGTATGCTGATATAATTTATGTATTGTTAAACCTGCAAGCTCCTCCAGGGTTATCCAGAACAAAGAAGAGGTTTTTAAATTTGACATCTTTAAAGTTTTGTAGTTTAGATAATGTTCTCTTTTTGAAAAATCATGATGGCATTCTATTGAATTGTTTGTTAAAAGATGAAGCTGACAAGGCTCTCAATGAATTCCATGCAGGAGACTATGGTGGACATCTTTATTGGAAATCAACTGCAGACAAGATCCTAAGAGCTAGATTTTATTGGCCAACCTTGTTCTCTGATGTAAAGAAATTTGTTACTACTTGCCATAAATGTCAAATTTTTGAGGGCAAGAGAAAACTATTACCTTTACCCCTGAAGCCAATTTCCATTAAAAAAACTTTCCAACAATGTGGCCTTGATTTCATTGGAGAAATCCATCCTCCTTCTTCTAGCCAACACAAATGGATCCTCACTGACACAGATTATTTTACCAAATGGATAGAAACAATTCCTTCCAAACAATTTAATGACACTGTGATTATAGGATTCCTAGAAACCAATATATTATCAAGATTTGGTTGTCCTGAGAAAATTATAACTGATAATGCTGCTCCCTTCAAATCTAAGAAGATGATGAGTTTCTGTAATAAATATCATATCACTTTAAGCCATTCCACAGCTTATTACCCTCGGGGTAATGGAATGGATGAATCTTCCAACAAAAGTCTCATTAATATTATTAAGAAATTACTGGAAGAAAACAAGAAAAATTGGCATAAGAAACTTACAAATGCACTATGGGCAGACAGACTCACCACCAAAAAATCTATTGGGACTAGTCCTTATGAATTAGTTTATGGTATCGAGGATTTATTTCCTTAATCATTAGGAGTTCCTGTAATGAAATTACTTCAAGAAGCTCAGATTGAACCTAATGATATTAAAAGAAGAATAAATCAGACTATCAATTTGCAGTAGACCAGAGAGGAAGTTTATCAAAGATCCCAAGTATTACAAGAGAAGCTAAAGAAGATATTTGATAAAAGGACCAAGGCAGAAGATTTCCAACTGGGAAACCAAGTTTTAAGGTGGGATTCTAGAAGAGAGGATAAATGAAAACATGGGAAGTTTGACTTCCTAGGGAAAGGACCTTATATTATTCATGCTTTACAAGGAAATAATACATATTTTCTGAAAAAATTGGATGGTACAGAAAGTGAAGAAGGACCAGTTAATGGTCGAATGTTGAAACATTACTTTGATCCTATTTATTAGGATATCTTGATTTTTAACATGTATATACTATATCCTTTGTAATGTATCATTTTTTAGTCGATAGTAACTTATTGGAGTTGAAGCCTGAGGAGAAGGCCCTAAGCTTCAGAATTATTACTGTCATACATACAATAAAGCAACAAGTAGAAGAATATTCCATGGTTCAGTCAAAATCATTCTGAGGGCAACTGACCTGCTATTCTTAACTTTTCACCAGGAAAAGCCATCCCCAAGTGGAGCCAGTGTTAGACTCCTATACCAATAGGTGTCATATATCATGATTGACTTGATGAGCTATGTAATATGTTCATACCTTTATTGTTGCAAAGGTTTCTCATATTATCAAAAAATCAAAAAATATAAAAAATGTAAAGAGGGTATACCCTAAAAGAAAAATCAAAGGGTGAAAAGAATAAAATGGCCAAAAAATTGAAAGAAAATGAACCCCACCAAAAGAAAGGCCAAGGAAAGTGTGCAAGTCTAAATGCCACTAATTTTTACTCTTATGTAATAAACAAAATTGTGTGCAACTTGTTTCTTATGCCACAATTTATAAACAGTCAAACAGTTTAAGCTTGGCTAGTTCATATTTCAATTTTATGTTTTAGAGATAGAGAATAAAATCTGACCAAACTGTTTAATCTTGGCAAATAGTAGGTAGGTAGAGTAAATAAAAGGAGCTCAATAGCTTAATCTGAGCCCTTGGATGTAATAAGGTTAGAATTAGATAGATTTCCATATGTAAAAGAAAAAGTGTGATAAGGGTTTGCCAGTCTAAGTGCACCCTAATAAAGAAGAAAAATGGTTAGGGTAGGTAGATGTTGTTGCAGAATTACATGTGATGGATAATGACTCTAGATGTGTTAAATCTTTACTTTCATCACAAGTGCAAAGGCAAACACTACACTAGAAGAATTTCAAGCAAAGCAAAGTTAGATTATTAGCTTCCCTGCTCATTTTTCCCTAAAAATTTCACTAATTTCCCCTAAGTACTAAGGCATTTGAAAATTGGAGGGGCTCAAGGCATTTCCTTGACTTTTGGAGGGACCGGACCCTCGGCCCAATAATTGGAAAAGCTTAAGTACTTAAAATCATTCATCATGACATTCATTCACTTCTAAAAAATCTTTTCCTAAGTAAAATCCTATTTTACTTAGGAAAATTATGCAATATTTCATAAAAACCCTTCTCATGCAAGCATAATTTAAATACATTAATCTAATGTTTACACTTAGCACTTCATTCATTTCCATATTAATTTTTAACTTATTATTTAAATCCCTACAAAAATTTTCCCTTTTCTCTTATTATTTTAATAATAAAATTCCCAATTAATATAATATCCCGCCCCATTGGTTGAAATATAACCTTAATATGTTGATTAATTAATCAAATTATAAATCCACATCCCCGCTGTATTTGAAATACATTAATTAACCCTCACGGTTAATTAAAAAAAATAAAAAATCCACCAATAGAAACACCCCTGATGTGATTATTTCATAATAAATCACATCGGGACCGCCTTGTTATCTTCCCATCATCTAATCTCCCCAGAGACCGTTCGATCGGTTAATCAAAGATCTACGGTTATCGTTGATATCGCTGGCCATCCTCGTCCGAACAATAATGCATGATGGCCAAGCAGTTTTTTGAATAGTGTTGCACCACGTGTCGTTCATCGTATGGAATCGCTCGCCCTCCGCTGAAAACTACTCTTCCCCAAAAGCTGTGCGATGGAAACCACTTACCGCCTACCTCCCGTGATGAAACCACCGTACTTGTTGATGTCATCCATTAAAATAATAAAAAACCCGCAAACCCTTGACTTTGTGAATAAAACAAAAGATCCCGCGTCATTTTCATTATTTCACGCAGTGACCAGTGTCCCATGCAACGAATTTCGAAATCAACTGTCGAAGTTTACCAACCGCTAATTTGCTGAAGAAAGTTGTAGTCGAGCATCTAGAGTTCATCCGCCATTACCAGCACCTGTTTTCATCACTGTTTATTTCCCGGAAAACAGGTATTTACCTAAATTCCCACTGAAATCTGTAATAAACTTGGTTTTTGTTTTGAATTTCACACGAAAAATTGAAACAGGGTTCAGGACAATTCCCAAAACTACAATTGCATTCCCAAACCTATGATTGTGCCCGTTTTTCATCAAAACCCGCAATTCATTTCTAAATCCACAAGAACCAGAAATGGAAATTCCCATGGCTCTAAATGTCGCACCCCTAAATGCCCCTCACAGAAACTGATGAAACTCCGAGGAAGCTGCAAAGGACCAGAATACCGGAAGCTAAATGGTGGGAAGAAATGTTAGAACTTTTGTAAAATTATCCTTACATGAATTTTTGATTATGTACTATAGTAAGTCATGATAAATAAGGATAAAAGGATAAACAGAGGTTAAATAGTATCAGTGAAGTTAAAGAGTATCAGTAAAATGGATCAACCAACATAGAATTACTAAAGAGGATAGCAACGAGCCAAATCTTAGGGCCTGCATCCAGCACATTCTCAAAAGAAGGAAACAGCACAACATCGGTTATCCTTACTCTTATCTACGAGACCATCTATCTCTATTTTCTTGTAATATATCCATGTGTCATCCTAGATTATATCTCAATCTGTTATGAGATTTTTTTTATAATTTTTTGTATAAATACTCCCTCAATCAGAGTATTGAGGCGGTGGATTCTTAGACTTTGCTGTAACATTGACTATTTTGGAATAAAGTGTTGTTGGAGAAATTTTGTGTGGCCAGCTGGACGAGGAATCGATGCAAAAGAATTTTTACAGGATTCTTGCGTCAGACTAAGGATCAATAAGTCATCTATCTCTTATGTTTTGAAGTGTTATACTTGTTTATTATATCATTTGTGTCTCATATCTGAATAATTAACGAAAAGGAATAAATCAGAAAGTGCTTAAGTGTAATCTGATTTTAATCGTTGTTATTCTAAATGTTTTCTTCTAAATTGGTTTAAACAGTGAATTCTTAATTGCTCCTGTTTTTCTATTTTATGCATTTTGATTATTTAGTAAAGAGTACTTAATTACTCTTTATTAATAATCACTCAATTTCCCTCTTTCGAATGTGTTGAAGGATTCTTAATTTCCCTTCATCCATTTTGATCCCATTCCATTCACCATAGATCTATAATTGTTCCCTGTCTGATTACCTTGCCCTGTGAAACCATCTTTTGTTAAGAAACTTGATCTAGTGAAGCTATACTTTTGACTCCATTAGCCCAATGGCCTGAAATACTCAGTCTTACCCTCTGCTATAGAATTTCACCACCCAAACTCAATCAAAATCCCTGGACATTATAACTAGCCTAATATCTTTCAAAACAAAGCTAAATTTTACAGAGAGAGCCCTCTTTGGGTAAATATTGGCTAGATTCTGTACCTAAAAGTTGGTTTGTGGTTACCTCGGACCCCTTTCCTCTTCTAACAACTTCAAGGAAAATCTGAGTGATAACACTTTCCACGACTAGTCATGCACGGGGGGGCCACAGGGGGGGCGGTAGCCCCCCCTGTCAGGGTCTGGGGCAGTGCCCTGGAAAATTTTTTTGGTCCTTATTTTCTGGTGGGCAGATCCGCCCATGGTTTTGTGCATGGGTTTGCACATTGTTTTGGGGTACGATGGTTTTTGGCCCTTGGTATTTTGTAGATCCGGTTAAGGGAACTACGGTTACGTTCTAATCCATGGTTAGTGGATTGGGGTTTATGTATGCTTCAACATGTATATATATGTGTTGTAACACTAAAAGGAATATAATGAAAAATCAAACTGGTCATCCCGATTTGGGATCTAGGGGAATATCTCTGTGTTTATTTGTTTTATGTTTTATGCTCTTGCTACTATTTATTTTCTGTCTTGAAGATTCGTTTGCAGATAATTTCTGTACAGGGTTAAAACCTACATTTGGTATCAGAGCAGTTTCAACTTGAAGGGGATGCCTTTGCTGCTGAGGGTTTTTTTTGTCAGGCCTGATGTAGACTCTATTCAGTGGGAGATCTACGAGATTGATTCTTGCAGTGAAAGAAGTTGGCAAGCGGCGGAAAGATAGAGATCGAGAAATTTAATGGTGAGAGTTTTGAGTTGTGGAAGCTCAAGATGGAGGATCTGCTGGTGGATAAAGATCAATGGATCGTGGTAGATCCGGGTACTAAACGAACGGAAATGTCAGATGAAGATTGGAAGAAACTGGATCAGAAGGCAAAGAGCACACTACGGTTGTGTGTCTTAGATTCAGTATTGTTGAATGTATCTGGGGAAGTGTTGTGGAGGTAAATCCCCTCTGCGGATAGAGGCGATCCCTACTAGCCCAGACCGGGTCTAGAAACAATCGTTCACGCTATAGTGCAGGTTCTTAATTGCAAATAAACCAACCAGTGATGAAGGCTTACCTGGAATCCAACACTGTCGCTTGTAGAAGAGGTAGCGCTCCTGTTCCTTAGCCCTGGCAGATCACGATCCCCACGATCTCCATGATGGACACCTGCACATGCGAGAAAAGAAACAAATGCAAGCGTAAAATCCAGTAGATGCAAATATATGTCAGTCAGAAAGGACATAACTCATCATTATAAACAATAGAAAGAGTGGAACCATAACCAGTAGTCGTTTATTATTAATCAATCAAAGGAAAATTACAACCAAGTTCTGACGCTGAATTCTCCTTCGGAGGGTCGCCAGCAGAACACGTCTCGAAAGCCTATCAAGGATGGGACAAACCTCTCTCTTCGGATCTTGACAATGGTCTCCTTGCTTGAATTTGGCCTTAGGGGAATAATCAAGGCTCTTGCAACATAAGGCTTCTTGGGAATTTAGGGAACTTGAAGACTAGCTTGCAATGGAGATGAGCAAACTTTTATAGATGGAGGAAGGGGAGTTGGGATCCATATAATCATGGGATTGGCCCTATCATCTAGGAAGCTTCCATGAGAGGTGGAAAACCACTTCCTCTCTATGGAAATCCATGGCCAAACCTCCCAACTCAAGATAGATAGCAGTCCAGGAATTTGTTAGGACGAAACTTCCGCCATTTATTTTTAAAAAACACTCCTTAAATTGGCTGGCGCGAGTGCAACTCTGGGACAGAGCGCCAATTGGCGCACCCTCTTTGAAGGATTTCCCCTATTGGCACAGGTACTGAACTGGCTACCCGCGCCAATGCAAAAAGAGGTGTTTTTAGGGTTTTTTGCAAAGAGATGTCTTCAGGGCAATGAAAGCTCATGTTTAGAGGGATGTCATGAAAGTATTTTCAAGTCTTGTCTCTGCTCACAGGTCACGGAATGAGCCCTCCAATGTGTGGGATGGGGAATGGCAGGGACGGTGACAAATTACTGTGTAACAGATGCCCCCTAAAGTATGAGGCCCGAACGAGAGAGAGGGGTGAAATGCTTTACGAGAACGTGTCCAATTGAAAACTCCGCCGTCGAAAATCCTACGTGAATAAGTACAAATGATGTCTCAAATACATGATATATATGTGGTATGGGCGCAGCCATCCATAACAGAGTATACAATAATCCAGATCCAAGGTATGGACGCAGCCATCCAGTGAGGATCGATGAATAGACTCAGGTATGGTCACAGCCATCCAGTAAGTGAGTCATGTAAATAATCATAATAATCCACAAAATCGTAGCCTGGATTACAACAGACACAATCCAGGGTCTTGCGCTCCATCTCAGTCCGAACACATCACAATTTCAAGCATGCGAATAAGTGAGCTGAAGTCGAACATGCAAGAACATCGTCTGATTACCAGCCAATGATGAAAGTTGTTAACAGACACGAGAGGTACCACCAATAATGACAATGGCCCTCAAGGTACTACAGGTACAATCTACGGCATGTGAATCAATGAGCTGGTGTCAAACACCCGTAGAATCACTCGATCAGAGGCCAATGATGAAAACCTTGCGTCGAATGTGAAGAACCTGCCATTGAGGCATGCAAGCTCCAAGGTACCAAAAAGGAGTCTCTAGATCAAATTCCTGGATAATGAGCTGAAGTCGACAGGAAGTGACCTTGATCGAAGGTGGGCCATAGTGTTACCCACATCATCGATGCGAGATAGAGGAACATAGTGTTTTTTGTGAATCACGATCAGATGAGAATCAGAGGAAGGTTGGTACTTGCAGAGGTCAACTTCTCTTGAACATATGAACGACACGACAGTGGACTTGGAAGTATTTGACATCAAAAGATCAGAGGTCATAGTGACGAGGCAAAGAGAAGATGAGAGGTCAAAAGGGATTACCCAAACCCACGGAGGCAAGTGAAAAATGAGATGAGATGTCCCCAACCCGACACGAATGCAGACAAGTGCCATGTTCAAGAGCGACATACTGCCGACACGACAATGATGCTGGTTCCATTTTTTCCTTGCCATTTCTGGCGAGTACCCCAATTATTTTTGATAACAAGCTTGAAGGGGATAGCATATGCTTGTAATATAAGTCCGTCCTTCAGACGGATCCATCCTAGTACATTTAACGAGCCCTAGGAAGGAAAGACTCGAGTAGCATCATTATGACTGAATCCGATGTCATCAGGGTTTAACGAGTCTGACAAAGGAAGAACTCGGCGTATTTTCATGTTTAGAGAGTTTGAAAAGACAGCAAAAAGTAAACTCCAACGGTCCCTTTTCGTAAATAGTTCCTTAGATCCGAAAAGGTAGAAAACTATGTCTGAGAAAACCTTCTAGTCGCGATAGGCTAGGGTATTCCTTTTTCGTAAATAATCTATCCCAGCCTAAAAAAGGGGTAAACGTATACTAGGTAGATGTTGTTTCGCAACCACTTTAACGAGATCAAAACAACAAGGGCCTCGACAATCTTTTCATGTTTAGAGATTCAAAAAAGAGCTGAAAGATGACTCCAAAATGACTTTTTCGTGTTTTTACCGAGTCCGAAAAAGTATAAAATACAACTCGTTTCACCGTTGAAGTCACGTAAGAACCTGTTGCTGCACACAGAGGCAAGTGTAAAATCCATTTTCGACAAAATATACCAAAATATTAATAAAAAATGACTTTTAAAACCTAACGAGATTTCAAAAAGTTATAAATAGTCTCAAATGGTAAAAACAAAGTTACTTTTACTATTTACCTCATTGGAGAGAAACAGTGGTCCGTTTGGTGTGCAAATTTCTGACGGTGATTGCGACAGATCCGGGCTACCATTCAGATTTCCATTCATTCCAGGTAAGAGGCGCTTCCCTGTACTCTATTTCAATCCATTTTTTTATATTTTTCCATTGCTCATTAGATTTCTGTGGGAGGTTTTTAAAATTTTATGGCTCCGCCCATTGGCGCGGGTATCCGGCACGGACCCGTGCCAATGGCCTTTTTGATACAAAGGGCCCGTGCCAACTGGCGCGACTATTAAGGAAACAGCCGTGCCAATGGCACAACGCGGTTTTTCGTTTCAAAATTCCAATTTGTGAGTGATTCAAATGGATTTCCAAGCATAACAGAGATCTAATCAAGGGTTTTTGACCATGTTGATGCAGGCAACCGAGTACAATGGTGATCGAATGAAAAGAGAGGGAGCATGGGGAAGAGGACGAACTAGCCATGGAGAACGAAACTTGTATGAATGCTCTCAAGAACTGTGGGCTTAAAAAGTTCTTCCTGACACCTTGCTTACGAGTTCAACCTGAGCTCCTACAATACCTGATCAGTATTTGGGATGAAAATGAACAAGTGTTCAAGCTGCGGGATCAAGTATTATAACTGAAAGTTTCTGACGTATACTTTAAAACCGGACTGTCGCACAGAGGTCCAGTGCCCATATTGATAGGGAGCAGACCATCTGGTGAAAAGATGGAGCAGGTAATGGCGAGGGTGTGCCCAAGGGCACGAACCGGATCAGGAAGCGGAAAGGTAGACATTCACACTGTCGAGGATCTAACACTCAGAGTAGTGCTACACACCATTACACGAGCTGCAGGATCGCAAGCTCCACATGAGGCGACCAAGGCCCAACTCATACTAGCCTCAGAGTGTATGAGTCCTACACTGTTTGATTGGGCCACAACAGTGACAGTCAACATGAAGAGGCAGCTGACAAAATGCAAGCAAGCCAAACTGAAGTAGTTTGGCTACGGTTCTATCCTGGTATCGTTCATTCTGGAACGATTACCAATCTTCCAGGGCCAAGGGGCCATAGTAGCTGAGCCGGTACCACGAGAGCCGAGAATGGCTCGCTGGGCAGCACTAATGCCCAGAGCGAGAGGGGGCCAACAGATGTCCTGGAGGCCGGAGTTTTTTGGGTGGCTACGACGTCAGTTGATCGTAGTCGAAGACTAGCCATATGTAGGGACCGATTTCATTGGTGATCCAGATCTTCCACTCCCAGAGGGAGATGACTGGGACGAGGAGTTGGGTAAGATCGTATTTTTGATTTTTATATTTTATGATTTTTTTTTTATTAATACATGTCTGTTATGATAGCATTTTTATGCATATGCAGATGTCGGCCAAGAGAGACCTGCCGGTATGTCTCCTATTTCACGGAGAACTCATCCCGCAGCTGACCCTCAGGCGGAGGGTGCTGAGGGAGGAGAGTTGGTCCAGAACCTCGAGGGGATCGCCCGGGGGATTCCAGACTACGCCCGGCTGGCAGATGTCCCACTAGCATACCAGAGACATACGGTGGGAGTTCCTAGTCGCCTCCACCATCTTCTGAGACGCTTAGTGCGTGTTGTGGCCTGTTATCATGAGCACCATGCAAATTAGACACCTAGGGCTTTATTTCATGCATATTTTTTGAGAGACATGTCGTCTTCGGATGTATTAAGATGAACATGTATATTTTTGATTTTATGTGACACGTGCTATGTAAACATTTCGATATCTATATATATACATATCTATTTATGGATGGATCTTTCTTTTTACATGTGATGTTGTTTTACAAATTGCGCAAATGTCTATCTAGAACCAAATTAGCTACTGCATCTGTTAATGTATTCATATGTCTGGGTATATGTTGATATGTAATATAGTCAAAATTTCTTTCTAGAAAATGAATACGCAGATACAGATGTAAAATGGATGGGTTTCTGACTGAATAATGACCATTAAGCTGTGATACTACAAGTTGTGAGTCTAGCTACACAAGTAATTCACGGATACCAAGGTTTACAACCTCAGTTAATAATTCTAGTACAGCACTATATTCCACGATGTTATTTGTAGCATGACCTAGACACACACCTTGTAGGTTGACCAACTCACTAGCAGGATCATAGATTACCCAGGCTGCCGAAGATAGATCCCTGGTACTGCGGGAGGCACCATCCGCGAAACCAACAAACAGATTGATGGACATCTGCACAATCAGGAAGACCCGATCAGCAGAAAGATGTTTAGAACGCACACCACACCACACATGCACACAAATGAAATAACACACCTATGTACACACACCACACCAAAAATCACTTCAAGCATAGTATTTTTCAGGTACAACCCATTTCTGGGCTGCGCCAGTGGAACTCCTTCATAATCTATAAGCTCATAAGCCCCATTCTTCAATACTCGTTTAACTATATAGGGCCCATGCCACATAGGTTGGAACTTACCAGCTCCAAGGTTGTCGTGTGCTTGATCGTACAAGAGGACGAGGTCCCCTTCGACAAAGGAACGTGGAGAAAAAGATTGATCGAAGTGTGCTTTGACCCGCTTTTTCTGTGCTTCAATGAATAAAGCAGCTAAGCGACGAGTTTCATCTAACCGTTCCAGATACAAAAGACACTCTTCCTTAGCAGAAGTGTCGGGTAGAAGTTCCAGAGCTAATTTCAAAGAAGGAATCTCGCATTCAACCAGAAGAGTTGCTTCCAGACCATACACCAATTGAAATGGTGTGAATCCAGTTGCACTCTTTGCAGACGTCTGGTAGGCCCATAGAGCTGAGAATAGTTGGAGGTGCCAATTGGATTTATGAATTCCAACTATTCGTTGAAGCATTGTGACTAGGACCTTTTTCACAGCCTCAACCTGGCCATTTGCCTGAGGGTAATATGGCGTTGAGCTATCGTGGCGTAAGCCCAGTATTGAAGTCAGCTCGGCCATCATATAATCTCGGAAATGAGTACCATGGTCGGTAACGATGGCCTGAGGGACCCCGAAACGTGCGATGATGTGGTTGAAGATGAATTGGGCAGTTGTCTTACCGTCGACAGCTAGTGTAGGCATCGCTTCGGCCCACTTCGTAAAGTAGTCTGTGGCGACAATTATATACGCATGCCCCCCGGCCGAATGAGGGTTACACATCATAAAATCTACGCCCCATTTCGCAAAAGGGCCAACGGTTATAATAGGATGCAAAGGGAGAGGTGATGCGCGCATCTTGCACTGAAAGACCTGGCACACGTGACATTTACGGACTGCGACGATACAGTCTTTGAATATTGACGGCTAGAAGTAACCTGCTCGCAGAATTTTCTAGGCAGTGGCATATCCGGACATATGACCACCACAAGTGCCACTGTGGCAGTCATTTAGGACCCTTTCAACCTCTTCCAAGGTTAGGCACTGACGGAGCACCGAATCTACTCCAACACGGTATAAGGTATCTCCTATGATGCGGTAGGGTTGAGACTGGTGCCGAATCCGACGTCGGGCATATTTAGTCAACTCAGACCGAAATGTGGAGGTCTGAAGATACACAATTATGTCACCGTACCAAGGGTCACGGGTACTGATAAGGAAAATATTTTCATCTGGGATATGATCCTCGGAGTGTGACAGAGTGGAGTCTGTTGGGAGTGAGCATATAAGATCCGCGAAAACCAGTGATTTGGTTGACTTAGCAGTAGTGAACTCTAAGTCAAACTCCTGCAGGATAACGATCCATTTGGAGTATTTTCCCCCCAGTAATTTTTGAGAGAGAATATATGTCATGGGGTTGCAATCCAAAACCACTGTTATTGTACGCAACAGGATGTAGTGGCGAAAACGCTGTACAACGTGTACTGTGGCTAACGCCAACTTCTCGACGTGAGCATAACGTGTTTCTGTGTCGAGAAGGTTCCGTGATAGATAATAAACAACATGTTCATTACCATCATCGTCATCC
The DNA here is from genome assembly GCA_034641835.2 of Pinus albicaulis. Taxonomy (NCBI): domain Eukaryota; kingdom Viridiplantae; phylum Streptophyta; class Pinopsida; order Pinales; family Pinaceae; genus Pinus; species Pinus albicaulis. The sequence goes on along the minus strand of CM076570.1, from coordinate 97,819,338 downwards.
TGCACCAGAACCATAGCAATGGTGCTAAACGCGTCGGCTAGATACAAAGTGAAATCACGGTGGTAGTCCGGAGGATGAAGCAAAGGAGCATTAACAAGTAACGTCTTAAGCTTCTCAAAGGATTGTTGAGTGATTTCGTCCCAACGAAAGGGAACGTTCTGCTTTAATAGGCGCGTGAATCCTTTGGCCACCTCTGTGTAGTTCGGGATAAAGCATCGAAGGAAGTTTTCTTTTCCTTGCAGACTCTGCAACTGAGATAACGAGGAGGGTGATGAGAGATTGATGATAGCCTCGAATTTTAAAGGGTCAAGGTGAATTCCATATTTGGAGACTATGAATCCCAAAATACAGCCAAAATCCACGCAAAAGACACATTTATGGGGATTAAGCCTAATATTGTAGCGCCTACAGCGAAGGAAAATCTGGCGGAGGTGTTCAGGGTGGTCCTCTCGCCTAGCTTAGTGAGCTGGCAAGTCGTCCAAATAAGGATGAACGATATGGGGTATGTCGTGGAAAGCATAAGACATTACACGCTGGAAAGTGGCTCTAGCGTTCTTCAAGCCGAATGGGAGATTTTTATAAGCGAAAGTACCCCATGGACATATGAATGCAGTCTTATGTTGATCCTCAGATAAAATATTGATCTGATTATACCCGGAGAAGCCGTCCATCAAGGAATAAATCTCACTTCGAGCACATTCGTCGATGATTTGGTATATGAACGGAGTGGGATAGTTATCCTTCAGACAGGCGCGATTAATAGCACGGTAATCAACACAGACCCTGATAGTACCCTACTTTTTATCGACAGGGACAATGTTGGAAATCCCAGCGGAGTCGCCAATTTGTTGTGGAGGTAAATCCCCTCTGCGGACAGAGGCGATCTCTACTAGCCCAGACCGGGTCTAGCAACAATTTTTGATGCTATAGTGCAGGTTCCTAATTGCAAATAAACCAACCAGCGATGAAGGCTTACCTGGAATCCAACACTGTTGCTTGTAGAAGAGGTAGCGCTCCCGTTCCTTAGCCTTGGCAGATCACGATCCCCACAATCTCTGTGATGGACACCTGCACATGCGAGAAATGAAACAAACGCAAGCGTAAAATCTAGTAGATGCAACTATATGTCAGTCAGAAAGGACATAACTCATCATTATAAACAATAGCAAGAGTGGAACCATAACTAGTAGTCGTTTATTATTAATCAATCAAAGGAAAATTACAACCAAGTTCTGACGTTGAATTCTCCTTCGGAGGGTCGCCAGCAGAACACATCTCGAAAGCCTGTCAAGGATGGGACAAACCTCTCTCTTTGGATCTTGACAATGGTCTCCTTACTTGAATTTGGCCTTAGGGGAATAATCAAGGCTCTTGCAACATAAGGCTTCTTGGGAATTTAGGGAACTTGAAGACTAGCTTGCAATGGAGATGAGCAAGCTTTTATAGATGGAGGAAGGGGAGTTGGGATCCCTATAATCATGGGATTGGCCCTATCATCTAGGAAGCTTCCATGAGAGGTGGCAAACCACTTCCTATCTATGGAAATCTATGGCCAAACTTCCCAACTCAAGATAGATAGCAGTCCAGGAATTTTTTAGGATGAAACTTCCGTCATTTATTTTAAAAAAACACTCCTTAAATTGGCTGGTGTGAGTGCAACTCTGGGACAGAGCGCCAATTGGTGCGCCCTCTTTGAAGGATTTCCCCTATTGGCGCGGGTACTAAACTGGCTACCCACGCCAATGCAAAAAGAGGTGTTTTTAGGGTTTTTTGCAAAGAGATGTCTTCAGGGCAATGAAAGCTCATGTTCAGAGGGATGTCATGAAAGTATTTTCAAGTCTTGTCTCTGCTCACAGGTCATGGAATGAGCCCTCCAATGTGCGGGATGGGGAATGGCAGGGACGGTGACAAATTACTGTGTAACAAGAAGCTATTGTGAAGACCTTGTGGGACAATCTAGGGACTTTGTACCAGTATAAATCTATGGTGAATAAAATTGTTCCTATGAAAAAAAGTCTGTATAATGTGAGGGATGAAGGATGGAGACTTGGTGATAGAGCATCCGAATGCCTTCAATAATGTGGTAAGTTAGTTGTCATCTATTGATATTAAAATCTCGTATGAAGATAAGTGCATCAATTTGTTGTGTTCTCTACCGATTCGTGGGACACGTGAGTTATTGCAATAGGTAGTAATACAAATACTTTGAATTTTGATGACATTGTCTCACTTTCGCTTTTCTGAGGAAATGAGACTGATAAATATGGAGGGGTCGTAATGGAGATTCCTTATCTATACGAGGAAGGTCCCAAAACGTAAAACACGAATAAGTTTTCAAGTGGGAGATCTAAATCTAGAGGGAGATCTAAATCTCCTAGAAAGTTTGTAAAGATGTGTCTGAAATGTGGAAAGGAAGGGCACTACAAAAAAGGACTCGTAGATCTAAAGCACCCGAGAAAGGAATGGGATATGATGATGCTCCTTATGCAGAGGGAAAAAAACCACCTCGGATGAAGGTGGGGATGTGTATTTGGCTTCTTCTTCAAATACACATGTGAGATCACGAGTCATGGTTGATTGACTCGGTGTACCTTTCACTTCACTCCGCATAGGGAGTGGTTCTCGTAGTATGAGAAATATGATGAAGGTGATGTCTTCTTAGGTTATGATAGGGCTAGAATCATCGTACGTAGAAAATTCAAGTGGCAAGCTGCAAGGTGGAAGGATTAGAACACTTCCCGGTGTTATACACATTCTCGCATTGGATGAAAATCTGATTTCCGTAAGAAAGATGGATGATGCGGGTGTAAAAACAAAGGGTGTTCGAGAAAAGATAATTGTAAGATGGGTTTGGGGAGCACTGGGTATTAATGCGGGGAGTTTAGATTGGAACTCCAGACAAGCTTTAGGGCAGCAATTTTATTGTCAGTGAAAAATTTATGTGATTCCTGAAAGTGGAGCGGAAAGCCTAGCGGTCTTTAGAGAAAAGACCATGTTATGGCATAAAAGGCTTGGACATATTGGAGAGAAGGGCCTTCGGATGCTGCATGGAAATGGTATGGTAGAAGGTATGTCTAATAGCTCTCTGGATTTCGATTTCTGTGAACATTGTATATATGGGAAGCAGAATCGAGTGAGTTTTCCTTCTGGTGCTAAGAGGGCGAACAAGATATTAGAGCTTGTGCAAAGTGATGTGTTTGGACCTGTGTCAGTTCCATCACTAGGTAAGTCTGTGTACTATGTTTCATTCATAGATGACTTCTCAAGGAATACATGGATAGATTTCTTGAGGAAGAAATCTGAAGTCTTTGATAGATTTAAATAATTTAAGGCTCTGGTGGAAAACCATACAAAGAAGAAGATAAAGGTACTGAGGACAAATAATGGTGGGGAGTTATGCAAGAAGGAATTTGAAGAGTTATGTAAGAAGTGTGGTATAGCACGACAGAAGACTACTCCATACACACCTAAGAAGAAAAAAGTTGCAGAAAGAATGAACAGAACACTGATGGAAAAGGAAAGAAGCATGCTCAGTGGTACCGGGTTAGGACAAGAATTTTGGGCAGAGGTAGTGGAGACTGCATGTTACTTGGTTAACAGATCACCTTCATCATCATTGGAGGATAAGACTCCACATGAGGTATGGACTGGTAAGAAACCCTCTCTTTCACATCTGAGGGTATTTGGATGTGATGCATATGTACATGTTCCAAAGGAGAAAAGGACCAAGTTGGATAATAAATCTGAAAGGTGCATCTTTATTGGGTATAAGGATGGTTTAAAGGGTTACAAGCTTTGGAACCCAGAAACAAGTAAGGTTGTATATAGCCAAGATGTGGTGTTTAGAGAGGTGAAAGATGTTTTTAAACATGAAGTCCTACCAAAGGAACCTGAGAAGATAGAGTTTGATCTAAAGGAGAATGAATCAGACTCTACAACAGAAGAAGACTTAGAAGAGGAAGAGCCACAAAATATGGCTATGAGAAGATCAACTCGGGAAAGAAGACAACCAGAAAGGTATAGCCCATCTTCTTTCTGTTCAAATTTTGCTTTAACTATAATTGATGATGATCCCAGAACTATCAGGGAGGTAGTATATTTAGAGGATGGAAAACTCTGGAAGGAGGCCATGGTTGATGAAATTGCATCCTTGCATAAAAATGAGGCATGGGATCTGGTGGAGTTGCCGGCTGGAAGCAAGCCCATCGAGAGAAAATAGGTGTTTAAGAAGAAGATGAATGTAGAAGGAAAGGTGGAGAAATACAAAGCTCGATTGGCAGCAAAAGGTTATTCCCAAGTGCCAGGAATTGATTTTGGTGATATTTTTTCTCCTATTGCCAAAGTTACTTCTATTAGATTACTTTTATCTGTTGTTGCTGCATTTGATTTTGAGGTAGAACAAATGGATGTGAAGACAACATTTTTCATGGGGATCTGGAAGAGGAGATCTACATGAAACAACCTAAAGGCTTTATGGTGAAGGGGAAGAAAGAACTTGTATGTAGGTTAAAGAAGTCTCTGTTTGGGTTAAGACAGTCACCAAGGATGTGTGATGAAGAGCGAACCCCACTACAAGCAGGTTCGCCTTTCTTTCTTCAAAATGAACCTGCAACTCAACTCTGTATCAATTGCTGATTCACAAGATTGATATTTCGATCCTGAGACCTGTGGGTTATGGCCCATTATGCTTCCGCTGCGCTACTTCAATGTCTTCATATAAACATACACATGTATTGGAAGTAATCTAAACAAAGCAATCGAGTTATATAAACTCGAACAATAAGCGCGCGCCTCTTTCCATCTCAACATCTGAAACCAAACCTTACACTTCGCTATTGAGGTACACATATGTATATAAATACATTTCGGATGTTATAAAATAGAGTAATATCATTTTAATAATTCCCCTTTATGGTTCGAACCCCTTGGAATTTATATCCAACCCTTACACAACGCATAAAATGTAATGAACCCTTTGGAATTAATCTCCAACCTTTACACAACGCATACAATGACATGTTTGAAATTGTATTCAATTAGCACTTAAAGCTCCACTAGTCCCACATACATTAACGCTGGGAGAATACCACCACACCAAACTAGGCCCCATACCTTGATTATCCTTCGGGCAGCTTTAAGAGCGAACACCCTTAGATTTCTTGCATTCAGGATTGGACGAAAATCGCGTAATTTGCCCATAGAACATTAATGCATAAAAGCTACACTATATAAGCAGTTTTTCCTCTGGGATGTGGCAATTTGTGATAGGATCGCATTTCTAAAGGGAATACCACCTCCAGACCAAACTCCGCGCGACTCTGGTGGTTTAGTCCTGCAAAACCACTCAACTTCAACGTGGGTTTAACCCCTTTCAATGCAGGGTTTTCACAGCATTTCGTATCCCTTTTGATTCACGGTTCCAACTCAGCATATGAATAATAACCCAATTGCATTAAAATGAAAACCCTTCCTGTAATCTTATATCGACATTGGATCACCATCGATCCTTACAGTGATCGATGGTTGATCAGTAACCTCGTAGCACAGAATTTTATAAATGAATCTAAACTGTAAGTAACCATACTAAACACACATAAAATCTATATCCTATTATGTACAAATTCCAGATTACATCTAAGGCATTTCAGCCTTAGTAGCAAAGTTCACATATGACTACATTGTGCTCACTTGCTCTGTCCTCACACATGACAGATTCGCTATTATATAGAAATTTCAAAGAATCATATGAGATCCACAAAATCTCTCCGAATCGCTCAAAGAAAACTCTTGGTCTTCTACTCACACACATGGCAGATCATTAATTATTAATCAATTACATAAATTCAGCATTTTTAATAATTTCACCCCAATTTTGCATGGTCATTCGCATACCCCGCTTCAGATTCGAACTTGAATTCGAATCGCTTAGATGCCCTCGCATCAGACTCCCGAGGCACAAAAATATATGACCTCCTAGTCATATGTCTTCTCCAGCTGTCAGCAAGTCTAACCACGTGATCTGTGGAACTATTCTTCATGATCCTCTTGTAGCAACATCTCCTGAACAATTCTCACCCATATCCTCTATGGAATTGTCCCCCGTGAGCTGCAACAAACCTCTACAATAGAAATTCCTCCCTGCTACCAGATACCTCACCAAGCCTCTCTCCTGAGCTCAGTCTTTCGGCATCTCTCTGGTTCACTCCTGTGGAACCATTTGAGCATTCCTACTCTAGGTTGCTGCAATCATCTCACCTTCCTCTGCTGCTACCTTCACAATACAAAGTAAAATCAACAGCTTACAAGTTTTCAAAAAACTGTACCTCTTCTTCCTCTATACGCAAACTTCTTCTCCGCAGGAAATCATTTTCCCGCTTTGATACCACTTGATGAAGAGCGAACCCCACTACAAGCAGGTTTGCCTTTCTTTCTTCAAAATGAACCTAAAACTCAACTCTGTATCAATTTATGATTCACAAAACTGATATTTCGATCGTGAGACCTGTGGGTTATGGCCCATTATGCTTCTGCTATGCTACTTCAATGTCTTCATATAAACATACACATGTATCAGAAGTACTCTAAACAAAGCAATCGAGTTATATAAAATCGAACAATAAGTGCGAGCCTATTTCCATCTCAACATCCGAAACCAAACCTTACACTTCGCTATTGAGGTCCACATATGTATATAAATACATTTCGGATGTTATAAAAAAGAGTAATAGCATTTTAATAACTCCCCTTTATGGTTCAAACCCCTTGGAATTTATATCCAACCCTTACACAATGCATAAAATGAAATGAACCCTTTGGAATTAATCTCCAACCTTTACACAACGCATACAATGACATGTTTGCAATTGTATTCAATTAGCACTTAAAGCTCCACTGGTCCCACATACATTAATGCTGGGAGAATACCACCACACCAAACCAGGCCCCATACCTTGATTATCCTTCGGGCAACTTTAAGAGCAAACGCCCTTAGATTTCTTGCCTTCAATATCGGACGAAAATTGCGTAAGTTGCCCACAGAACATTAACGCATAAAAGCTACACGATAGAAGCAGTATTTCCTCCGGGACGTGGAAATTTTTAATAGGATCGCATTGCTAAAGGGGAATATCGCCTCCAGACCAAACGCCGCGTGACTCTGGTGGTTTAGTCCTGCAAAACCACTCAACTTCAACATGGGTTTAACCCCTTTCAATGCAGGGTTGTCACAGTGTTTCATATCCCCTTTGATTCACGGTTCCAACTCAACATATGAATAATAACCCAATTGCATTAAAATGAAAACCATTCCTATAATCTTATATCGACATTGGATCACCATCGATCCTTACAGTGATCGATGGTTGATCAGTAACCTCGTAGCACAGAATTTTATAAATGAATCTAAACTGTAAGTAACCATACTAAACACACATAAAATATATATCCTATTATGTACAAATGCCAGATTACATCTAAGGCATTTCAGCCTTAGTAGCAAAGTTCACATATGACTACATTGTGCTCACTCGCTTTGTCCTCACACATGACAGATTCGCTATTATATAGAAATTTCAAAGAATCGTATGAGATCCACAAAATGTCTCCGAATCGCTCAAAGAAAACTCTTGGTCTTCTACTCGCACACATGGCAGATCATTAATTATTAATTAGTTACATAAATTTAGCATTAGTTTTAATAATTTCGCCCCAATTTTGCATGGCCGTTCGCATACCCCGCTTCAGATCCGAACTTGAATTCAAATCGCTCAGATGCCCCTGCATCAATGTGGTATCATAAATTTGATACCTACATACGGGGACTTGGCTTCACCAGAATCAAGGAGGATCACTGTGTTGATTTTAAATTAATTGGTGATCGCGTTATTTATTTGGTCTTGTATGTGGATGATATTTTGTTTATTGGAAATGAAAAAGAAATTATCCAATATTTGAAGACCCAACTTTTCTCCAAATTTGACATGAAGGATCTTGGTGCTGAAAACTATATTTTGGTCATGGAAATTAAGAGCGATTGGGCAAAGAGGAAGCTCTGGTTAAACCAGAGGAAGTATGTCGAGACTATATTGCAGAGGTTCAATATGCAGGATAGTAAATCAGTGAATATTCCGATTCCTGTAGGTACAAAGTTGTCTGCTAAATAGTGTCCCAAGACACAAGAAGAAGAGGAGGATATGTCCCATGTTCCATATGCAAGTGCAATGGGTAGCCTAATGTATGCAATGATCTGTACTAGACCAGACATTGCACATGCAGTGGGAGTATTGAGCAGGTTTATGTCAAACCCAGGGAAAGAGCATTGGACAACACTGAAGCAGGTTTTCAGATATTTACATGGCACTAGTGATTATGGCTTGTGCTACTAGGGAAGACCATGATTGGAAAGAGTGTTGGACATTCGTGGTTTTGTTGATGCAGACTGGGCTGGAGATCTGGACCAAAGAATATCTACAAGTGGGTATGTGTTTAGCCTATTTGGAGGTGCAGTCAGTTGGATGAGTAAACGACAGTCTGTAGTGGATCTTTCAACTACATAGGCTGAATACATAGCAGCCACTCATGCAAGCAAGGAAGTAGCTTGGTTGCAGAGATTGTGTTCAACTATGGGGTTGGTGCAACAAGCTATAAGGATAGATTGTGATAGCCAAAGTGCAATTTTCTTGGCTAAGAACCCTGCTTATCATTCAATGAGAAAGCACATTGATGTTCAATATCACTTTTTGAGAGATATGGTTGAGGCTAAAAGGGTGTTGGTGGTAAAGGTGGACACTTTGAAGAATGTTGCAGATGCATTGATGAAGTCTGTAAGCACTCAGAAGTTCTTTGGTGTAGAGAAACAATGGGTGTTGCAGAACTGGGCCAATGACTAAGCTCTCCTATGGAAATAAAAAAACAAGTGGGAGAATGTTGGGTATGTGTTATATTCTTTCCATGACTAGTCACGTGTGGGGGGGTGATAGAAGGGGCGATAGCCCCCCTGTATGTTGTGCTAGGGGAAACGTTGGGGGGGTCACAGGGGGGGCGGTAGCCCCCCCTGTCAGGGTCCAGGGCAACGCCCCAAAATTTTTTTTTGGTCCTTATTTTTCGGTGGGCAGATCCGCCCATGGTTTTGTGCATGGGGTTGCACATGGTTTTGGGGTACGATGGTTTTCGGCCCTTGATATTTTGTAGATCTGGTCAAGGGAACTATGGTTATGTTCTAATACAGGGTTAATGGATTGGGGTTTATGTATGCTTCGGTATGTATATATATGTGTTGTAACACTAAAAGAATATAATGAAAAATCAAGCTGGTCGTCCTGATTTGGGATACAAGGGAATATCTCTGTGTTTATCTGTTTTATGTTTTATGCTCTCGCTACTGTTTATTTTCTATCTTTAAGATTTGTTTGCAGATAATTTCTTTACAGGGTTAAAACCTACATGAATAACTAAATATATGGCCATTCACTTTTATAGAACACTTGATGAGACTGAATATATTTATAATCCATTTCATGAATTTGGGGTTTTTTTAGACAACATCACGGGTCAATCACAATGTTTGAAACAACCCACACAATTAATCCGTAGTGGGACTTTCTTCGCCTTAGTGCACAAAAGGAACCTAGCACTCCCTCAACATCTTGGCTCTCAGCTCAAGCCATGATCTTCCTTCACTAATTTATTTGACATAGGTTCTCAACTCCTATGCAAAAAAATAGCTTCACAAATATCGTTTCAAGGTTGTTCGATACATACCTTATAAAATCACAAGTTCAAGTAGGTTCTACAGTCCATGCACTTTGACGCAACAGACCATGTAGTTGAATCATTAGTTCCATGAAATTCCTAACATGCAAAAGAGGTTGTGCTCCTTCAAACTCAAACAGCTTGATCCTCACACACATTTAACTATCACACTAGTTATGCTCAACAACAGAGTCATGATCCTTACCTCTGATACCAAAACATAAATATAAATACATAATTGAAGAGCTTTGCATATTTTTTGTGAGACAATATCACACTCAGGAGATAACACCATGAGACTCACTTGTATATAGAATTAAATTACAGTTGAATAGATTTCTAGAAAGTAGGAATTGCAAGCCAACAAAGTATAATTAAAATATAGAGTTCTAACAACACATAACTTGTTTTTAATTATAAAAAAAAATATCCTAAAAATTTCCCCATTGTTCCAAAATATTAGGTTTAGAGAGATATGCAGGGAATTATAGAAATCCTACAGGTTAGACGAGCTCAGTGACTCAAGAACCTTCACATTATGCACTATTTATTAGTATGGGAGCCAAACGTTCATCCTCGATGATCCAGAAAAAGCTATCAGAATATATATTGGGTGAAAATGTGAAGTTGCGTTACACTTTTTGCCCTTTTTTGAGAAAAAAAATTCATTTTTTTATGTTCTTCAACTTTTTGCAAGCCAAAACAATTTTTTATTTAGAATTCCATTTTGTGATAAAAATAAAAGTTGTTAGAAATTTTATTAGCTTTCTATTACTTATTTTTTGGATTTTTTTATACACATTTGATATTTCAACTTAGCGTTTCTTTGAGTGTGGTTTTTAACAATCAATTGATTCATAAGAAGTCATGTTAATACACACTGATGTATCCTTTGAAACTTTGTGTTTTTGAAAAACAAAATGTGTTACAACAATCTAGACAGAGTCTACTTCAATTTTGTTATATTTACAAAGCCAACTGATGCATATCATAATTACTAGAATTTTTTGAACTGGTCTAATATGAAAAGACTACATATTTTGAATATGTTTTGAGACGCACGAAATTTCTTAACATATAAGTTATAAACTAAAAATCTGAAAAACTACTTGTTACAGACGATGGACCAATGTAATGCACCATAGTTTTTTCAATTTTTTTACCATGTATTTTGGAAGATACAAAATTATGAGTTCACTAAATCATAATGACCTTCAGAAATTGTTTTCACCCATTTTATTACAAAATTAATTAAAATTAGTAAATATTTATGAAATTCCATAAATGTTATATTTCCTGAAAGTAGATTGAATTTTGAAAATGCTTGTCTTGGTTCTGACAGTTAATTCAGAATGTTTCATGGAGTTTAATCAATCCAAAGTTGAATATATGTATTCAGAGCTTGGCTCTGCGTAATTGAAGACGTGTTAGTTCGGCCGAACTCTTAAAAAAAGTTCGGCTGAATTGTTTTTTGCGCCGACGGCCCGTCAAGTCTAACGACATAAAAGTTCAATCAAACTTTTACCTGACTTTCCGTCATCTAGAAAATACCACGAAGCTCCTCCAAAAAAACATTTTGTGGCAATATAAATTGACGTAAAAGGATTCATTATTTTCGCACATTTGGTCTCATTTTGCAAAGGTCTTGGTCTGATTTGCAAAGAATTGTTTTGGGTTTAAGGACTTTTCTTGGAAGTACATTTCAAGGAAATTTTTGCAAAGGATTTTTTTGTGTTTAAGGAATTTTCTTGGAGGTACATTCAAAGGACATTTTGCAAAGGATTGTTTTGGGTTTAAGGAATTTTTTTGGAGGTACATTCAAAGGACATTACATTCAAAGTACATTTCTTGGAGGTATGTGATACATTTTTTGGATGTTTTTTGGGCTTCATTTTTTTTTAAGGTATTTTGTTTTTAGAGGATTTGGGCTTAGTTTTGATTGTTTTTAGAGGTTTTGGGCTTAATTTTCAAAGGAATCGTTTTAGGCTTAATTTTAAAAGGACTCTTTTTAGGCTTAATATTCAAAGGACATTTTTTTGAGGTATTTTTTAAAGTGATATTTTTTTAGAGGATTTTTTAAAGTATTTTTTAAAGTGGCATTTTTTATGAATTTGGAATTAACTTTCAATGGACATTTTTTGGAGGTATTTTTTGAAGTGACATTTTTTTAGAGTACGTGTTTTGGGTTGAAGTAAATCTTTTATAATGATTTTTTAAAACGAGTTTTTGTCTAAATTTTTAAATGATTTTTTTTTGTAGGACTTGGAAAGAAATATTTTAAGCTTCATTTAATTTTTATAAGACTTTTTCTTCTTGGATTTTTTAAAGTAAGTGTTTTGGATTAAAGTATGTATTTTTTGCAAAATTTTTAAAATGAGTTTTTTTTCTTAAATTAAATCTTTTGTGATGTTTTTTTAATTGAGTTTTTGTCTAAATTTTTGAAGGAAAGTTTTTGAACGCCATACTCTATTATCATGGGAAATTGAAGGAATTGCGCGAGAAAATAGGATCGAAAAAGAGACCCTAAGGAACGTAGAGAAGAGACGAGAGAATCTCGCAAAAGAAAGAGAGAAGCACTCTCAAATATTGAAAGGGAAAATCAACCTCAACTAGAAGTTGAAGCAGGTATGTAAATGTAAATATTATGAATTTGATATTTAAAATTTTCCTAGTGTAAAATGTGAAGCTTAATTTTTATTTGATGAACTAATTTGAAAAATATTTTGCAATGTAAACAGAGAGAGATATTCCTCAAAACATTGATGATGAGATACCAAATTTTGAAAGAGAAATAGAAAGAGATATTGAACCAATGATTGAAGATGGTGAAAATGTTGAAAGAAATTCAAGTGAAGAAATTGAATCACAAGGTATGTGTGTGTGTGTGTGTATATATATATATGTTGAACACATGTGAGTATTATTGAAATTATACATATTTATTAATCTAGTTATTTATAGAATATGTAAACTTATTATGTACTATTCATTCAAATATGTACAGATGAAATCAATGTCGATGATGAGATGTTAGAAAATGTTGACAATCACACATATGGAGATAAAAGAGCTGACCATGCTATAAGATATCGTGTTAAATGCATTTTTGATACGTACTTCATAAAGGAAAATGTGACAGTTCAAGCCCAAATGTTGAAAGGTCTCCTATCATTAAGGAAATTAAAAGCTATGACTTTATTGGGTATTTGAAAATAAAAAAAAGATAAAAAATGAAGGAAAATGTGATACAAAATATAAATATTGCTATAAATTCAATTAGAAGATCTAGATAGAAAAATGTTTTAGTTGTACGTAGAGCAATACATATGCCAGTGGTTTCGTCAAGTACTAAAGAGAATCACTTGGTAAAATCTATGGCATGAGCATTAGGAACCTCATGAAAAAAATTGCACAAACATCATAAATTTTGGTTGCAAATAGATGTAAATGATGAACTCGCTTGTTAGAGGGCTATTTGTAGGTAAACATACAAAGATAGACTTGGAGGAAATGTTAAAAAAACAATATATGAATATTGGAAGAAAAATTCACGCGTTTTTCCAAATGCAAGGGATATGATGCAAAGAAGAATAGCACGAAATCAGTACGAACAACATGAAAAACATTTCTTGGAAACCACTCAGATAGAGTTGTTCAACAATTTCAAAGAAGAGAATCGTGAAATTCATGACTCAGTCAGTGCTTTTGTTCAACAAAAACCATGGTATGTAAAACCTATCACTGTACGCGACACTTGTTGTTGTCATTATCATATGGAATTTGAGTTATATTTTGACACATTCCTTAATTTTGGTAGAACATTTTGGAAATATTCACCTCTTCCTTCCACTATCTGTGATTTCATATCTCAAATTCTATGTGAAAGAGAAAGCGATGAATTATTTTACGAAAAGAAATGTGTTGGTGGTAAAAAATGCGATGATTGTGGAAATTTGACTAAATTTCAAAACAAATATCGTATTGATATAAATTATAAATAATTTTCCAACATGAAAGTGAAATGGAAGAGATATGAATATATCCATACCTCGATTCAATGTTCAAATAGTGCTAAAATAATTGAATTACCAGAAGAAGAAATTTTTGTGTTAGATTTTTTGAGAAAGTTTGAGGGAGAAATTTATAAATACACCAAGCATTCCCATAGAGCTTGATGGCAAGACTTGAAATTCAAAAAATCCAGTGAATTTTTTCCACCAGGGACCATTTTGTTAGTAATTGATTTTGCAGAAAACTACACATATGTTCCACAAAAAGAAATTCAGAGTGAATACTATCATTCTGACCAAGTCTCCATGCTCGTCCATATTCTATATAGACATGATGAAAAAAATGTCGATCATATAGAAAGCACCAGTGAAAATCAACATGTTATTAAAGAATATCACTTTTATATCAGTGACGATCGTACAAAATATACATATTTTGTACAACACTATTTTGGAAATATTTATGACTCCTTGAAAAGTCGTGAAATAAAATTCAATTAACATTGGATATGGTCAGCTGGATGCGCAGGTCAATTCAAATCTTCACGATCATTATTTTGGTTGTGTTGTCTTCATAATAAGACCTGCATTAAACATCGTTGGAATTTATTTGAAAATGGCCATGAAAAAGGAGAACATAACGGTGCAGGGGCATGCATAAAACAAGCACTTCGAAGATATCAAATGAACCCCTCTGCAAACTGAATTTTGGATGCTAAAGAAGTTTTTCAATGGTGCATCACTGCTCTAAGCCATGAGACTAGCAGATCAAGGGAAGTGCGAAGGTACATTCAATTTAATGTTTATTGGATATCTAATTTTAAACAGTGTACATTTATCACAATGATTATCTTTGATGGTATCTTGATATCATATTTACATTCTTCTTTTAATTTTCCATATATAGGTTTTTTTTGGCATATTTGGATCGAATATGTAGATAGATCAATTGGAAATGACATTGAAACGATAAAAGGGACTCAAAAATTTCATTCAATTAAAACAAAGTTTTCCACAAATGTGTTTGCATTGGATAAAAGAAAATATTCTTATTTTTGTCATGTTTGCATAGACAACACAAAATCCAATGACGTTTGTGAAAACAAAATGTATGTAAAAGATTGGAAACATACAAAGCTAAATACAAAATGGGAAATGTTTGTTGCAATGTTTGAAGAAATGCAATCAGAGGAGACTACAATATCATCTGATGGTGATCGAGTTTCTGATCTTGTCAGAGAAGGTAACATTTGAATTTCTTTTAAATGATAGAGATGTAGAAATAAATTTAAATACGTAAGTTTGTTAAGTTTGTTTTATTGTGCAAGAGATATTTTTGCTGTAATTGCACCTACTGACAACGATGAAAATGTGAAGTATTATTTGATGTGTTTCATTGAATGAAAAATGAAATTATTAGAAAACTATAATGATCACGAGTTTCCATATGAAAGAGGATCTATTATACTGAAAGGTTATTTTTTCAGATAAACTAATCAAAGTGGGGATTTTGTTTACTTTAAAGACTATGAATCTGATGCCATAAGTTGTCAATATAGTCACTTGGTGTGTGCAACACGAATAAAGTTGATAGAGTTTCAATCAAAGTAAAAAACAAAAATTAAGAAATGGAAAATGTCAAAATCCAAAATGAACGGATCATTGAAGATGGAATTCCATTGGGATTTTTTTTATTGAACTTCCCAACAATTTCTTCTCTTTGGATTCATGTTTTAGAACTTCCAGAACTCAACTAAAAATTGAGCTGCCTTGTTATGTTATATGTGCAAGTGTTTGCACATGTACATTGTTTTGGTACATGCAAACTAGTATCAACTGAAAGTAGCTTTCTATACATGCATTGATAAAAAATGTTGCATGTATTGAATATATATATGTTCTAGAATGCAATTCACTAAAAGTAGCTTTTATATGTGCATTTATGAAAAATGTTGCAAGTACTAGATATATATGTTCCAGAAGTACTAGATATATATATATATATATATATATATATATATATATATATATATATATATATATATATATATATTCTAGAATGAAATTAAAACTGAAAGTAGCTTTTCTATGTGCATTAATGAAAAATGTTAAAAGTACTGGATATATATGTTCTAGAATGTAATTAACTGAAAATAGTTTTTCTATGCGCATTGATGAAAAATGTTGCACGTACTAGATATATACATGTTATAGGAAAATAACTGAAAGTAGCTTTTCTATGTGCATTGATGAAAGTTGTTGCACGTATTGGATATATATATGTTCTAGAATGAAATTTTAATTGTTCAAGTAGTTTTACTATGTGCATTGATGAAAAATGTTTCACGTACTGAATAGATATGTTCTAGAATGCAATTAACTGAAAGTAGCTAAATTATATTGGCATTAATGAAAAATGTTGAATTACTAGATATATATGTTCTAGAATGCAATTAACTATTCAAGTAGCTTTTCTATGTGCATTGATGAAAAATGTTGCACGTACTGGACATATATGTTCTAGAATGGAATTAATTGAAAGTAGCTTTTCTATGCATGCATTGATGAAAAATGTTGCACATCCTGGATATATATATACATTATAGAATGCATTTTTAGAATTTTATGATTGTTTGACACATCTAACAAGATCTAGAATCTTATGATTGTTTATATATATATATATATATATATATATATATATATATATATATATATATATATATATATATATATATATATATATATATATATATATATATATATATATATCACTTCAATCATTTTAACATATATATTCAAACATGTGTAAAATCATTTCTACATGTACATATATTCATGTGAATTTTTTTTGTTTGGAAAATGACAACGTGAATTTTAGAAACAAAACATAATATCATAATCACATGCCAAATGTAGTTCAACCATCCAAAACTTGAGTTTTAAAAACTTTTTGATTATATCACAACATTACTTCACATGCCATGCCAATTGTAGTTCAACTATACAATAAAAACATTTAACATTATATCACATGCCAAATGTAGATCAACCTTCCAAAACTTAAGATTTAATTTAACAAAAAATTATAGATCACAACATTACTTCACATGCCAAATGTAGTTCAACCATCCAAAACTTAAGTTTTAAAAACAAAACAAATTGTAACACAACATTACTTCACATGCAAAATGTAGTTTAACCATCCAAAACTTGAGTTTTTCAAAAGCAAAACATTAATATAGATCACAACATTACTTCGCATGCCAAATTTAGTTCTTGACCATCCAAAACTTAAGTTTTAAATACAAAACAAATTATAACACAACATTACTTCACATGACAAATGTAGTTCAACCATCCAAAACTTGAGTTATAACAACAAAACATTATAGATCACAAGTATCAAAACTTTTTAAAAACAAAAAATTATAGATCACAAGTATTAAAGCTTTTTAAAAACAAAACATTATAGATCACAAGTATCAAAACTTGAGTTTTAAAAACAAAACATTATAGATCACAAGTATCAAGTATGAAGTAACATTACTTCACATGCCAAATGTAGTTCAACCATAACAATTTAAAAACAAAACAAATTATATATAACACTGTAACATTACTTCACATGCCAAATGTAGTTCAACCATCCAAAACTTAAGTTTTAAAAACATTATATATCACATTCACATGTACCAAATGTAGTTCATATAAAATATGTCCAAAATTTGTATATCTCACAAGTATCAAGTATCAAGTTATATATGACTACATCTAGATAAGACTATATATAAAAAATTAAATTTAAGACTAAATCTATTGAAAATATAATGTTGCACATGTGCATGTGCATCATCCATCAAATAGTGCATGTGCATCATCCATCAAATACAGATGGATGTAGTGTCTTTCCCAACAAAGTCACAATCCTCGAGCTATCCTGCGAAGCATGGCGAACCTGTACACAACGCGTACAAACATTGAAATTGGATGTTTTAAAATTGAGTGAGAATATATATAACTTCATGTAAAAAACAAAATGTAAAAAAAATCATGCAATACCTCATGAGGTTTCCTCTCCATTTGATTCTCGTCCACTACAATTGCCCCCATAGAAACATCTCCAACAGTAAACTGTACAATATTCATGTATATTTATATATATATATTAAAAATTTTCAAATGAAAATGCATATATATATATATATATATATATATATATATATTCAATAATATTAAAAAAAAAAGTTAGACAACTTTTTCAAATGGTTGAAATGGTGTGGATGTTCCTATCTCCATCACTAGAGTCCGTGGAGAAAAGAAAACCTCTATAGAAATGTAAAATTCAAAAAAATTAAAAGTATAAATAACTCAAGATCAAGATCTCAATTTATAAGAAAGCTTTTAAACTTCAATTTATAAATTATAACTTAAAAACATATATTTAAGTGAAAAATTGAATACTTTTTCTGGTGGATTTGGCACATCTCCTAAGAGAGGCTCCAAAAGAAAATCTCCAAAAACCTAGAATTCAAAAAATTTAAAATAACTCAAAATCTCTAGATCTCAATTTATAATAAGACTTTTAAACTTTAGTTTATAACTTATAACTTAAACACACACACACACACACACACACACACACACACACACACATATATATATAAGTGAAAAATTGAATACTTGTGCTGGTGGATTTGGCACATCTCCTAAGAGTGGTTCAGAAAGAAAATATCCAAAAACCTAAAATTCAAAAAATTTAAAATAAATCAAGATATAGATACATCTCATTTTTTAATGGAACTTTTTGAGGTGGAATATATAACTTAAAAACATAAATTTTAAAAGTGAAAAATTGTCCATACTTGTGATTGTGGATTTGGCACATCTCCTAAGGAAGTAGAAGGTACATCTCCCAAAGAAGAAGAAGGTACCACCATCCCAAAAACATCAGACGGAATCAGAATATGTTAAAACATTTTATTATATATATTTACATGTACATGTGTGCACAATTATTTATTTTAAAAATATCTCATCATGTTTCGATATATATAATAATAGATAAAAAATAATTGTACATGATCATGTTCACTTAAAAAACACTAACATTTGCCAACATATCTTGATTGTGAGAACCATCTTGATTGTATGATTGATGGTGAGACCCATCTTGATTGTTTGAATCAGAGGCTCCGATCGTGATACTAACATTTTCTTCATTCATCAAGCGTGACAACTGCTAATGTTGTTAACATATAATGATACATTTTTGTTATATTAATGTATACAAACAAATGTATGTATATATGTATTTATTACAAATTGTACATGTGTTAAAATAATTGAACCCTAACCATTAACACATATCGTTCCCATGCCCTCTTCCTTATGAACAATTAGGTCCTGCCAACCATTGCGACAATTATTTGCATATGTTTTTAGATCTTCAACACTCATGTTGTCAATCTATTCATCTGTATAATACAAAAAATTAGCGCGTGCATTCTCACGTGCTCTTTGTCGATTCATACAAACATAAACTCCACCCAATCCATAGTGAACATTGTCAATGATGGCATCCCTTTCTTCTCAACTAATTTGAGAAGCGGCTTCTATCTCTCATTGCAAAGTTTTGACACGAAAATTTTGACTAACCAATGGTGGCTCAAGGCGAGGCAACTAAACATCACGCATAGCGCCCCTATGGTCACACAATCGACCTTTCCCAGGACCAAAAAATTCAGAGGAAAGGTCATTGTAATTGGGTTTCATTTGCAAAAAGAATTCTGCATAAAATAATTTTGCAAAATAAAGTGAAACCTCATTGTTCCACGGGAGTCTTCCATAGGCCGCAAGGTGTCTATCATAAAAATAGTGAGCTATATTATGGTGCTTGAAATATTACACCTTCAACATATTTATTTTCGGCCCTTCCTTTGAAATTAAACATAGACTTGGCCATATTTGTTGTAACTCTTTGTTTAACAACCTCCCATTTATCGGGACCCATCACTGTTTCCTTTCTTTTTCTCATGAATTCTACAAAAGTATTAGTGGTTGGCCTAAGCTTTTGGTACAAATCTACTAGTTCACCTAAAGAGTGTGTAACAATTTACAAGCTTTTTTGACTCTCAGCAGGTAGAGTCAAAGCCACAAGATCTCTTTGCAATTTTTCATGAAGATGTTGACACCTTTCTAAGGTGCATTGTTGCATGTTTGTTTCCCAAGGTATATCAGAAATGTCGGCCGGATAAGTCGTGGTTGGTGGAAAACCTTCTTCTTGAATGACACGTTCTGCCCTATGTCTTTTTCTAGCAACATTTGGAGCAACATTTTTAGCCTATGCATCAATATATAAAATTTTTTGTATTAAAAAAATGCATGTAAAAATTTTTGTACAAATTGAATGAAAAAAATATTCAAATTGATGGCCACCTCGATGTGGTTGGCTAGCATCTTTCCCACCCTAAGACTGTTGAGAACAAGAACGGCCCTGCTGAGAACCAACACGATCACCGATTTATTGAGAACCAACATTACCATCTGTTGATTGGCCTCTAGGGGAATACATATCACCACCTTCATGCAACCCGTCAGCACTTATTGATGGCCCTCTAAGGGAATCTGAAACACCATAGCCGTCATGAGATGAGAGAGAATATTCATAAACATATATGAATTTATAATCAATTCAAAAATACATTTATATGTATGAATACATGTACATATTCATTAATTAAATTTCGTGAACCATACCACGAGTGCATGAACCATGGGCATGCTCCATTGATGGAGTAGACACCCTTCTCCTCTTGGCTCCTAAAAAATAAAAAATGAAACTTATTAACAACTAATTTAACTCATAAAATCGATAAAAAATCAATTCCATATGTACACACATGTATGTATATGTATGGAGATTTAAGATTATATTTAAATACCATGAACACCCCTCGATCCCTGATCCCCCTCTCTCATAGAGATATGGGATTTTGTTGATATTCGTTGTTCATCCTCCATGATATATATATATCTACAGTGGACATTTACAATTATTTTTTTAAATTACTATTTAAAATAAATTCAAAATAAATTTCAGAAAATTAATGTACTTTAGTGTACACAAATTATGTAAAACACAACTTTCAAAGCACTAATTGATGTGTGAAACTCAATTTAAGCAAAAAATGTTGGGAAAAATACTGAGAGGGGGGGTGAATCAGTATTTAGGGCAAACTCAAATCTTTTTACTTTTCCTTACTTCAAAACTCATATGCGACTTGCTTGAAGCCAACTCGCGTATACACGTGGCTATCCTTAATAAAACATGCGTATGATCAGAGATTTTATTATGCAGATATTTCTTAACTTAGATCTTTGCAACATTCATTCATTTGATGTTTATTTAACAGTAAGGATGTGCAGTAATAACATAATAAACCATCACACATAAGCAACACACATGAACACCAGGATTTTAGGTGGAAACCCAAGTCGGGAGAAAACCATCGCTGCCGTTGTCTTAGCCTTCAATATGTTATTATAGAGAAAACATCATACAACCATGTATTGGCGCAGACTCATACCAGCACGCAGACACCCACGTACAGAAGGCTACAACCTTCTCTCGTTTACCAGCCTCTCCTGGAAGGGAGCTACAACCCCCTGCTCTTGTTTACCAGCCTCTCCTAGAAGGGAGCTACAACCCCCTGCTCTCGTTTACCAGCCTCACCTGGAAGGGAGCTACAACCCCCTGACTGAAGGCTTCAACCTTCAGCACCACTGCAGACCACGTTTCATCAATTTTCAAACTGGATCAAACAGCTTCAACACAACACTTCATTTATCAACAAACATACTTTGACCATTGCTTCCAACAGAACAGTAAAACTACTGTAACCAGAATATTAGAGATTACCCTGACTTTAGAATAGATATGCAGAAACACATTCAACCTTGATCAACCATTAGATCAGATACCATACACGCTTTTATTTAATCAGACCTACGTATATATGCGCTTTTCATGAAGCTAACCCGCGTATACATCTATGCATTTTTCCAGAATAACCCTAACTTCCCATACGTGCCTTTATTTAAACAGATCCACGTATACACGTGCTTTTTATGAAAAGAACCTGCGTATAGATCTATAAAAGATAATTTTTGCAGAACAGTTCAGATCTATGAATTTACCCAGATTTCTTCAATTTCTTCAACAGATTTGTGCCAGGTCTTCAATACTTATTTTCAGATCATCTTAGAGATTCATCAATTCCAGATCTAGAGATTTTGACCCTTCATCATATTCATAGGTGCATCACAGATTCAGATCTATTGATTAAGAAAAGAGTTCAACCATACAGATAAACTTCAGAGTGAGGTATTCATTAAAGCCCAGACACTTGCCCTCTCCTTGCACAATGAATTTCCTCTCCTTAAATAGATCTAGCCTTTGACAATACCATGAGCCAAAACCATACAACTTCCAATGGTATTCCTGGACGGGATCAAATAGATAATCCAACGCTCAATACAATGGGTCAATACCATGGTAAGAACCCCTGGTTTTATAAATTTGGAGCACAATTAGGCATACGTGACTTAGCATGTACTTTTCCGCGTGCATACGCTACTTCTCCTAAACAAACCCACGTATGCTTTGTGACACACACTTTTCATCATTGTTCTGGCCCTTACTGATATTTCTTTCTCTGGTACTTCTGAGCTACTTGTAGAACATTAGATTTGCATCATTAATAAACTCATCAAGGATCAAGAACAACTTCATTAAGTAGGTTTCCATCATCTCCATCAAGTGGGTTGCCATCAAGGACAACAATCTGCATTATATTTCCAACAATCTCCCCCTTTGGACTTGATGGAAACCACGATGGTGTTTGATCATGATCAACAGATAGATACATTAAGCATAATGATATTCTCCCCCTATTCAAACACCATGTCACTTTCCCCCTTTGACATCAAGGGCAAAGGGCGGATGAAAACCAACACAAGGTTGTTTTCTCCTCATGTAGATGGAAGAGCGTTGTAGATCTGATGTGCACTGAAGTTACCATGCTCCCCCTGAGTTCATGCTGAATATTCAAACATATTTTTCAATGAAGTACATGACTCTATGACCTTCCTATCACCAAAGACTCATACTTACATCAAAGATCCAACCAAGTGGATTTACATATGAGACTCAAATACCCAACCAAGTGGGTTTACACAATTTTGACTCAACTACCCAACCAAGTGGATTTACAAATTTGAACAAGTCCTTACATGACTGAATATTACAAATTCACATCATGGGTCTCAACATGACCTTTTCAACCAATTACAAATATGAAGTTTTGTAACAAATACCAAAAGGACCTCAAAGAAGAGCTCATATTTCAGAATCATCATAATGCCAACAATGCATTATACTCAGCAAGGCTAATGCTCCCCCTGAACCTGTACAACATTTTACTCCTTCATCTCCCCCTTAGCTTGTGCATCCTGAACACTTTCAACAACAAGAAAATCAAGGCATCTTCACCCAATAACAGAGAATGAAACAGAAATATAAGAGCTGAAACACCATCAGAGGCACCAACTAGCATCAGAGAAACCAAACAACACTACAACTTGTGCTGAAGAAATGCTGACCCCAAAAAGATTGTCAGCAACCACCCATACGCGGTTTCCTTTGTATGAAATCGCGTATATACACGACTGTCTTTTATGAAACCCACATATTCAATTTAATCTTCTGAAATTAAGCAGCTCTGATTTTCTGCATAGCAGAGACTACTCCCAGCTTCTGTCTGAGATATTCAAACTCTTCCCTGGGCAGAGCTTTGGTAAATATATCAACAACTTTTTCTTTGGAGGGAACATACTCCAATTTCACTTTTTGTTCAAGCACTTGTTCTCGTAAGAAGTGATACTTGATGGGAATGTGCTTGGTCTTAGAATGCATAACAGGATTCTTTGAGATACTGATGGCATTTGTATTATCACACATAATGGAGATAGGAGGTGTACATTTGATTTGAAAATCTTGTAAGGTTTGCATCATCCAAAGGATTTGAGTGCAACAAGACGCGGAAGCCACATATTCTTCTTCTGCTGTAGATAAGGCAATAGAATTTTTCTTCTTGCTGAACCAAGATACTAACCAGGGCCCCATATAGAAAGCACCACCACTAGTGCTTTTCCGATCATCAACATTTCCAACCCAATCTACATCAGTGTAAACATGAAGAGTGAGATCAGCATTCTTTGGATACCATAGTCCAAATTCTTGAGTTCCTTGTAGATATTTGAATATTCTTTTGACTGCCTGAAGATGAGACTCTTTTGGATTAGCTTGGAATCGTCCAAGAATACCAACTGCATGCATAATGTCTATTCTAGTCCCAGTGAGATAAAGTAGACTTCCTATCATAGATCTGTATTCTGGTTGATTCACCGTGGGAGAATCATCATTAGAACTGAGATTACATCTGGTTATCATTGGTGTACTTATAGGTTTGCACTCTTCCATGCCATACTTCTTCAGAATTTGCTTAAGATATTTTGCTTGTGATAAGAATATGCCATCTGTAGTTTGATGCACTTGCAAGCCAAGAAAGAATGTTAGTTCCCCAAGTAAAGACATTTAAAATTCTTGCTGCATAACAGAAGAAAATTTTTGACTCATAGACTCTTCATTACTTCCAAAGATGATATCATGAACATATACAACCACAATCAAAAGTTTATCATTTTCAGTTTTTGTGTATAAGTTGCTATCAACAAACCCCTTTGAAAATCCTTGTTGATGAAGATATTTGTCAAGACGATAATACCATGCCCTTGGAGCTTGTTTGAGACCATATAGAGCCTTTTTCAGTTTACAAACAAGTTTTTCATCATTTCCCAAAATGAATCCTTCTGGTTGTTCTATATAAACCTCTTCTTCTAGGTCACCATTGAGGAAAGCAGATTTAACATCCATTTGATACACTTTGATTTGTTGAAAGCTTGAAAAGGCAAGAAACATTCTTATGGCTTCAAGTCTAGCAACTGGAGCAAAAGTTTCTTCAAAGTATATACCTTCTTGTTGAGTATACCCCTTGCAAACAAGTCTAGCTTTATTTCTTATGACATCCCCATTCTCATTTAACTTATTTTTGAATATCCATTTAGTACCAATGACATTTTTGTCATGAGGTCTTGGTACTAATTCCCGAGTGTGATTCTTTTCAATTTGATCAAGCTCTTCATTCATGGCTTGAATCCAACATTCATCTTTGCTTGCTTGATTGACATTGTGTGGCTCAATAGTGGATAGAAATGCCAGATAGCTAGAAGATCCCACAAGAGTCCTTCTTGTTTGTACACCTGCTTCCTTATCTCCCAAAATTTGAGATTCTAGATGATTCTTTTGAACATATCTGGATGGAGCTTTTTTATATAAATTATCTTCAGGTTCTTCATTGAGTTTACTGTCTGTATCATTGATGTTTGATGTAGAAGGACATATGTCACCATCATCTTCATTTGTTGTTTGTTTTTCTTCTTTTGGGTCTGTAGGAGACTCATCAATAACAACATCAATACATTCAACAATCTTCCTAAGTCTTTTATTGTAACATTATATGCCCTACTCCTAGAGGAGTAACCAAGAAGTATTCCTTCATCTGCTCTAGGTTCAAATTTGCCATCTTTTTCATCATTATTTTTGATAAAGCATCTGCTTCCAAAAACTCTGAAGTGCTTCACAGTGGGAGGATTACCATACCAGAGTTCATATGGAGTTTTATCACTATTTAATCGAACATGTGCCTTGTTAAGAATATTCACCGCTGTATGTGTTGCTTCTCCCCAAAATGTGTCAGGTGTTCCGGAATCATCAAGCATAGCCCTAGCCATTTGTTGAACTGTTCTATTCATTCTTTCTGCTACACCATTTTGTTGCGGAGTGCCTGCTACAGAAAACTGTCTTTTTATGCCATGTTGTTCACAAAAATAAAGGAATTCATTTGATGTATATTCTCCTCCTCGATTAGATCTAAGACACTTTATTTTCAGATCTAATTCATTCTCAACTCGTGCTTTGAAAGACTGGAATTTCTCAAATGCTTCATCTTTGTGTTTAAGCAACCCAATCCAACACATTCTAGAGAAATCATCAATAAATAGGATATAGTATTGTTCACCATGAGGTGAATTTTTCTTCATAGGTCCACATATGTCAGTATGAATGAGTTCAAGAGGCCTACTTGATGATCCTTCCTTGGCATTAAACTGCACTCTGGTCTGCTTACCGAATTGGCAAGATTTGCATATGATACTTTCAGGTAGAGTAATATTGGGAAGACCACGAACAACATTAAGTCTGCTTGACTTGTTGATTTGAGAGAAGCTTAGATGCCCCAGCCTTCTATGCCATAGCCATTTTTTTGAAGATTTACTCAAGTAACATTGTTCTTTGCAATTCTTCAATACATACAAGTTTCTTGGAGTCCTTTTTCCTTTTATAATCGTTTTACCTGTATCAAGATCACGAACCACACATTCTTTTGAACTAAATACAACTTCAGTTCCTTGATCACACATTTGACTTACACTTAACAAGTTATGCCTTAATCCATCCACATACATGACATCATTAGCCTTCACCTTTTCTTTTAGAAACACAGACCCTTTTCCTTTAATTATAGCAGGAGTATCATTTCCAAATGTAACTTTCTTTTCCTTTTCTAGAGCACTGTATGCACCAAGTTTGCTTTTGTCACCTGTCATGTGTCTTGAGCATCCACTATCAATGTACCACTGATTTTCTTCTCCTTCTGCAAATAATGCTATGCCACAATTTTCAACCTGTAATTCCTTCTTTTTCCATACTTTGGAACTTGAGGAAAATGCTCTTTTGACTGAAATTTGCTCCTGCACTCACATTCTTCATGCCCAAAGTTATTGCAATAAGCACATTCAACTTCTCTTAGAAGAGGAGAAAAGTTGTTATAGGTATTATTCTTTGTGTCAATATCAGTTTTTTTCTTTCTTGCTTCTCTAGTCATGATGGTTTTATATGAAACACATTGAACAACTTTATGACCAAATTTGTGACATGAGAAACATTGTCCATTGAAAAAGAAATTTCTGCGATCATGAAATCTTCTACTTGTATTTACCTATTGACTGGTGTTTCTTTGAAAGACATTCCTGTTAGTGTTCTTTGAATTGAGATGATCATGCTTTACCTGCAATGATTCTTTATTCCCTTGCTGAGTGGCAGAATTTTGTAAACCAGCTGTATCTGCTTTTAGATAATTTGGTGCTGAAGCCTGAGAAGATTCACCGGTATATCCAAGACCTGTCCTTATAAAAGGAGAACGTTGTACCTTGATAATTTCATCTAAGGTTTCAGATCCTTTAGCAAATCTAAGATTTAGAGTCTTAACTTTCTCAGAGTCTTTTCTTGGACTTACCACTTCGCATTCTAATTTCTCAATGTGTTTCTTTGCTTCTTCAAACTGCTTTTCCATAGTCTCTATGGTTATTTTCTTTTCTGCTAAGAGAATTTTACATTCTTCTAAGCGTATTTTGAGTTGATTGTTTTCTTCAAGAAAGTCATTGTCCTCTAGAGCATCCCAAAAAGTATCCTTTTCTTCTTTAGATTCAAATGCCATGAGAAGTCTAAGATCCTGTTCACATTCTTCCTCACTGTCGGATAACCCATCACTGTCTTCATGAGTATAGTAACTTTTTCTAGTGTTAAACCAATTCTTATTATTTCTGGCTAATTCCTTCCCTTTTGCAGGTGTTTCTTTATGAGGATACTTGGCAGAATAATGACCAACTCTTCCACACTCAAAACATTTGAAAGGAAGCTTACCTCTGAATCGTCCTGTGCCAAGTTGGAGTTTCTTTACAAAATTTACCTCATATTCTTCTGAGATATATCCTGATCCTTCTACTTCTTGTACTTCTTTCCCTTTTGTAGAAGCTCTAAAGATAGCCTCTTTGACTTCAGATGGTCCTCCTCTTCTCATTTAATATGCAGTTAGTATGCCATGAAGTTGTACCACAGTAAGATTTTGAAGATCCTGTTTTTCTTCAAGAGCATAAACTTTTGACTCAAATTTTGCTGTTAGAGATCTTAAAATTTTCTCAACCAAAGTAGATTCGAATATTGTTTCTCCTAGATTTCTCATGCAATTTACAACCTCATCAAGACGTAAAAAGAAACTGGCAATATTCTCATCACTATGCATCCTTAAGTTTTCATATTCAATTCTGAGAGTTTGAATTTTTGCACTTTTTGCCTTTGCGTCACCTTCATAACTTAGAATGATTTTGTCCCATATCTCCTTTGCTATATTCAGCTGCATAAATTTGACAAATTCGACAAATTCAGTTAGACTTCCTGTTAGAGAATTGACTGCCTTTGCATTTATTTCATAATTCTTCTTTTCAGTCGGATCTGTTGGTATTGCAGCAGGATATTGATATCCTTGTTCAACAATGGCCCATACATTTTCTCCCATAGACTGAAGATAGGATCTCATCCTTATTTTCCAGAAGATTAAATTGCTGCCATTAAAGAGTGGAGGCTTGATTGATGTTGTTCCATCTTGATTGCTCATCTTGCTTGATCTTCCTTCTAGCGGCTAAGCTTTTTCAGAAGGACCTGCTCTGATTCCAATTGTTGGGAAAAATACTGAGAGGGGGGGTGAATCAGTATGTAGGGCAAACTCAAATATTTTTACTTTTCCTTACTTCAAAACTCATACGTGACTTTCCTGAAGCCAACTCGCGTATACACGCGGCTATCATTAATAAAACATGCGTATGCTCAGAGATCTTATTATGCAGATATTTCTTAACTTAGATCTTTGCAACATTCATTCATCTGATGTTTATTTAACAGTAAGCACATGTATTAATAACAGAATAAACCATCACACATAAGCAACACACATGAACACCAGGATTTTAGGTGGAAACCCAAGTCGGGAGAAAACCACCGCTGCCGTTGTCTCAGCCTTCAATATGTTATTATAGAGAAAACACCATACAACCATGTACTGGCGCAGACTCATACCAGCACGCAAGCACCCACCTGCAGAAGGCTACAACCTTCTCTCGTTTACCAACCTCTCCTAGAAGGGAGCTACAACCCCATGTTCTTGTTTACCAGCCTCTCCTGGAAGGGAGCTACAACCCCCTGCTCTCGTTTACCAGCCTCACCTGGAAGGGAGCTACAACCCCCTGACTGAAGGCTTCAACCTTCAGCACCACTGCAGACCACGTTTCATCAATTTTCAAACTGGATCAAACAGCTTCAACACAACCCTTCATTTATCAACAAACATACTTGGACCATTGCTTCCAACAGAACAGTAAAACCACTGTAACCAGAATATCAGAGATTACCCAGACTTCAGAATAGATATGCAGAAACACATTCAACCTTGATCAACCATTAGATCAGATACCATATGCGCTTTTATTTAATCAGACCCGCATATATACGCGCTTTTCATGAAGCTAACCCACGTATACGTCTGTGCATTTTTCCAAAATAACTCTAACTTCCCATACGCGCCTTTGTTTAAACAGATCCGCGTATACACGTGCTTTTTATGAAAAGAACCTGCGTATAGATCTATAAAAGTTAATTTTTGCAGAACAGTTCAGATCTATGAACTTACCCAGATTTCTTCAATTTTTTCAACAGATTTGCGCCAGGTCTTCAATACTTCTTTTCAGATCATTTTAGAGATTCATCAATTCCAGATCTAGAGATTTTGACCCTTCATCATATTCATAGGTGCATCACAGATTCAGATCTATTGATTAAGAACAGAGTTCAACCATACAAATAAACTTCAGAGTGAGGTATTCATTAAAGCCCAGACACTTGCACCCCCTTGCACAATGAATTTCTTCTCCTTAAATAGATCTAGCCTTTGACAATACCATGAGCCAAAACCATACAACTTCCAATGGTATTCCTGGACGGGATCAAATAGATAATCCAGCGCTCAATACAATGGGTCAATACCATGGTAAAAACCCCTGGTTTTACAAATTTGGAGCGCAATTAGGCATACGCGACTTAGCACGTATTTTTCCGCGTGCATACGCTACTTCTCCTAAACAAACCCGCGTATGCTTTGTGACACACACTTTTCATCATTGTTCTAGCCCTTACTGATATTTCTTTCTCTGGTACTTCTGAGCTACTTGTAGAAAATCAGATTTACATCATTAATAAACTCATCAAGGATCAAGAACAACTTCATTAAGTAGGTTTCCATCATCTCCATCAAGTGGGTTGCCATCAAGAACAACACTCTGCATCATATTGCCAACAAAAACATTTATAAAAATGTTAATTTCACCAAATTACGCTTTGCAGGTGGGAGAAAACTTGGTATAAAATTGAAAAAAACACATGGTCATTAAAAAAGAAGCGTGAAACTCCATTTAAACAAAAATTTGTTGAAGTCCCCACATTTTAATTTTATAAAAATGTGAAGTTCACCACTTGTTGCAAATGTGAAGTTCACCAAGTTGTGATTTACATGGCGTGGTGGGAGAAAATTTTGTATATAATTGAAAAAAACACATGGTCATTAAAAAAGATGCATTTATAAGTACAAAACACACACATATCCAAGATATGTTACAATGTCCATCAATAAATTTTGAAGGAGAGCGTCTCAACACTAATTCATCTTTGAGAGATGAATATTTAATTTTTGAAGAAGAGCGTCTCAAAACTAATTAATCTTTGAGAGATGAATCTTGAATTTTTGAAGAAGAGCGTCTCAAAACTAATTCATCTTTAAGAGATGAATCTTGCATTGGCATTGCCCCATATAATTATAATTCATCTTTGATAGATGAATCCTGAATTGGCATTGCCCCACACAATAGATCAGCAGACATCTTATTCACATTTGTATAATGTCTTATACTAAAAATTTGAAATTGGCTAACAATATTGTTTGCTATTCCATGTAGTTCTTTTAGCCTCTCCTTCTTAACTTGGTACACACCATTCACCTGGTTGCACACAAGTTCAGAATTTGTGAAAACTACAATTCCATTTGATCCATACTCCATATTTGTTCCCAAGCCATCTATCAATGCAATGTAATATGCCTCGTTGTTTGTTGTTCTTCCTAGTATATTCATTTTCCTTTGGATGATTTTTCTATTCGAAATATTGGAAAGCACATATGTAATCACTGCTTTCCCTAGATTGGGATATCAAGAAACATCTATGCATAATTTCCATTTTTCAACCATATTTAGTGGATTTTTTTATCCCTGAAAAAAAATAAATTCAATAAAAATATATTAAATTGAAATTTATTGCGAATGCATGGGAGAAATTACACATGTGCATGAGATAAATGACATGCACTGGATATTAAAATGAATAACTTGTATTTAGATCAGTTCCAGAGATTGACTGTAGGAGAATTTACTGGATCTGTCACCTTTGAGAAAAGATGAGATCCAGAGGCTATTTGGCCCTTTGCATACTCTGCCTTTAGAACTTGTAGATATTAACACTCAAAAAATAGACTAAAATCCTATGGAAGTTCAAAATCCTATGAGAGTTTAGCCACTTTAGGTTCAATTTTTAGGCCTTAAAGTTTGCGTTGAATTAATGAGAGAAAGTCTTTAGATTGTGGGAGAAATGAAATTTACATGGTTTGCAAAATTATTTGATGCACTTACAAAAAACATACTTTAAAGTTAATGGGAGAAAGCTGATATAACATGTATTCTTTAAAAACTTTGCTTAATAATTTATGGGAGAAATGAAACATGTACACAATTTTCCTTAAAGTGTTTGTGGTTTATGGATATTAAAATGAAGAACTTCTATTTAGATCTATTCTAGAGATTGACTCTATGGGCATTTATTAGATATGTCACCTTTCATAAAATATGAGATCTAGAGGCTACCTGTCCCTTTACAAACTCTACCTATAGAACTTATAGAAGTTAACACTACCTATCCCAGTTATACCCTATGAAGTGCGTAGAGGACCCGTGGAATCACTCACACTAATTTACGTAGACATAAGGGTGTATAAGAGTGTACTAAGTTAAAAAATATGATCATATTATTAGATATCTTTCCTAAGAGCCCAAATGTACTCCTTCAGTATATGTGGGGTATATATAACCATCTACAAAAATAAGTGATTATTTCCAAGCTAAGGATAATGTATGAGCTATGTGTATACGCACATTATCTAGAAACCATAGGCCAAAATAAATGGTACTTAAGTGGTTTGAAGAAAAAATGGCACCAAGAAGCTTTGAAGGAGGGGAATAAGAACTGGAAATAGGAGGATAAGAATAAATTAGCCACTACACATCCATGCAAGGGTAGTATAAATAATTCTAACCATTGCAACATTGATGGTCACATTAAGGAGAATTATTCGATGTTAGTTATGTGTTATATTCTTTATGTGAATACTACCATGCACTATATATTTTTCTGAACATAGTGATGGGAATAAAATGGGAGGAAAGGACCCCCACTTTAGCGTATCACATAGACAAAAAATTCCCTACACACAGGTGTTCAGGGGTAGTGCCCCAAAAAAAAGTTTTTGGGAAAAAAAATCCCCCTTTATGATGGCTTTCATCACATGGTTTTTTCTTTTAGCATCTTTCTAGTGCATAGTAGTTTACCCCATGGTTCTACAGTTTCAGTTAAATAGCTGAAGTTTTATCTGATCGAAGGTAATGGATTGGTAGTTTATAATTGTCATGGGATATATACATATATACATACATACATGTGTGTGTGTGTGTGTCTGATGGTATAAAAATTAATATACTAATAAATAAAATGATGTTCTCTTTTTGGGTTTCTTGAGTAAATTATATGTTAATGCATGTGTTTTACATTGAAATTTTTTCATTTTATTAAGAATCTATTTGAAAAAATTAACTATATCAGGTTAAAACCTATGTTTTGTATCAAAATACTTTTGGTTTCAATAGGAAATTTTTATGGCTTAATGTGTTTTTTCTCGAAATGTGATAGACCCCATTAAAATAGGAGATATATTGAAATGATTCCTATGGTGTAATAAAATGGTTGAGTAGTTTAAAGATATAGATGCATAAATTCAGTGAGCATAGTTTTGAGATATATAAGTCCAAAATATAATAGTTTTTGGTGAACAAATATTAGTGGATCACTATGGATATATTTGCTTCATTAAAAGGGATTTTTGTAGAAGGATGGACTAAGTTGGAAAGAAGGGAAAATATCACAATTATATGTTAATGCATGTGTTTTACACTGAATATTTTTCATTTTATTCAGAATCTATTTGAAACAATTAACTATATACGGTTAAACCTATGTTTTGTATCAAATTACTTTTGGTTTCAATGGGGAAATTTTATGGCTAATGTTTTTTTCTCGAAATGTGATAGACCCCATTAAAATGGGAGATATATCGAAATGATTCCCATGGCGAAATAAAATAGTTGAGTAGTTTAAAGATATAGATGCATAAATTCAATGAGCATAGTTTTGAGATATATAAGTCCAAAATGGAATAGTTGTTGGTGAAAAAACATCAGTGGATCACTATGGATATATCTGCTTCAGTAAAAGGGATTTTTCTAGAAGGATGGACTAAGTTGGAAAGAAGGGAAAATATCACAATTATATGTTAACGTGCATGTGTTTTACATTGAATATTTTTCATTTTGTTAAGAATCTATTTGAAACAATTAACTATATAAGGTTAAAACCTATGTTTTGTATCAAATTACTTTTGGTTTCAATGGGAAACTTTTATGGCTAATGTGTTTTTCCCGAAATGTGATAGACCCCATTAAAATAGGAGATATATCTAAATGTTTCCTATGGTGTAATAAAATATTTGATTAGTTTAAAGATATAGATACATAAATTCAATGAGCATAGTTTTGAGATATATAAGTCCAAAATGGAATAGTTGTTGGTGAACAAATATCAGTGGATCACTATGGATATATCTGCTTCCTTAAAAGGGATTTTTCTAGAAGGATGTCTACTAAGTTGGAAAGAAGGGAAAATATGACAATTGTATGTTAATGCATGTGTTTTACATTGAATATTTTTCATTTTATTAAGAATCTATCTGAAACAATTAACTATATAAGGTTAAAACCTATGTTTTGTATCAAATCATTTTTGGTTTCAATGGGAAACTTTAATGGCTAATGTGTTTTTCTCGAAATGTGATATACCCCATTAAAATGGGAGATATATCAAAATGATTCCTATGGTGTAACAAAATAGTTGAGTAGTTTAAAGATATAGATGCATAAATTCAATGAGCATAGTTTTGAGATATATAAGTCCAAAATGGAATAGTTGTTGGTGAAAAAATATCGGTGGATCACTACAGATATATCTACTTCATTAAAAGGAATTTTTCTAGAGGGATGGACTAAGTTGGAAAGAAGGGAAAATATCACAATTATATGTTAATGTGCATGTGTTTTACATTGAATATTTCTCATTTTATTAAGAATCTATTTGAAACAATTAACTATATAAGGTCAAAACCTATGTTTTGTATAAAATTTCTTTTGGTTTCAATGGGAAAATTTTATGGCTAATGTGTTTTTCTCGAAATGTGATGTACCCCATTAAAATGGGAGATATATCAAAATGATTCCTATGGCGTGATAAAATAGTTGAGTAGTTTAAAGACATAGATGCATAAATTCAATGAGCATAGTTTTGAGATATATAAGTCCAAACTGGAAAAGTTTTTGGTGAACAAATATCAGTGGAAAAATATGGATATATCTACTTCATTAAAAAGGATTTTTCTAGAAGGATGGACTAAGTTGGAAAGAAGGGAAAATATCACAATTATATGTTAATGTGCACGTGTTTTACATTGAATATTTTTTATTTTATTAAGAATCTATTTGAAACAATTAAATATATAAGGTTAAAACCTATGTTTTGTATCAAATTAATTTTGGTTTCAATGGGAAGCTTTTATGGCTAATGTGTTTTTCTCGAAATGTGATAGACCCCATTAAAATGAGAGATATATCAAAATGATTCCTAAAGTGTAATGAAATAGTTGAGTAGTTTAAATATATAGATGCATAGATTCAATGAGCATAGTTTTGAGATATACAATTCCAAAATGGAATAGTCGTTGGTGAAAAAATATCAGTGGATCACTATGGATATATCTGCTTGATTAAAAGATATTTTTATAGAAATATGGACTAAGTTGGAAAGAAGGGAAAATATCACAATTATATGTTAATGCATGTGTTTTATATTCAATATAAAAGGTTTTTTTCTCTCTCTCATTGTTTGAGTCCTGATCTTATAAAAGGTTTCCACTAAATCCATTCCTTATTACTTTTCATATGAACCACATTCCCAAACCCACCCATCTATGTACCTAAGAGCCAAGCCAAGTGTAAAAAGGGCTTATTTCATATTCTACTTTAACACATATGTGATTAATTATCATTAGAATTTATATGGTAGAAATACATATAAAGATTAATCCTTAGTATAGATCTATTTTGAATTTAAGGAATATTTCATGTTTTTTAGAAAGTTTATCTTAGGAGGTAGAACTAAACTGTCTATAACCCACAAAAGAAACCATAGCCCGTGAGCATCACATGCAAACACAAGTTACTCCCATGTTTGAAACACCACCTCACATCATCATAAGGGTTGGAAACGACTAAGCAACCCATACTAAGTTCCCTAGAAGGGATGAATATCATATTTAATGATTGGGTTTATCTCCAAGGTCAAAAGGAAAATCAAAGTTAGGAAAGGGAATTACAATAAAAATTAAGGTAAGACCATGACCTTTTACCCAATATTGAATGAAGGTGAGCAACCATAGATATCATGAAGGAATTTCAATAATCCATACTATCTGATCTAATAGGTATGAGTGTAACATACCTCAAATACATATAAAGAAAAAATTGTTCCCTTTAACACTACTATAATTGTGCATGCATAAGAAATATTATCCTTTTTCTAGAAGGATATTTTGAGAGGAATCTTGAGCAAGTTCTTGAAGGCTGAAAGAACGAAGCTATGGGATTATCAATTTCAATTTTAGACCCTCTATTGACCTACATTGAAGACA
Organism: Pinus albicaulis; assembly: GCA_034641835.2. NCBI lineage: Eukaryota > Viridiplantae > Streptophyta > Pinopsida > Pinales > Pinaceae > Pinus > Pinus albicaulis. The sequence goes on along the minus strand of CM076570.1, from coordinate 97,783,400 downwards.
ATTCAATTGTGCACTCCTTGACCAAAATTGCAGAGGCTTAAGTTCGGGTTTCCTAAGAGATTTCAGAGGTGACACTTGGTTGTTTCAATTGGTTTTCTGAGCATATTTCGGTCAACTGTCGTTTGGATTTTTTAGGACAGTTTGAAAGTCAAATCCTTGAACTTGACTTCATTATCGTTGTAAAATATTGGATTATCTCTCTCTCTAAACATTTATATCTATTAAGAAGAAGAAGATATGTTGGGTTTTCCCTTATCTGTTTTGTCTTCTGCATTTTATTTCTATGTTCTATATACAATTATTGTCAAGATTGATCTAATGGTTAATGTGATTTCTATTTAAATTATAATTGTAATTTAGATAATAAAAGGACATTGAAGTAATTTTTGCAAGAATAGAAAATTCTGACATATTTGATTACTGATCATTCTAACATATCTGAAATGAAAATTTGAAATTAGAGTTTTTTTTTCAAATAAGAAAAAACTCTAGATTATATAATGTTCTAGTTCATGTCAACTTCTTTATAAATCCTTACAGTGTTCTCTTTTAAAATATATATCTCTAATGTGAACCATCCATTCATATCAGAATTACAAAAAAATTATATCTGTTTGTTTGAACCATATATTTCTTACATATAAGCATAAGGAAATACAGAAACAGAAAAATAAAATCTTATAATGCTTATAAACATCCCTAATCTGATGTTTAATATTGCTACTGTGTTGATTTTTCCAACTGGGACTGGTTTGCTATGTACTATAAATCTGATTTCTTGTTAAATGTTTAACCATTTAATGTTTAACAGAGGATTTCAATGACAGAGGATTTCATATCTGGAAATTTGCAAACGAATCCACAACGAGGACGAAGCTGGGAGATCACTGAAGACGTCGTGGAGGACGTAGACCAAATTCCCTGCGAACAAAAAAAATGAAATTAAAATCAAACCAAAAAAAATCAACCAAAAACAATTACAAGAAAAACATAGATAAATTACAAAAAACCACCTCACCTCGTCGTCGTGGTGCAACTGCAACACCCCACCTCGTCATAGAGCAATAGAGCAACACCGCAACAGAGCAACACCACAACAGAGCAACACCTCAACAAAGAAATACCACAACACCTCACAGACGAAACACCTCGTCACAAAGCAACAGAGAAACACCTCACAATAGAGAAAAACCGCAACAAAGAAACACCTTACAGACACGAGACAAAGACACGAGACACAAGTGCATAAGAAACCTATTAAGGTTTGCAGACCGATATATTTATAAGAACAAGTTTAGCAGAACTATTTTAAAAGTTCGGTCGAACTTTGGTTGTCGATTTTTCCATCTTCGACCAAAAATTTGTTTTCCCACGCCATCAATATGCCCTCAATGTAAACGACAGAATGAGTTTGGCCGAACTAATTTCAAAATTTCTTCCAAACTCTCGAATAGTTCGGTCGAATTATTAAGAAAAAAAGTTTTCCGCCCCTGATTCTCACAAAAGTGTAACCCAACGTCTTCACATTTTTACCCATTTTTTCCCCTTTATTGAAGGAGGTATGTGAGTCATATATTCGAATGCGTCTACTCCAAATCCATAAAAAAAAATAAAAAAAATGCATGTGTCTTGTGGTTTTGGTGTTAGAATATATGTTCGATAATTAATTATTATAAGTTTTGGATTTTTTTTTTTTTAGAGGTAATATTATATTTATGGGTGGGTTATTTTTTCATCTTTTTTTCTTAAAAAATACTTGGCATTCTTTTTCTAAAAATGATTCACCTAAATTTTATAGCATAAAATTATTTTACCTTAATATTAGCCAAAATTTTATAGAGACAATATAAAATTATTAGAAGATTAAATACAATATAAAAATATTAGAAAGTTGAATATCTTTGCAAAAATATAAACAACATTTTATAGTTTGCATATTAAAAGATATTAATATTCACCAAAGATTCTAAATTTTAAGATAATTTTCCATCTTTAATTTTCTTCTCATCTAACAATCTTGAAAAATACTTAAAAGTATTCTAACGCTGAGTGTTTAAGATTCAAGCTAGCAATCACAACAAATCCCTATCAAATGAGATCGAAAAATATATCCAACAAATCTCCAAAACATATAACAAATAAACTATAAAGAACAAACTTAGCTTTAAAAATTATTATGTAATAACCAAAACCACGTGTGGCATTAAATCAAACATAGATGCTCAAATGAGTTTATTGAGTTGTTTTCAAGATGAGAAAAAACAACATGTTACATCAAAACAAATTCTTTCCACCATTAAATATTAAAATTTTGTCCCTTTTTTTCATAAATAGTGTAAATGCTATGAATGAATAACGTTTTTTTTTTTTCATTTTAATAGACTTTAAAAATCATTAAATATATATTTAATTTCATCTTTATAAAATTATTAATTCAATAAAAGTTAATAATATATTTGTTACATTTCTGAAAAATACAAGTTATCCATAATTGTTATTGATTGGATATCCAACTTGTTTCAAATACAAAAAGATACCAAAAAATATGATTACATATACCAAATAAATAAATAAATAGTTAGATACAATATTTTATTCAGTGAATTAAATTAAAATTTAACCATATGCATAATTTGAATAGAATTCTTGTTAAATAAATAAAGTTAATTTTGTACCCATTATCATATTTTTTTAAACCATCCTAATAAATTGTCTTCAAAATAAGATGATAACGTTATTAAATAATAAATAAAAAAAATAAAAAAATAAAAGTTAAATACTCTAACTTAGGAGATGGGTAGCAGGGACATGGAAATTTATTTTTATCACATTATCACACTCGAAATATGAATGCTGCTCAACTTTTTATAGTTTATTTGTTCTAATGAGAAAACAGAACCGTCCATTACCTCATGAACTCTATGTTATATCAAATCAAGATGATCCATCTTTGAAATTTCTTAATAATGAAGACAATGAGAGAAGAAAAATAAAATCTGTAATTACACAATTTTGGATACCAAAATAATTCATATATATAGAAGAATTGAAATACCTATGAAAAAATTTACCTTGGTATAGTAACCGGGTCTCCAAAATCTGGTAAGGTAAAATTTGAAAACCTACTATGGCATCCCAACTTCCCTCATGAAATGTAATATATATATATATGGTTGAGTAATGGGACACTAATTTCAGAGTTCAGGAGGTTACTTTCTTGGGATGAGTTAAGTTTTCCTTATTCTAAGAAAATCTAGACAACTTTATGACAACTATTGAATACTAGTTAGTGTATTTTTAAATAAAGTTGTATTTTAAATTAAATTAGGAAATAAGAAGAGGAACAAAATAAAATACATAAATATACATGAATACGGAGATGCAGTAGAAATAAAACTCATTTCATTAATATCAAATAACTGAAATATGCTTACAAACAGATTGGAAATACTCTAGCTACGACACTGGTAGCTTATCTTTGAGAAGATATGTGGCGGCCTCTCAATTGTGTTACAATGAGGCTCAAGGGATTTTTTATTATTGAACAACATAGGAAAACCATAAACAATAAAAACCATAACTCTACGAATGAAACAATAAGAGTTGGGTTAGTTGGGAAACCACCTTTCCGGTGGTAACTTGGCCATATTATCTTCATTTGGAGCATATAATATATCATCAAAAATATATCTCCCTTTCCTATGTCTGTTGGCCTGTAGCAGACCTCCAAAAGATGCCATTTAGGGGGTCAAAACTACTCCGTAATTTTAGGACCTATGCTAGTGCTAGTGAATGTTCTTGATATATATTACATTTACTTATTCTACTAAATAAAATATCTTTACACAGAATCATATCTAATTGCTAAATAGAATATCTTTACATAGAATCATATCTAATTGATATATGGTTTTTATGAGACGTTAAATTTTTTTAATGCCATTTTTAGAATATGTGCAAGATAGAGTTTACTTGCCATTTCCAAAGCCAGCTCTCATAATATTTGCCATAGTTTATTTAATTGACCATTTAAATTAGAATTTGTTTAATTTTGTAATTTCAAATATGCTAAAAATAGCCCAGTAATATTAAATATTTTTCATTATTTCGTATTCATATTTATTAACGAAATTGTAGAGAAAATGATCTTAAAAGGTTGTTGAAAATATTCCTAACTCGATCCACGGTGGGAATAAATCATCTGTAAAGGTCCATAGGACCTTCCGCCTTTATGTCCTTCGTATCAGAGTCTAATAAGGTCACGATTGTCCTGGTTTATGGTTCATATTCAGGATCCGATTTTTAGAAATATATTTAATTATTTTGTAATAATTATGTATGTAGAGATGGTGTAGTGGTAAGGTCGCTCTGGATTTTCAGTGAAGGTGTGGCTCGTTGCCAAAGATTTAGCTCATTGATATCCTCGATACTGGTATCTTCAATCCTTACAAAAGTCGTAAGTTTTTAATAAATATAATTTATTGCCTATTACATATACCCAAAAAAATTGCTGTTACCTATCTAAAAAAATAAATATTTATTTAAATTTTTAAAATTTTTGCATTAGAAATTTATTTATGTAAACTCCTCTCAAATTAAAATTTGTTTAGAAAGCTAATTTCCTCTTTTCTCGACTTTCCAAGTATATATTGTCTCCATGTCTCGATATGTATATAATATTATATATATGTCTCCATGTCTCAATTTATATTGATATGTATATTCTTATTCTTATTGATATGTTTATAGATGTATTTATTTCAAATTCATAGTGGAGTGGATGTAGTGGAGTGAATTTTATGATATGCTTAGTCGGATAAGAAGATGGATGGCTGCCATTTCACCAAACCCTCTCCTCTACAGCGTTACTATGTCATTAAATAAATTTTTATTTGATTTATGGTTCGTCGATTATTGTCTCTTTCAGCGCTTCATCTTCCAACGGCAGCACCATTAAATAATTTTTAATAGATTTACAAGTTCATCGATTATTGTCCTCATGGGCGGTTCATCTTCCAACGGCGGTCAATGAGGTTTTTGGAGTTCTCTTGCAGCGGCTATAAAAAATAGCACGAACGCGAACACTCCCTTATTGGTATCTTCGCGTTCAAGTGTATATTTAATGCCACAGTTTGCTTTCATTTCTCTGTTTTCAGTTGAATGACGTACATTTATGGTGTTTGTGCAGATATTGCACTGCAACCTTCAAATGTCCTAATGAAGCCTGGTTAAATAAATTACACCCAGCACCATACCAAGATATTAATAGATCGTTTGCGATCATTTGTGAGATTTAATTTTCATGGATTTTTACAGAGCCGTCTCATCAAGGTTGACTAATTTTAATTTTCCTGGATTTTTTTACAGATCTCTCTCATCAAGGTTGGTTAATTTTAATTTTCATGGATTTTTTTTACAGATCTCTCTCATCAAGGTTCATCGCTGTGTATTAGGATTTAAAAATTGATTATTTCACAGTGATTTTTAAAGTATTTATTAGGATAATTTCATTTCAAGTACAAACATGAGCGGAGAGTATCAAATTTTTTTCATGTATAAAGGTTTTAAATGTAATTTTAAAAAAAATTAATTTTGAATGTTATATAAAATATATATAATTAAAAAAACTTTTAAGTTATATAATTGTTTTAAATGATATATAATTTATACATAATTGATAGTTACAAATATATATCTAGATATTTTAAATGAAAATAGGGATAATAAAATATGTTGATGATGATGGTTATACTTTGATCTTCGAATTATTTATTTTGTTTTAAAATTGTATTTCTATGTTCAAAGAGTTTTTAAGAAGCCTTCCTAGCTCACTATAATTTTGACATGCTAAAAGGCTAGGAAGGTCACTATAATTTTGACATGCTAAAAGGCTAGAAAGGTCAATATAATTTTGACAAAGATTATGAAACTGAGATCAATGTGGGTGTACCAGGGCACTCTAAGAACAAGTGATTATTCTCAAAGATATGGAAAATCCTTTACACCTATGGTGTTTTTGGAACTTCCCACCAACCTATCTCACTATAGAGCTCATGAGAATTCGTTCTTATCTATATTATATTAATTAAATGTTAGAAAAATAATTTAAAACAAATTTAAAAAAAAATTATTTAGAATAAAAAAAATACAATTTAAATAAATATAAGAAAAAATCAATATAAATGAATTTATCAATATAAATTTATAAATTCTTTAGGAATATATAAAAAGAAAATCACTATAAAAATCATTAGGAATGTAAATTTTAATTGTTAAAAAAAATTCCACTCTATTCAATTATATAGTGTTGCTGACTTCTATTTAAGCTTTCTATAATGAGACGTTATGTTAAATCAGTGGAATTAAGAAATATTACATTTTTCTAACTGGAGTTACGGTACTTTATTAACAAACATCTTGCAGGGAATGGCTTGTTAAGTATTACTTAGCATCTCAACGAAGAAATTCCCATAATAATACGATTTCAATGTTGATTTGACATATATGGAGAAACAATCACCCAAAAGTTCCATGATGGGATTTGGGATTTCAATAGTAAAAAACTGTCTCGAGTTCCGTGATAGAAAGGTAACCCTGCTATATAATGTCTTATATAAACAACCACAATGACCCTTTCATCATGGTAAAAAAAAGAGAGAATTTTCTTTTCCAATTAGATTCGTTTCAGAATATAGAAAAACACAGCTATAGTTGAAATTAAATTAAAAACATCAAGAAAGTTTAAAATAAGTCTTTTGGTGGTGTACACCATTTGCAAGAATACGTGATCAAACAAGAATTTTCAGAAAACAAAGACTGAATAGAATTCAATCGGTTTGTATATTCTGCAGTTAGCAGTACTGGTTTTGGAGGCTCAACAACTTACAATCTGCCAAATTTTTAGTGTTCTGATCGATTGTTACAGATTTAGCTCGTTGAATGATCGAAAGTTTTAAAACTTGATTTGAGATTAAGGAAATTCATTGTCCATCCCTTTTCGTCATGTAAATTTATTTAAATATGTAATGTTGAGAGCTGAGATGAGAGGCCTCTAAACGCGAACGCAATCCATTAAGTTGAACTTGTGAAGAAGAGAGAAAAGCTAAAGAGTCGTCTGTCTTTTCGGTGTCAATAAGGGTGCAGTAAGTGAGATGCTTGAATCCAACGAAATTACTTGGGAAATCAATGAGAAAATAATTGAACAGCGTCTGTAGTGAGACGATTGCAGGAGAAAAGGACCTGCGGCTTCATTTCCATGTTGTAGGAACATTTGCGAAAACCGTTGTTGCACATTTCTTCTGGTGACGCACTGCAGCCATTCCCATAGGGTTTGGCCACCAAACCCTGGTGTTTTCTCTATGAGTTTAGGGTTTGGCGTCCAAACTCTATGGGAATGGCTTCAGTGTGTTACGAGAAAGAATGTGCAACACCTTTTTTCAAATGTTCTTATAACATGGTAATCCCGCAGCCAACCTTTTCTCATGCAGTCGTCTCACTACACTCACTTTCTGCAATTATATTTTCACCTTTAACTGATTTCGTCCGATTCAAACATCTCACTGACGACACCCTTATCGACGCTGAAATGACAGGCGACTCTTTAGCCCACATTCTTTCACTTTGCCCCCTTCTTCACAAGTTCAACATAATGCTGGCATTCTGAGCCCTCTCATCTCAGCTCACAACGTTACAAATTTAAATTTACATGGCTGTCATCACCAGAAGAGACAAGGCCTCGACTGGAACCGATCGCAAAAACGGCCTTTCACACCATTTGCATTATAATCTTATATTAATTGCATTCTTTTAAGTATAATGCGAAAATATATATTTTTGGTATATTTGGTGAATTTGGTCTTTCTCGAGTTCTTGGTGACCTACACTCTGATACCACTTGTTGGGAATCGTGATTTTCATTAGACTAAAACCCATAAGTGTTAGTCAAGGATCACATCGCCAAAGATGAGGATCCACGAGACGCTGTTAGTCCATGTTGCGAAACACATGGGGAGTGTTGGTTTATCCAATGTCCAACACTCTTTAAAGATTGCTTCAAGTTTTGGTATTTCACTAAATTTTAAGTGTATGGTTCTAATATAATGAGTTTTCTTTCATAAGGAACTTTAATGCCTATTGAGGCTAAAACCAACTTTGGTATTTCTTATCAAGCTAGGGTCTTGGGAATTTGTGTATATGAGAAAGTATGGTAAACCTATTGGAAACCCTAAGGTATCTTACAGATCTGTATTACTTCAATTCTTGAGTTCGGTTGTAAAGAGGTTTATTGTATAAACCTCAATGCATGTTGCAAGTGTTTTCTCATGATTACTAGAGCTTATGGGAAGGTTGAAGTCTATCAAACCCTTGAACTGAGTCTTGGTCTTGCGTATAGACACAACTAGGCCAATATGGGGGCTCGATCATATATTATACTTGTTATGATCGAAAATGGAATGGCTAAGACAAATGTTGTAAATGTACTGGAAAAACATATTTGTATAATTGTCGTGGTGTCTCTTTGATGAGTTTTGGAACCTAGAGAAAGAAAGAAGGAAAGGTTTTTGGTTGTCAAGTATTTATGGAATTATTTCTTTATTAATATCAATAGTGGGAGTTATTTTAAGAGGAAAAGAAAATTATCAAGAATGGTATCGAAAGATAAAAGTCACACTTATATTTAATGATTTGTGGGAAGGAGTTTGTCAAGGAAAGAAATATAGAGATGATAAATAAATTGCACCAAAGCCTTCTGAAGATGAAATACAACTTGCATTTTGGGAAATAATGGACAATAAGGCATATGCTCTGATCTCTATATCAATGAAAGAGAAGGTAAGAAGATATATTGTTTCTTGTGATACAAAATTTGAAGCAATTGAAATTATGATTCACATTTAGAACTTGAAATTATTTAGTTGTTGAAATTATTTAATTTGGAGATGAAGGATAATGATCTCAAGAAGATGGCCTTTGAAATAAAAGTTTGTTTTTCATGATATAAAAGCCATTGATGTTGCAGTATATTTGCAACTTATTTCTTTTATTATAATTATCCACCCTGTCCATTCACACTACTTGGAATCTCTCAATGATAGTGGAAAATTGAAAGATGTAACATTTGATAAACTAGTGACAAAATTTCTAAGATAGAAAAGACCTTTGGGAGGAAAGATCCTCTACTGAATTACAATGTTGAAATTTTGTGTCTTGCACAAAAACATCAGAAGCCTCAAGGTGAGTCTTATGGTGGTGGAAATAGTACTAGACATCGTGGTAGAAGAAATTTTGGATGCAGGGGTGAAAAAAAATAACATTTTCATAATATTAAACAAAATGTCAAATGTTTTAGATATGGGAAAATTGGTAATATTGTTTTCAATAGTGGAATACCTTGGTAAAAGATCAGTGAAAGGAGAGAACAATTTAATGAAAATATTAGACATTTCAAGAATTTCAAAGAAATTTCAAGTTTGTTATACATATTAGACAACAGTGGCATTCCATACATATCTTTGATGGAATTATTGAGATGCGTAGAGAATATGATCATGCAATCATTATGCCCAGTGTTGAAGAAGATATGCTTTTGAAACTAAATGGCACATCATCTATAAATTCTCGTGATAATTCTACTCCTTTAGCATAGAAAAGTGATACTCCATCTTCCAATTTATTATGGCATGTGTTTTTTGGTAATGTTAACTATGACAATATCTGAATTATGAGGAAACAAAGTATAAAAGTATTTCCTACAATTCTAAGAAAACATATGCCATTTGATGCTTCTATTTTGGGTAAACATTGTAAGCAACCCTTTCATATTTCCCATTCTAGAGGTTTAAGAAAATTAGGTCTCATACATTCATATTTATGTGGAACTATTCCTATTGCAACTAAAAATGATAATAAATAGATGTTGACGTTTATTGATGATTATTTTGGTATAATAAACTTCTTATTGTTCAACATTTCAAAGATTTTGGATCTACGTGTTATATTTTAGTTCCCCACGGGGGCTTCACTACGGGAACAATACCATAGCACGTGGGTTCATATTGGGGGATATATAATGAGGAAAAAATGACATAATATATCGGGGATATATAAGGGATAAAGGGTTTTTATATTAAGAGCTATAAAAAATGGAGCTCAAAGTTAATGAAAAAATATAAAGGGGTATAAAAATGTTAATGAAAAAATGGATACCTACAATATAAAATGAAAGCAGGGACTTTTTAAATTGGGAAGGTGTATTGAATTATAATTTTAGGGGGTTAAATAATGTGACTTTTAGAGGTATTTTCCAATGTGTACTCAAATTAAGGGTATTTTTTAATATGATATTCTCGCGCACGATATGTTAAAGGTTCATTAAGTGAAGTCCTAGTGTAATTCCCAAGCAACAGAGATATAAATTAGGTTTCAGGAGTTGAAAATACATATTTTTGGGATATTCTAGTACTTTTAAAGCATAAATGCTATGTTATGAAGAAATTAGGAAATTCATACTTTCAATAAATGTTAATTTATCTTGAATATGACAAATATTTGGACAAATTTTCATTAAAGAAGTTTTATTTTAAATATTTTAATGATGTTCAACATAATAAAGATGGGATTCCCATTTTGAATTAGTATGTGGGTTTTCCATATTTGGCTCTTGAGAATGTTTGTGCTGAAGAAAATTTGGATTATAGTATTGTTTATGTAGGGTCAAAAATTGTTCCTGAACAACTCGTACTTCAAGATGAGATGCCATTAGAGACAGTTCAACAACCTATACGAAGATCAACATGCGTTAAGATATTTCCAAGAAAGTATGATGATTTTTAAACAATAATTTATTTTAAAGGTGATGCTACTTCATGTTCATGTAACATTTCTCATGACCATGGGTTTAATTATTCTACAATTAGTGAACCAAGCTCTTTTGAAGGAGTTTCTAATTGTGATGAATGGAAATACATAATGAAAAATGACCATGATACCCTCATTAAAAGTGGGACATGGAGGCTAATGGATCCTCCTAATAAAATAAAACCTATTAGTTGTAAATGGGTGTATAAAATAAAATATAAGGATGATGGCTTGATTGGTAAATACAAATCAATGCTTGTGGCAAAAGGCTACGCTCAGAAGGAGGGTGTTGATTACACAAATGCATTTTCTGCTACAACTAAATGGGGCACACTTAAAATTTTGTTTTCCTTTGCAACTCAGAAAGTGTGGAAGATACATCACATGGATGTAAAAACAACAATTTTGAATGGTGAGTTGAAGGAAGATGTTCATATGTTTCCGCCAAAGCTTTTGTTGTCAAAGGAAAATAGCATAAGGTATGCAAATTGGTCAATGATTTTATGGAATGAAATAGGCATCATGTGCATGGTATGAAAAAATAATTGAACACCTTTTCAAGTTGAATTATAAGCTATTTCATCTAGATGATGCAACATTTTTTGTTAAGAATATTGGAAAGTCAGTTGTATATCTGGTTGTATATGTTGATGATTTGATGATTACACAAAACAATGATGATTATATAGTGTCTGACACAATTTCTTTCAAACATGATAGATTTGGGTCGATTTCATTATTATTTATGAATTGAAATTTATCATAAACCCAAATGCATTTTTATTTTTCACAAGAAATATATTAGACAACTATTGAAAAAATTTGGAATGAAGGATTGTAACCTTGTTTCTACTCAAGTGGAGAAAAAATTGAAGCTTATTTCCACTTAAGGAAGTACACTTGAAAATATAGCAATGTATAGGAAAATAATTTGAATTTTGATTTTTTTTACTACTCGTCCTGACATAACTTTTTTTGTAAGGATACTTTCAAGGTTCATGCATTAACCGTATTAAAGATCATTGGACTGCAGAAAAATGAGTGCTCAAGTATTTAAAAGGAACTCATACATATGGAATCAAATATTCCAAAGTATTAGAATTTAATCTCACGAGCTATTCAGCTTCTGATTTTGGTGGAGATAAAGAGAATCGAATGTCTACTTCGTTTTATTTGATGAATACTGGATGAAAATATATTTCTTGGCAATCACACAAGTAATATATTCATGCTAATTCTACTACAAAATATCAATAAGTTGCAGCGGATGAAGCTAAAAAATAGATCGTTTGGATTTGCAAATACTTAAAGACGTGCAGAAGAAACAAAACACTTCAAATCCTCTATTTTTTGACAATTCTTCTGCAAATCAGTTGATAAAGAGTCCTAAGTTTCCTGATTGAAGAAAGCATATGAACACCAAATATTAATTCATTCGACATTATGTAGAGGCCAAAGTTAGTCATCAGACATATGTTCCACTTCAGAGAAAATTGTAGACACATTTACCAAATCACTGGGACGTGAAATGTTTGAAAAATTTAGAATGTTACTTGGCATGTCAAATGTTCTTTCAGATTAATGGGGGAATGTTAACTAACCCTTCTAGATTATTATTGTACATTATTAAAGAAATTAGTTTTTATTTTTCATCTAATAACTTACGTAGATATAAATATCTAGTAGTGATTTTTCAGATGTATAAATATTTGCATTTTCCAACAATAATACAAGTTTTACCATCATGGAGTCTATTCTTCATTGTGTACGCTTCTCTTTTAGGCTTTAGATAGAAATTTTATGTTGGAAAAGTAATCCCAAATACCCATATTGAATAAATTAGCTGCACCATAATGGAATGTACAAAATAGATCAAACTACAAATTTACCTTCAAGTTAGACAAAACATGAATCAACCCAATTCAAATTAATTCCCACATGAAGTTGGTGAGATGAAAATATTTGCATATACTCCATAGGAAAAAGTCTATAATGTGTCTAATTAAGCGTTAACACTCACGCGAATTTGGTAAGACGTAAATGCTTGAGCATGCTATGAAAGAAAGAGTTTCTACTTTGCAGTGTTTGAAAGTGTTGAATTATTTTTTGTGTTTGTGTGCCCATCCTTTGTATTAATGCTAGCCTTATCATAAATTTAATAGATCAATATGTATCATTTTTATAAATGTCATGAAGTTTTAGTCTTGATGCATGGTGTTGACTATCCAGAGAAAATTGTTAAGAGAAATTTTTTGGGCGTGTAAATCGAATTTTTGATGGTATAAAAATAATGTTGAAAATCATCTATAAATCTGATATTTTACAGTGTTTTACCAAATATGCAACCTCCATTTTAATGTACATGAATGTTGTCTGATGAAATTTTAATCAAAGATATATGTTTGCTTCACATTCATCTCAGAAATTTTATGTCTAGTTTTAAGTAGGGAAATTGTATGTTTGAACCTGTAAGTTACTGTGTATAATTTCATAATTTTAATTTTGTCGTTTTACGGTCACGTGAAATCTGTTTTACTCTGTTTCCTTATTGTGCATTATTTCTTTGTTTTACTGTCAAATTAAAATTGTATTATTTGCTCTATGTGGTAGTTTGATAAGATAGGTCCTGTACCTTACTGTTAATGGTATCAGAGAGGCTTTAAGAAGTATTAGAGCCAAAGTTTGGCTAGAAATAGATTTAATAGAGTATATCTATGAGCAAGGATTTAAGGTTTTTAACTAGTGAAAAATGGCATCTTATATAAAAAAACTTGACAAAGCCACATATTCCTCAATTCAATTGCAAGAACTATGAGTATTTTGAAATCAAAATGAAAGATTTATTTTCTTCTCAAGATATATTGGATTTGTTAGCAAAGTGGTTTCAAGAACTAGAAAATGCATCAGCATACAACGACTTTACACAAGTAGATTTATTTTTTTAAGAGACAATAGGAAGAAGGACTAAAAACCCTTCTTCTACATTTTTGGAGTAGCGACTAAGAGCATTTTTACAACAATTATAGTAGTAACAAATTTGAACCAAACATGTGACATCCTCTAAACAACATATAAAGACATGAAAAAGGCGAAGACAATAAAGTTACAAATATGAGGAAGATATTTTGAAACAATATGCATAAGTAGTCTGGAAAAATTGGATTGGTTACTCAAATAAGGTCTCATGGCGAGACACTTAAAGAAAGGATAATAGTTGGAAATATTTTGAGAAGTTTACCATCAATTTTTGATGTTCTTGTTGTGGCCATAGAGGAGACAATGTATATATCACAATTTTCAGTGGATGAGCTTCAACATTAACTAATTTCAATTGAACACAGGTTGAATAGAATAAAACACACTTAAATGAAGCATGCCTTCAAGACACAAGTTTCAGTTGGTCAAGATAGAAGGAGAGGAAGATCAAATGTTAGAGGATGAGGAAGAATCCCACATACAAGTGGAAGAAGCATCTGTTCAAGCACAAGTATGTTGGGGTTCCCATATTTTGGCCAGATTGGCAAGACCAAAAGATGAGACAACATCCGAACCACTTTGGGGTCCTAGGATCTAGCCCTCCTAGACCCGGAGAGGGATCTCTCCAATAAAACAAAGAATGACATATCTTTGAAAGCTCAAAATGAGATGTTAGGCTAGTTATGAAGCACAAAGGGGGGTTTTAAAGTGATTTGATTGGTTGGTTGCTGGGTTACTCATGAGATCATAGACTAAGAAAGTGATGGAAGGAAAAGAAGAAAACAACAGGATGCTTCAGGAAAGATGGTAGGCCAAGAAAGTGCCATCCATTGGGCTATGGAGTCATGAAAGGAGAATTACTTGTAACAACTAGCCAAGGCTTTCAGAGGGCAAGTCATCTAATACTAAAGGATATTTTTAGATTAGATGGTGAGATGGGACATTAAGGATTGAAAATGGAATAAGGAAAGCGACCTAATTTCTGCCTATAGATCAGATTAGAGGTCATTTAACTCCACACCTGCTTGGAAATACTCAGAGGCAGCTCTCAAAGGGACGAAGGGGCAGCTTATAGATCGGACCAGAGGTCATTTAACTCCAGGTCAGCTTTAGCATGCTCCAAAGGAAAAATAGAGATAAGTTTAACAAAGAGATCTTAGAAAGGCCAGCTGGTCGCACAAGGATCCTAGTGGACAGGGCTAACTCTAATCCCCAGTGTTCCCAAATCTTCCAGCTTAACCCAACAAGAAAATCTAAGAACTGATCCATTTAATCCATACATCAGCTAGCAGGCAATGACATCCACTACACTGGTTAAATTAACTGAAATCAACCCTTAGATAACACATTAAGCAGAAAACATCTAAGGCAAGGAGAGAAGAAACATAGGGTGCCTAACAAGGGCAAATCCTATGCCAGATTTCTGATGCAAGCCAGCAGAACAATGAACAACATGAAATGTAATAAACAAAGTAAGAAAAACATCACCAATAGTAATAGACCAGGATCTTGTGAATTGTGCTTGATTAATGATGCAAAATCAGTGATATACACTAAACTCAATGGCTGTTACAATCCCAAATTCTACTCCCAGCCTATTACAATACAAACTACTCTGCTACTCCCTCCAAAGACTGTTCTAACAGTCCAAATGAATCCCTCTAACAACAACAGTAACAGTCGAACAACCACCTTTATAATAAGTTTCTGTGTGAATCTTATAGCTGAAAGAGGGTAGAGGAGGTAGGTGAAGAACTAAATGAAGAATTAAACCTCAAAAAAGAAAGAGGGCCGAAGCCCATTCTGTTTTAAACTCGGTGCATTCATTTCTGGTACAGAAAGGTGGTCCTCTTCGGCTTCATTTACTTCGGTAAGGTTCTGTTGCGCTCTGGCTGCAGAACTCTGTGGTACTTTGGTGAATAAACAAAGGAGTGAAGTGAATGATTGAATGGTCTGCCATAACGCATTAACAACTGCTCTGGTAGCTTGGGATTGTACTTCAAGGTGGAAATATTCTCTGGAACACGACATGGATTAGAAACAGTATGGGCGACCCGTCCTTTCCTAGGAGAAAAATTCTGTTGATGTAGAACAACCTGCTATATAATAATTTCTATACCTCTGTCAGTGAAAACCTTGCTGCTGTATCCATACTATGTAATTACGACGAAATTTCAACTCTTGTACTCTGCCGAAACTCACAACTGTGTG